>ML682003.1:1923667-1949896 GCA_007922195.1 Podocnemis expansa | reverse complement strand
ACACACACACACACACACACACACACACACACACACACACACACACATCAAACCCTGATCTCAATTAGCTGCTGTTTTGGCTCAAAATGTTGTTTCACAGCTAGGTGCTTAGAGACAGCCACTTCTAGAGCAGGTGGAATTTGGTCAAACATGAGATGAAAATTTTTGGTGAACAAATGTCGTGAAAAATAATTGGCAACAAAGATGTTATATGAAGAATTCTGAGTAAACTATTTCAGAAAAAAACAACGACAGTAGTTCATGGAAAATATGTTGATGGAAATTATTTTGTTTTAAAAGTTTGGATGAAAAATATTGGACAACTTTTTGCAGGGGGCAGAAGAGTTTGTGCATAAAATATTGGGGAGGCTGTATGTAAAAATGGGGTGAACTTTTTTAACAGAACCCCCCCTCCTCCAAACAGTTTCATAAGAAAAACACCAATGAACAATTTTTGATGAAAAACATCTCCATTTTGTGCCCAGCTCTATTCATTTTCTTTCCTTCCACTAGAACCGGAAACCTGTTTCCCAGCTCTGTGAAGTAGTGAAAACAGGATGGAGAAGAAGAATAACCAGCCAGTGGATATTAGTCGGGGCTTAACTCAGTATAATAAAAGAAAATATTCCAACCTACTGGACACGTGGCCCATGCATTCCCCACCATCCCAAGCTATCCACAGGGGATGCCCCCATATCATTGGAAAAGTAACATCCTTGTCCCACATCTGCATGGAACTAAGCTACTGAAAGATATTGAAACGACAAGAGCCAAAGAAAGGAAAGGTTTTGGGTTTCAAGTTCTGTTTTTATTGAAGAAAAGAAAAGAAAGAAAGAAGAAAAAAATAGATTATTTTTTCCCAAGTGTAAGTTACTCATTTATCAGTTTGTCTCAATGTCCTACAGCAATATTCTCCATGTCCTGAACATCTCCAGGTAATAAACAGGTCACTCTGGCTTCCAAGGGAGATGGCTGGAAAAAGGTTAAGTCTCAAAATGAAACAAAAAGAGAAAAGGAAAAGAACAAGAGGCCATATGAACCTTTGCACAAGGTTCGTGTTGAGTGTATCTCTTTGTTTTTAACAGTCAATGAAATGACCTACATTCGTTTTGTTGGTTTGTTGTTTAACCCCCTTTGAACCTCCATCTGGAGATGGGATGAATAGGTTGGTTTTTGATTTAACGCATGGTCTCTTCCCACTCTGTGCGTCTCAGTCTTCAGAGAGTTCAGGAAGTCCTCTGCAGAGGATGAAGCACATACCTGTCACACCTCTTTTGCTAGCCATATGCTGCGACCAGTCTCCCTGGCGTCTCCCTCACATCATTCGCTGAGCTGGCTTGTGTAGATCCACAGTTGAAAGCCTAGTTTTCCAGACTGGAGATGGTGTGGTTTTCTTGACCACAGGATGCATCACTTTGATGACTCCGTTCCTTTCTCCATGAAGCCAGGTGGGGTGGGAGGGGACAGAAGTGAGAGCTATGGGTCTCTCTCCTTCCCACCGCTGTGCAATTGGACATCATAGGCCAGCCAGTCTTTGGACAGCCAGAATCCTGGCTGGATTCCCACTGAATTAATCCCTGCTCCTCGTTGCCCCCCAGACAACCCCAACCCTCTTGGCCCTGCTGCCACCATATTTGCTTCCAGTGTCCTTTCGTAGCTCCCAGTACCAGAGCAGGAAGACTCAACATACCTGGCGAAGGGTCCCCGCCATCCTCTCGCCACTAAAGTGTCGTGTTGGTTTTGTTCCCCACCCTCCCCTCCCACTCCCCCTCCTTTATTTTTCCAGGCTCATGTCCTCTTCGGTCCTACCTGGGGAAGATCACGTTGTTTTGAACCTACTGCTACTAAGTTCTATAAAGTAATATTCCCCCTCTCTGCTGAGAGCAGTACAAAAGTTTCTTCTTTTTACCAAAGGTTTCAAAAGAAACCAAACACTCTTCCTCACTCGCTTTCAATTTAATTTAATCCTCTTTTTAAAATTTGTTTGTTTTGTTTGTATTCCCAGGAAAAAAGTCCCTTTCTTTCCTTGCCGCTCAGACCTCCGTTTGAAGGTCTATAATGTCTTGTCCCACCAGGGGTATGGTGGCACCTGTTTTCTCCCACTCTACAGTTTTTAGTTCTAAGGGAGATTGTGGTAAAGGTTCCATGTCCTTTTTAACCCATGATGGTGGGGAATGGACCTTCCTGATTCCTTCCCAGGGTCTCTTGTTTGGTGTCTGCTGCTTTTCTTGCTGCAAAGGAGGTGGGGAGGGGGGAGAGAGAGAGAGAAAGAGAGAATCAGAAAGTTAATGTCAGTCTCTCAAAGAGTGTCATTTATCCACTATCCTGCTTCGTCTGTCTTTTTGTTTTAAAGATAAAGCTGGGTGAAGATTTCCCAACACCACTCTTTCATGAAAGAAAGTTGTTTTTTTCAAATAAACAGAGATAGTTTTAAAAAATGTCTGATTTTGACGGAAAATTTCCATTAAAAAATAAACCATGAACACCAACATATTTCCCTTTCCAGACAAATATTTTCAGACTATTTGAATCTCCAACCAATTCCAAACAACCAGTGCCCCCTCTGCAAAAAAACAAACAAACAAAAAAATCCATGAAAAATTTTGAAGAAAATTGTTTAGCTTTTGTAGAAACTTTTGCATTAAAAATTTCATTTTTACCAACTCTATTTTAAGGGACCCAGTCCATCTCTCTGTATCTACGTATACACCCAGTAAACAGCTCATAAATTTAATTGCCCCTTTTACTAATGACACCTGTAATGATTAAAGGCTCAGTTCTACAAAACTAAAATCCATGGGAGTTTTTCCACTGACTCCAAAATGATGCGTTTGAGACTTGATCTGGTACTAGGTTTTTCCAACTTTATGTCAGTGAAACTCCATTGAAATCAAGCCAGAAATGGCATTTTTGAAGTTTCTGCAAACATACTGTGGAATGTTTTAGTGTATTTTATGGGAGTAACCAGGAGTTTCATAATCTTTGGCATGTTCTCGAACTTCCATAGGAATACAAGCAAATGCAAGACAATCAGTTGCCTTTCCTAAGCTTCCCTCCACCCCTATTTCCTTTTTGGTTGCTTGATCAGCCCTACAAAGCACTCAAATCTCAGAATGAAATGGGTTCTCCCAGACATGACAGCAGCCTGGAGGACTCTGCAAGCCCCCTGCAAAAGGACAGAGTTGGGTCTGGAACAGATGTGAACAGAAAGAAAGACTAATCAGGTTATGAGAAGGAATGAAAACATGAGAGAAAGTATCAGGAGAAGCCACGAAGGTGTACATGCAGATCATGTGCACCCAGGCCCTCTCTGTGTGTTGAGTCCTGTGTCACCTTATAGATTAACAGATTTTTTCGGGCATAAGCTTCCATGCCTCTAGCCCACTTCGTCAGATGCCAGGCCCACTCTGTAGTGTTTGTGCTGTTCTCAGAGGTATCGACTGGAGGAATCATAACTGCACACCTAACTGTTGTATTGCAGTTCACGTCCTATGCGTGGCGGGGGGGGGGAGCCAGAAATCAAAAGCTTAGAAGTCTGTGAACCTCTCCAATCCAGCTACCTGCCCTGGGTTCTGCTTTCACCCTGACACTGCCAGAAAGTCACCTTGGAGTAGAAGATTGGGAGAGACCTCCTGGGTTATTGAGTCCAGTCTCCTACTGCTACTGCAGGCAGTCCCATCAGAAAACCCCATTCATTTTCTTTTTGAGCTGGACCTTAAAACTAGTTAGATTTCTTGCTCCCACGTCTCCTCTTGGCAGTGTGTTATAGAACCTCACTCCTGCCATGGCTGAATCCTTGTTCTGATCCCCAGTCTAAATTTACTCCTGGAGAGATCATCCCTGTTTGTTCTTGTGCCAACTCTGTCCTGTAGCTTAAATAGCTCTTGTCTCTCATATTTATCAAGGGTAAACACATTTTCTCTCAGCCTTTGTTTTGTTAGGCTAAACACGCCAAGCTCCTTTCAGCTCTTCTGGTAAACTAGGCTCTTCATTCCCCCCATCATCTTAGCAAACATCTCTGCACCTGGTCCAGTTGTAATTCATATGTCTTGGTCACTTGAACTGTCTTTGATTCCTTTCACCTGTGTATTGAAAAACCTGGCACAAGACGTTCTACAGGCTCACTTGCAATACAGCAGTGTAAATCCAGAGTAGCTGTGTCAAAGTTGGTGTTGTTATTCTTCCTTCGCATTACTGTAACTGAGATCAGAACCTGGCCCTCAGCATTCTTGTCAGCAAGTTAAGGAAGTATGGGCTGGATGAGTGGACCATAAGGTGGACAGAGAACTGGCTAGATCAATGGGCTCAGCGGGTAGGAAACAATGGCTCCATGTCTAGTTGGCAACCAGTAATGAGTGGAATGCCCCAGGGGTCAGTCCTGGGGCCTGTTCTGTTCAACATCTTCATTAACAAGCTGGATGATGGGATAGATTGCATGCTCAGTAAGTTCACGGGTGATGCCAAGCTGCGGGGAATGGTAGACACCCTGGAGGGCAGGGATAGGATTCAGGGAGACTTAGACGAATTGGGAGAGTGAGTCAAAAGTAATCTCATGCAGTTCAACAAGGACAAGTGCAAAGTCCTGCACTTAGGATGGAAAAAACCCCATACACTGCTACAGGCTGGGGAGCTATTGGCTGAGCAGAAGTACTGTAGAAAAGGACTTGGGGGTTATGGTGAA
The DNA here is from genome assembly GCA_007922195.1 of Podocnemis expansa. NCBI lineage: Eukaryota > Metazoa > Chordata > Testudines > Podocnemididae > Podocnemis > Podocnemis expansa. Next base: position 1,945,215 of record ML682003.1, on the reverse strand, counting down.
TGGGAAGCTGGATATGAGTCAACAGTGTGCTCTGGTAGCCAAAAAGGTCAATGGCATATTGAGCTGCATCAGTAGGAGAGTTGCCAGCAGATCGAGGTATGGGATTATTTCCCTGTCTGGCACTGGTGAGGCCACAGCTGGAGTACTGTGTCCAGTTTTGAACTCCATGTTACAAAAAGGATACAGACAAATTAGAAAGAGTCCAGCAGAGGGCAACAAAAATGATTAGGGGCTAGAGCACATGACTTATGAGGAGAGACTGAAAGAACTAGGCTTATTTAATCTGCAGAAGAGAAGACTGATGGGGAATTTGATAGCAACCTTCAACTACTTGAAGGAGTGCTCCAGAGAGGAGGGAGCTAGATGGTTCTCGCTAGTAACAGAAGACAGAACAAGGAGCAATGGTTTCAAGTTGCAGCTGGGGAGGTCAAGGTTGGATATGAGCAAAAATTTTCTCACTAGGAGAGTGGTGAAACATTGGAATGGGTTGCCTATGGAGGTGGTGGAATCTCCATCTTTGGGGATATTTAAGGTCTGTTTAGACAATGCCTTGGCTGGGATGATTTAGCAAGAGTGGTCCTGCTTTTAGCAGGGGGTTGGACTAGATGACCTACTGAGGTCCCTTCCAACCCTATGATTCTACGTCATAACTGTGCCATGCCCTGACTTATCCCTTGTGGTATTCCATGCACTACTTCAGAGAACACCTGAACTCAGTGGGAAAGAACTAAGGCTGAGTTCAGACGACAGTTTTATATCAAAATAACACCCGTTGTTTCGAAATAAAAATGCTTATGTCCACACGACGTAGTGTTATTTCGAAACAATGGGTTGCATTGTTTCGAAATAACGGCTGTTATTCCAAAACAGTAAAACCTAGCAGGTAGTCGAAATAGCCATTGTTTTGAAATGGTTGTTTTGAAACAACGGCGTTCGGACACGTTGTTTTGAAACAACACCGTTGTTTTGAAACAACTGTTTTGAAATAACATGTCCGAATGGCCTTATTTCGAAATAATCATTTCAAAATAACAGCTGTTTCAAAAGCAGGCTTTCCCTCAATTCAAATTAACATTTTCTTAATTAGAATTAACTTATTTCGAAATAAGGACTTTATTTCAAAATAACTCATTTCGCAATAACTTATTTTGAAATAACAGTTTACGTGTGAACACAGCCTAAGTGACTGTGGCTCAATGATGAGATGATTGGCACAATGTCAGCGTACAAACAGTAGTCCAAAGATATCTCAGAATACATTGTATTACAACAAGCCACAATTTCAGCGCAAACCAAACCCACATCTATGATGTCACAGAAAGAGGCACACATGTTTGGATGAGTACAAGCCAACATAGGAGCCCCTTCCTTTCTTGCAACAGAAGGCCCTCCTTGGATTTAGTTATTATTAAAGACAACTTCAGCAGCAGGACCCTAAATTTAAAATTTGCCTTAGTAAGAGCCCAACTGCCTTGTCAATGCATTTCAATCTTGATCTTCAGTGACTTCCAGTCCTAGCCCTCCCACCCGCAACTTCTCCATTCTGCCAATATTCTTTAATATTCTTGACTTGAAACTACCCCAGCCGGTCCTGTCCTGGGTCTTTGCTGAGCACAAGAATAGTAAAGAAGCAAGTCAGCATGATGTGTGTAGGGACTTAAAGACAGGGCCAGATTAAGGTCCTTGTAGGCCCTAGGCACTTCTGTTTCATAGGCCCTTTGGTAGATGCATTTCTATGAGTATATCAATGTTATTGCTGCTTTTGCAATAAAAAAAAAATCTCAAAAAGTTCATTTCCAATGTTAATTTCTTTTACTTTATTGGAAAAAGAAAGATTGACTTTGATATGACTCTGACTTTTTGTGTATACACTGTTCCTACTCTCAATATATACATATATATTCAAGAAGAGATCTTTGTTACACCTTTTATCATACAAATAAAATCTTTCTTTAGTTTAGCCCGTTAGTTTTGGTAGGCCTAGGCGCAGTGCCTACTGTGACTGTTGGATAATATGGCCCTGCTTAAAGAACTGGGAACTAGCCTGCGACCCACCCAAATCATCTGAACTGGTGACAGAAGCCAGCATTTAAAGCATTGTTTCCAGAGACAAGGAGAGGAGTACCATAGGGAGCTCTGCTTTTACCCTCCTGTTCTGGCAGACAGACAGAAGTAGCCAGCTTGCATGTATGTCAGTTCCATGCCAAGTGACTTGAAAGTCGTTACATTCACTAAACATAAGGAGTGTGGTTCCTGTTGCTGACGCAGCTGCCTTTGTTAAACAGCACTTTAATATGCACAGTGCAAAGAATTTCGTATCCACCTGAAGCTTCAAGATGAATTCAGGAGGCTGTATGTACTGCTCTGAGTTGAGAAGTGCCCCAGATGCTTGCTTAAGAAAACCCTTGCAAAAAGGCCAGTGGGGATCAGTGTCTTTTTTCTTCCCATTGCTACGTGAAAAAAGATTAGGATTGGGTCGCTGTGTCCCTAGGACCATTTGAGCATCTTAAGTAAGATGACTACTGATCCTAAAGACCTGCTCTGGCACTCCTTACAACCCTCTTGCAGTTAGTGTCTTAGTGGAGTTTCCAGGTACCAGCAAAGACCCAACCATTCTCACTGCAAAGAAAAACCTGAAGAGAGAACTGTGAGATCCCACTGCAAACTGCTTGGGTGCTGGCCCCAGGCCTAGAGCCTTAGAGACAGCCTGGAAGATGCTTCCAAGAGAGAAGCAGAAAACACTTAGGGATGCACTGCCAATAATGCAAAGAGATGGAATCATTACTTGGGCCTGACACATTTCATGGGCTTGTTGCTGTGAGGAAATAAAAATGTTTATCCTCTTCTGTTTGGTGCCAGCTGGTCTAACCAGATTTCTTTCCCAGACCCGCACATGGAAGAAACCAGCTCCACTAGCCAAACACAGGCATGAAACCAGATCTGCAACTAGCTAGGCCTTCACACTATTTACTTGTTCTGCTGTAACTTTGTCAATGCCGCAGCTCTCTCATCTCCCCCTGGATGCTCAGTTTGTCTGGTAGACGTAGAGACTAGTGGGTGATGTCCCACCCTAGTGTAGCCAGTGGTAAAACTCCACTGACATCAATTTGGCCAAGCCTCCACCCGCCTCATTTGAAGTCTCCCTTGATCGCTGAGCGTTTAGGTGCTAACCTTAAAATGACTGGCTTAATTTCAGGGAGGTTGAGGGATAGTTTAGTGCAAATGAATGTGGGGTAAATGGTTGCCGAAGAGTATGGAATCCTCCAGCCATCAAAGAGGCAGTGCTGCAGTAGTGCGAATTTCTCCTGTGTGCACCAATGCTGTCCTCAAGGGACCATCCTTGGTCTGAGTGACAGGCTAAAGTGGTCATGTTTGTATCAAAGATTAGGAAGCTCCACTCCCATTAAAATGGTAAGCGGGCTTCTTCAGACCCTTTAGGTGGATCAGAAAATCCAGTCAGAATGCCTTCTCCTTGGCCCTTCTTCTCTTTGAACTCTCTCTCCCTATTACACAGGCTCTTTTGGCACTGGGCCGAGACCCATCCAACTAAGATTGCTGCTTTTGCAGCTCTGATCTCCTTTGGTACACCTCATGCCAAATCCACGTTGCAAAACCTCCCCAGGACAACTTAAGTTAGTAAATCAGATGAGTTGGCAAAGCAATTTTGACTTTCAGTAAGGATCTTGGAATGCACTTCCTGCCCTAAATTTGTGTAGTTATTCACTCTTAAAACAACTGCCCCATTCCATCCCAGAGGGGAAGGCACTTCAGTGACAGGGGAAATGGTTCCCATATGATGCACAGACTACAGGCAAATAGTTGGGCAAAAGCTTTTGCATGAAAAGTACTCTATAAGTTGATTGGCTAGGGTATTTAAAAATGCATGCTGAAAGTCAGGTTCCTAAAATCATCTTTTGGCATCTTAATACAGTATATAGTTTGATTTTTCAATAGCTCCGTAACTCTCACTGCCTTACATCGGACAGCATTATTTTGAGATTGACAGCTGAAAACACTGGAATGTAACTGAAGATTAATTAATGCTTTCAGCCTCTAAATGCTTTGGCAAACTTTAGGATTGAATCTGGATATTTTTTCAACATGATGGGAGGGATTTTACAGATCAATTTACAGCTTTCATTTCTTACTGAAATTAAAAGAAAATTTAAAATGTAAAGGCAAATAATTTTGTCTCCTAGTTACATTTTTTGATCACCACTAAATATTAATTGTTCTCCAAACAACAGGGGAGAAATTCTACTCTTCCAGCAGTCTGAAATTACTCCCTTCGAGTCAATGGTTCAGCTTCTGTTTTCATTTCCTCCAGTACAAATCTGCTGTAAGATCACAGACTGCTGCATCCTGATTTACACTTATAAATCTGAGATCAGAATCAGGTTCAGTGGAGTTACACAAAACTCGGTGGAAAATGAACTTGACCTATACTGTGTAAACCAGCAATTCCCATATTGTCAAAGAAGACTATTGTTGCTGATTTTGCCACTGAGTTTGATGCATTTTGGATCTGTCCCTGAGAGATTCATTCTACCAGCCAATATCTGCTGCAACAAGCTGTCAGAAAGAGAGCTGTCATCTACCGTTTTCAGTCACAAAATGCTACATGGATGAAACTGAACATTTTTGTGAAATTATTTTGACTTCTGTGACATTTTGTTGGAAAAAAACACTGGAATCCTTTTGAATCAAATCTCCCTCCCCCCCCAAACAATAATTCATTTCTCAAAGTGCTTTATTTCTTATAAAAATATTAAAAAGAGTAAAAATCAAAGCAGAATGCTTCAAATTTATAGAAACAAAATGAGTCTCTTGACCCGAAACAAGTTCTTCCCTAGATTTTTTTTTCACCTAACACTTTAAAAAGTTGGCTGTTTCTTCCATTTGGGCATGACTTCTTTTTTTTCCAAAATGGCAACATTTTTCACGGGATGGAAAGACCATTTTCCAGCCATTGCCACTGCAGATTCCTCTTCACCTGCTGGACTCACTGCACCCAGATCGCAGTGCTGGTGGGACTGTGAACACCAAAGAGGCAAGCAGGGTTGATGCACTCAGGTCAAGCAGTAAGACAGGAAAGGGTGTCTAAAATACCAGACAACAAACCCTGATGGGAAAGCTAATAAGAGGCACACCAGTAATTAGGGGACGGTATCCAAACAGAGCAAGGGGTGGTGACCTCTCTTTATTGTTTTGGTTAGTATTTCATCTGCCTGCAGAGTTGGGTGATGCAGTAACTGCTCCCATCAAGCCATCTCCATAGGCTGTACACCTGCATTTGACTGAGGGCTAGTCTTCACTGATGACATAATCGCTGCCATCAGAGTGACCTTGCCAATCAAATGATCAGGCCAGTGAAGACCCACTCAGTCGATCAGGGAGCCGATCTATTATGACCACCCTGGCAACTGGAGCACTGCTGAGTTGAAGGGAGCACCCTCTCTTTCACTTAGCGCAGCAGATGCGCCATGTGTGGGGCAGTTAAACTGAGATACACAAGTTATTTTAAGACAATGGAAGGCAGTGTAAGCAAGCCCCAAACATGCCCTTTGATTTCAGGTACCTCCATTTTATGGGTGCCGAACGTCAGACCCCCTCAGCTTGATTTTAAGTGATGAGCACTTCCAGGCCCCCTGTCCCCTTCCCGGATGCCAACAGAAATATTCCAGATCCAAGTTACACACCCCAAAGTGATACACTAAGTCAACGGCTCAGCCAGAATCCTCCAGGCTACTGCATCGTTGCTCCAAGTACTGGATAATGTAGCCCAATCTCCTTAAAAAGACTGCTGAATAATAGGCACCTGCCGTATGATAGGTTGAGGGAGAAGATGCAGGGGATGCTCCCTGACCAGAGAACCATGTAAAGTGCATGAGCACGTCTCGCTCTGATTATAGTCCAGGGGTGGGCTATGGGCAGAAGAGGAATTGATAGAAAGTATATGGGATGATGGGTAACGTATGAGCTACAGAATGTGGGATTGCTGGGGATAGTATACAGGACTCGGAATAGCTGAGAGCTATTTTATGGCTGAATTAATTAAGGATAACTGGAATTTTCATAACAGAATTCATTCAAGCAATTATTACACTTTATGTAGCATTCCCTGTAAAAGACTCTCTAATTTTCCTTTTAACCTTTGCTAATTTTCATTTCATCAAGGCCTGTAAAAAGTGCAAAGAGCATTAAAAATGATGTGACACAGAGATGTCCTGCCTGGGAGTGGGGTCCCCTGCTGAGGGATGCAAAACGATTAGACCCGAAGTTCCTAGGACCTGGCTTCGGAGCCTTGAATGCTCAGTTCATAACTGCAAGTTCAGCTCCGGCTGATGGTAGAGGAATTTTCCCACCCTGAAGCAATGACTTCAACTACCAGGCCAACTACAAAAAGGATGGATAGTCCACAAATGAGTGAATCAGCTCTGCAATGCGCTGATATATGCCAGGCACACACATGGCCCAGACTACTAATTACCCACAACAATATGGTCTTTAGGAAAAACTGAAAAGCCTTTTGAAAGCTCAGGCTGGCAGCGGGGAGCAGGAAAAAAGAGGAGTGTCTCTTGAAGAGCCTTTGATGAGACTCTGAACCACATGGCACATTTCTGATGATGGAAACCTCAGGCTGAGAACAACATTTTTAGCAGAGGATATATAGTCACAAAGCAGGGGTCCTCCACTTTGCCCATAATAGGACTTTCACATCTGGTATGTCCACACATCTCTTTTAGTTTGAAATAACACTGGTTATTAAAAAAAAAAAAAAAAAAAAAAAAAAGATTAGATCCACACGTTTTCTTATTTCAAAATGACAGGCTCTGTCATTTCGAAACAGCTTAAACCCAATTCATTTAGAAACGGCTGTTATTTCAAAATGGTTATTTTGAAACAACGCCGTTTGGACATGTTGTTTCGAAACAACACCATTGCTTCGAAACAACTGTTTTGAAACGACATGTCCAAACAGTGTTATTTTGAAATAACCATTTCGAAATACCAGCCGTTTCGATAGCAGGCTTTCCCTTAATTCGAATTGACATTTTCTTAATTTGAATTAACTTATTTTGAAATATGGACTTTATTTCAAAATAACTCATTTCTAAATAACTTATTTTGAAATAACGATGTATGTGTGGACATAGCCATTCGGACTCTTGCCCCTTGCAGTCTGGAAACATGGCTTACAATCCTCTCCTCCCGACACTCTGGGATATGTCAACGAAAGCACCACAGAAACAGGTACATTCTCCTGCTGCCTGAGAAGGAGGAACTGGCTGCAAAGTTAGATGATACCATGTCTGGACAAGACCAAAAGAGGCCAGGGTATATCTATCTCAGGAACAGCTGAAAATTTTCAGCTCAATTATTCAGTTGCCTAAGAAATGTAGTTTAAGGTCAACCAGCATGACTCCTGAAATTGGGCTGAATTCAGTGAATAGTTTCAGCCAATAAAAAACATTAAAACATTTTGTTTCAGCACTTTCCAAGCTACATGTTTAATCATTAGGTTTCATAAGGATATTGTATTTAAAATGTTCCTAGAGTGTTTACAAAAGCAATCAAACCAAAAAAGGGGTTAAAGAAAACCTTACAAAATGGGAAGGAAAGAAAGAAAGAAAGAAAGAAAGGATTTTGGTTGAATAGTATCTGTAATTTAACCTGAAAGAAAATTCTCCTCCCACCTCCAATTTTTTTGGTTTGGCCACTGAAGCAAAAACCAAGGATTTGTTCAGCTCCACTCAAGAAGACACTCTTTCAGAGATCTGCTGGGGTCATGGCTAGAGCTTGACAAAAAAAATATGCCTGGTTTTGGAATTTATAACAATCATGATGCTTGATTTAGGCTTACCAACAAGTTTGCAGGCAGCACGTGTATGTTCCACAGAGCCAGGCCCGGCTTCAGGATGAGTGTAGGGTTGAGTGTTGAGGTAAGCTTGGGGTTAGGTACTGGGATAAGCAAAAGGCCACAAATGGGGCCAAGAGGAAGCCAGGTTTTGGGATGAGCCTGGACTGAATTCTGGGCTGGGCCTGAGGCCTCTAAATTTATGTCTACACAGCATTTTGTAGCCCATGGAAGAGTGCCTTCTAGTTGGCTTGACAGACTTAGATAGTGGGACTTTCTCAAATCCTCTAAAATTGGCTGTGTGTCCAGTACTTTGAAACGGTGGCTTGGCCTGGACTAGACTCCACTCTGAACTCTACTTCAATTTGCTGTCAAGCTAGGCTGGGAGGCTCAACCATGTAGGCTCCAAAACACTGTGTAGGCATCCCGTGAGTGGTCATTAGCTCATTTCTGCTTCTGATAGGAAAGATGGCCAGCTTAAACTTTGTGACTGACTGACCCTTTGAATTTGGGCCTTTGTTAAAATCTGAAACTCAAATTAAGGCCAGGAGCCCTCAAGCCTCTTGAAACCTAAAATAAAAGATGTGCAAGAAGCCTTTGGACAAGGAATCAATGGGATTTTACACTGCGGATTTTGGAATCACATTTGCTGGTCTCAATACAAGTTAAGAGCCAGCTGCAGAACTAGATACTGAGAGAGTGTGAACTTCTGCAGAACTCCAACTTTCCCAGCAGGGCTGGATCAAAGAACCCCCAGCGAGAGAAACTGCAGGAGAATCACTTCATTGCTTTTAAAGCGGACGCTGACTACTGGGGAAACAAAGGTAACTCTTACCTTGAAGCCTGCAAAGGCTCATCTTTTATCCAATGTTCTTGCAGAGTATGTCGGTTTCCAACCCCCAGCACAATTGCTAGAACCCCCCATGAATTAACTAGGAGAATAGCTTACAAAGTGGCTCTACGTGGTTCTTTGCCATTCCTGCTTTAACACTCAGAGCTCTTGGCTGGAGAGACATAAAGCTTGAGGGAAGGGGCGTTGTCTATCTGGCTCTGTAGTCTAATTGCCAGGCACCAATTAGCATTTCAATTGAGAAATGCATTAGCAACAAGGTTTCCAGCAGCTTAATTTAGTTTTTTTAGCAGACAGGATCTGGGCAACAATTTGTATCAGCCAAAGAATAGCCCAACGGGAGGGATGTAAAGTGATGATGGCTAACCCCTAAGTGGAGCTCTGCTTTCTGAGCCAGTAATAAGCCAACTGCTCCATGTGGCATGGCAAAGCGGCACAAAGTAACCTTAGGGTTGCCCTAGAGGGACCACGTAAGATCCCTTTGGCTGGCAGCAAGGGCAGACTGGGAGCTGTCTTCAGCCAGACTGGAGTGAGGTGACTGGAGGGACTGGGGGAATCTGATATCAGGTGCCTCAGTTGAGGGAGTGTTCTCATTTTTTGCAAGCCTATGGCATGTTGGAAGTCAAGATAGTAGTCCTGGCAAGAGTGCAATTCATGTTTGCTTAGGATGCTGCAACCACTTCCTTTTGGTGCAAACATTGTTATGGCTCTCCCAGCCTTTCTCCCCTCTGACTCGGTTGCCCCAATGCATCCTTCAGGAGGATAATGGAATGAGAGCCCTTGGAAGCATCCACTGGGTCTGTGATAGGTCTCGGGTGAAGGCAATGTGCTAAAACTTTGCTCTGTGATCTGTAATCGGTTGGTTGCAACCTATAAAGCCTCAAATGTGTTGGATCCTGGTTATCTGAGAAAATACAACTTTCCCATCTGCTATCATGAAAGGCACTGAGTTAAAATTCTCCCCAGCTGACTCAGGGGAGGACTGAAGGTAGATGCCTCTTGGGGATTATAGATTTGAAAGCCAGAAGGGGCTATTAAAATCATCTAGGGGGCCTTTAAAGGGGACATTAAAATCATCTAGTCTCATGCCCTGGATAATACAGACCAGAGGCCTTTATTCAGGGATTTCTGGGTCTAACTTCTGTTTGAGCTACAACAGATCCAGTGGTCTCCAACCCATCAGTGCAATCCACTTCAGTTAAACCTATGATCATTGTACCATGTGCTGGCAAAAGATTGGAGACCACTGGACAGATGTTCAGTCTTGATCTGAAGACTCCAAGAAAAGGAGATTTTACCTCAACCTTGGCGAACTGTCCCAAGAATTAATCACTCTCTGTGTTAACAATCTGGATCCTCATTTCTAATTTGAACTCTTCTATGCCTCCTAGCCAATGCTCGCTAGACCTGAGATCTGTCAAGAATCTTTTGCCCTCTTTTCAGCACTGAAATTTACATCCCTGGTTGGTTCCTTGGAGCCCAAATTCATTTTATCTGCAATAGTTGGACAGTAGTGAGGGGAAAGCCTTGCTTCAGACACAGAGGGAGTTTAGACTAGAGCATGCAGTCCTAATGGGTTGTACACTAGTACTACTGGTTGTGGGTTTTATCATAAGTTGCTGTACATGCACCCACGGCACTGGATAGGCACATTTTCACAAACTGAAATAAACTCATGAAGCGATACAGAGCATTTTTCCACAGGGGCCAATCCCACCCTGGTCTTGGAGCAGGCAATTTAATTGGTCTCTGAGACACAGGATTCATTTAGTATGAGCAATGCTCTGCAGGAAGCATAGAGATAACTGCTTTTAATGCTGCTACGACACACTGGAGTTTCCTATCCCAACTAGTCAGAGCTAGGTTCTCTATATAAAGGCCTCTGGGTTTCAGCCCACACCAAAAGATCAACAGCTTGTCTCTCAGCAACAGAAAATGGTCCAATAAAACATATTCCCTCGTCCATCTTCTCTTTCAGTTCTAGCAAATGTTTCCATTTCAGGAGCTATTCTCTTTCTCTTCTCTCACCCCACAACAGAATCTGTTACAGGGGTGTTCAACCTTTCTGAATGAGGGGCCACATTGCAATTCTCTTTTCACTTGGGGGCCAGTGAGCAATTTTTTTTTTTTTTTTTTTTTACATTCCTAGCCCTGCACAGCCCACACAAGTGCATGTGGTGGCTCTGTGGGCTGGATAATCTGGCCTGGGGGCCATGGACTGGACAAGTGTTAGAGTCTAGAACAAACTCTTTAACTTTGACGTTCATCAGGAACCTGATCCACAGCCTAGTGGCTGCAATGGGAATACACTGATTTTAGTTCCAGAGGAGTAGCTGTAGTAGTCTGTATATCACAAAAACAATGAGAGTCCTATGGTACCTTGAAGACTAACAAATTTCTTCAGGCATAAGCCTTTGCGGGCTGCAACCTGCTTCAGATCAGATGCATCTGACAAAGGAATGGGTAGACAATCTGGGCCCAGAACCTCACAGGTATTAGTGCAATCAATGGGAATTAGGTGAATGAATAGCCTTTGTGTCCTCAGACGTCTGCTGATGTGCTGAAAATTTGGCATGTACTTCAGTGCCTTGCTGAAATCAGGAACAAGGAGTGCAATTCATAGGAAAAGCTTTCTTCACCAAGAGACTGGCAGAGGACTGAAATGAGAGGAGGCATCTCCATCCTCAGGGTTTTTAAGGTGTGGCTTGAATAAGCCTTGGCTGGGTTGATTTAGTTGGGGTTGGTCTTGCTTTGAGCAGGGGGTTGAACTAAATGTCCTCTTGACATCTCGTTCCAGCCCTCTTCTTCTATGATTCTGTGACCGTCTTCCTTCACATACCTCCTTAAGTCTCTTTTGTCATGATGTCTAAAAAAACCTTGAGAACAGTTAGACTGCTTGGCTATGTCTACACATACATCTGAATTGGAATTGATTGTCATCAATTCAAATTCAAATAAGTGCATGGACACGCCAGCTTTCCTCAATTCGAACTGAGGCACTCCTCAGTTCGAATTGAGGAAAGCAGAGTTTGAATTGGTCCAATCTGCTTTTCCATCGAAGTCAGGGTCAATTCGAAGTGGAGTCATTCGAATTGACATAGTGTGGTCACATCAATTCGAATTCACTGTTAGTTTGAATTAGCCACAGCTTGATTTTTCCCTATACAATAGCATCCCCTACTGAATTTGAACTAGCAAGTCCTGTTCATGGACATGCCAATTTGAATTGGATTTTCTAGTGTGGCCATGTCAATTCGAATTGACTGAATTCGAATTAGATTCAAATTGGTCAATTCGAATTCAGTCATTCAAATTGAAATGCTCAGTGTAGACGTAGCCCTTGTGTTTGTAGGCCTGGCTGGGCCTAAATAACTTGATTTAAGTCAAGACCACATTTCCTAGTGGGCATAACTGGGAAATGTAAATTTTAAATGTGGACTTAACAAGCAGGGCTCTGATTTCAGGATGTCTGAGCTACCTAAGATAAGCAAGACATCCTGCTGCTAGGGACCATGATCAAGATAAACCTGAACTGTAAAGATCAGCTTCTATGTGACCAGCACATAGAGGGAGCATACTGCACGGGGCTTGGTTCTTGAAAAGTAACCAAGCCGATCACGAAGCAGAGAATGCAAAGCAGCCTTAAAATGCATGTACTACTGTTAGTACAAATGTCTGTAATTTAAATTTTTGCTGTGTAAATCTGGGCATGAGGTACACCTTCTCCCCACCTCTTATGCTTGAATCTGACCATCTCTGTGAATGTTTGCTGTGTGCCAACTAAAGGAACCTAATGACAAGACTAGAGCTGAACTGAGTTCTTGGAGAACTGACTGGAAGAGGTTTTGGGGGGAACACCACCAATGTGCTGAAATCACTGTTCATCATGCTGACCAATCCTATCACATGGTTTCCTTCTATCTCTCGCCGCACACCACCATTAATCTATCTGAATCTCTCTGTTGTCTCTTATCTTATTTCAAGATTGAAAGCACCTTAGAGCTGGGACTGTGTTTGTACAGACCCTTGCACAATGGGGTCCTGGTTCATGACTAGCGCTTATAGGTGCTACTTCAATAAGAAAATATTTAACAAGGACTATAAATAACACTAATTTTAAACTCATCTCATCTGAATGCTAATATCCTTGTGGGGCCACGGATAGTAGGGCATGAGAACACAGAGATTTTTAGTAGATCATGCTTGTTGTGTGTGATTTATTGGACAATAATCTCAGTGAATGCAAACTGATATACACCTGCTATAGATTCAGCCACATATTTGTGTCTGAGAAAGTGTATCTAACAGGCAGAACAGGACACGGCCATTCAGGACTCCCATGTATCATTCCAGCTCTGACAATGGCTTGCATTGTGACCTTGGGGAAGCCACCTCTGAGCCTCAGTCTTCCTCATCTGTGAAACAGCTGCAGCAATAATATCATTCAGAGAAACACCAGATGAGAAGCAGCTCCTGAGCCACATGCCTTGCCCATTGCTATCATACTCAACTCCATCATATCAACGCATTCATAAATTTTCAAGGATGTGCTGAATGATTAACAAGTACAAAGTGCTTCACAGGTAACTGGGAAAAAACAGCCTGTCAAAGTGCAGAGGATTGCTGTCACTAAATTGCAACTCTTTCCTGGAGGTATTATGAGAAGGATATTTTAATAGCAAATATGAACAACCTATAAAGAGTAACAACTTGTGATGGATGCCTTCCTAGGACATCTTCCCAACTCCTGCCTATCAGACCAAAAGCCAGGTCTTCCCAGCCCTTTCCGCAGATCTGCTTGTGCTTGCAAAATGGTTCATCTGAGAGAATGAACCATCCCATGAAATGATGGGCTAATCATTTTCAGGCAGCAACAAAGTGGCTCAGTGGAACACAGAGGGGAATTAATGTCCTTTAAATTAAAAATACAACCAGCAGCAACCCTCAACATCATCAAAGGGGTTTTCTCTCAAGTAGAAAATTCTGAATTTCAGCAGCAAGTTTCTGATCTTTGGGTGGTGGGTTGTGGGGAGAAGTGGAAGTATCAGTAGAAATTTCATAACTAAGAGTAGCTAGGGCAATAGAAAATGCTGCCAGCTAGATTGGAAAATTGCCACTGTGGAGACAGACGGTCAAGGCAAGACTAGACAGCCATCAACTGGAGGGGTATGTAGAGGGAATGAAATCCAAGGTTAAGCAATACAGGTGGGGAGGCAAGAAGATGGTAGTATGGAGGTTCTGGGGCATTCCAGGACCCTTCTGCTCTGCGTCCAAAAGCTGAGGAGATTTCTACTAACAAAAGAAGGTGTCTCAAGTCATTGAGTCATGGAAGAGGTTGGGACTTCTCCACAAGTTCTCCAGTGAAAAGCAGAAAGGCAGATTTATTCTAACGTTCATTGTGTCATTTCCACCAGAAAAAAAAAAAACAATCCATTGTTTTACAACCTGAACACACAGGAGAAGAGAAGCAGGGAGTGGGAACGGGTTAACAGAGGCGTTTGAGGCGTCTGAAAGTTGCCTTCTTTGACATGGAACCTGCCTTCTAGGGAAAATGTCAGCAGTGCTAGGGAATGACAACAAAGAGAGGCAGATGGAAGTGAGATTTTTTCTTACACTCTGTGGACTTTGCAGAATGAAACCCCACTATTGACCACCAAATAACAGTGGTTGAAAAGATTCCTTCTTCAATGCACCCAAGGTAGGAAAGGTCATGGCCAGAAAGTGAATCAAGTTGCCCTGTGCAAATATTTAAAACAGACATCTCCTCACTCCAACTCCAGCACAAGCTGGGATAGTAAGCAGCCAAAAGCTTTTACCATCAGAAAGCCCTTTGGTTGCATCTCAAGTCTCCTAAGATTAGGCCACCAAAAAGTTGAGACAATTCTCTGAAAGATCTGAACAACCTGGCGTTGTCAAGTCGGACTACGAATGTTACATGGAGACTCTTCCTTGCAGTCTGCTTCTCGTGCTGGGCTAAAGCCAGGAAATACAGAGGAACACAGAGTGCACTGACTGGCTCTCAGTCTCAAACAACAAACCATTTGGCGTCTGGGAAAAGATTAGTGTTGGTTGTTGTGTAAACTGACCCAGTCCTAGGTGTTCTCAACAGCCAGCTGGCATGAGCACATCTGCTGCAGTACACCATTATGAACAGGAGAACTAAGGATTGCAGGGAACAAAACCAGGCTCCTAACACCAACTACAAAGTCTAAGCCCAGAGCCCAGCACCACCGCTGGGCTTTGTGTTTATAATGGACAAAACTAAACTCCTCACCCTGCCACCCCCTGAACTTTCTGGCTTAGGCTTCTTTCTCCATAAATCTGGCCAAAAGAAGCCCTAGAAGTCCCTCACTTGCTCCCCCTTTGGGCCATGTTGCAGAGGGGATGGCCATGTATGCTAGCTCTGATCTTTCCTGCCAATGGATGGGGGCATTGCAACCAACAGAGAGAAATACCACCTTGCAGAGATCCCCAAGGGTCCCTCTGCAGGTCCAAGCTGCCCACATCTCCACAGCAGTCAATTTTCCCTCTCTGCTGGGTTAGATTATTTTCTTTGCTGTCCATTCGGCACCAATCCAGTGGGTGAAGTGAAGCTCAGGCACCAGAAAGATGTTCTCTTCTGGCCAGCCTGCTTTCCCTTCTAGGGTATCCCAAGCTCTTTGATCTGTGGGTCTTTAATGCCAAACCCGATTTGGTCACAGAACGTGGGCTCCCCAGATTAGAGCAACACGTGCTTTCTTGGCGGTAGGCTCACTGCCTGGAGGACATGTCCTGACACCTGCCCTCTCACGGAGCAGATGGCTTTAACTTTACATAGATACATAGGCTGGAGCCAACAGCAACAATATAATTCAGGTCACTAGGCACAATTGTGCAGGACCAGAAAGAGCCCATCGGCTGTTCTTGTTTTGGACTCTCATTCTTTTCCCCTGCAGGAAAGGTCACGACTTTTCCCTATTCTTCCAACAGCATCACTTCTCTGCTGCTGATGTTCGCTCCCATGCACAAACTGAACCCTTATCTTGAGGTCTTCAGCCACATGACTCTCCATTCCAGGACCGGCAAGAGGAGCTGCTGCCCCCACAGCACAAATCCCATCCGTTTGGAAATCCAGACATTACCAGCTTATGATCCCCACTCCTGCTTTTAGCTTGAGACCAGATCCCCTTTTCCAGCAGTGATAAAGATTAGCCTGCACAGATGTTAAAGGGGATCTGATCTATCTCCAACCCACCCTCCTTCTGCTCCCCAAGCCACACACCTTTCTGGAAAGCTGTTAGAGATTCCACTTACTAGGTACCCACAGCCAGCAGCACAGTCACAGACTGGACCAAACACCCACACAAGACCTGGGAACAGGACTCAAAACCACAAACCGTTGCTGTGCAAGACAGAGAACAAACGTTCCAGTGGCTGTGCACTAGCATTCAGAGTTATGTTCGCACACGTGCATGCACGAGTCTAGTGAGAGTGGAGTGAAATCAAAGTGTATGGTTTTCGTGCTTCTACCTTCTCCTCCATCCCTAATGCTTGGAGCTGAAAGGGTGAGCAACTGACCTTGCTCTCTGTTGTCGGAGAATCCTTCTCCTTCTCTGCGTGCTGCAGCTTCCTATTCAGGTCCTGGAACATGTCCTGGTGACGCTTTCTCGTGTGCATGATTTTCTGAAGCAAAAATGTTTGTGACAGGTCAGCAAAACCTTCACCCACTAAGGTTTATGAAGACAGAGTATGCATTTTTATCACCAACAAGGAAGCTGCCAAAGTGGGCATCTAGTTCCAAGTTTGGTGGCTAAATCCGAACGGCATTATTTCAAAATAACAGCCATTTCAATTTAAAGAAGTTTTAAGCTATTTTGAAATGACAGAGCCCATCATTTCGAAATAAGAATACGTCATGTGGACCTAATCTCTTTTATTTTGAAATAACCAGTGTTATTTCAAAATAAAAGAGACGTGGACATACCCCTAGTGATGCAGTTATTCCAACAGAAATCTCATGTAGACCTGGCCTAAGGCTCAGTGCACTCAAACTCCTTTCACGCTGACTGAAACATGGCCAAGACTCCTGATGCTGGTGCGCTGCAGTTCAGCTTTCTCTCAGCATCTCACCGACAGCTGAGATTGTTTACAGACCTTGTGCAAACGGACTTAAAATCTTGATTTACAAATGTTTACTTACCAGTTACTGCTCAAGTAAATTAAGCCACAGCAAATAAGAGCAAATCCTATGTTCTATTTAGATATACAAGGAAAACCTCACCATTCAACCAGATTGGCAGAAGCCACCCTTCTTCTGCTTCTAAGCCTTTCCCTTAATCTTTGGCAAAGGCAGTGCTCACAAATCTGTATATAGTGGATCTGGCACAGGGCAAATCGAACCTGGTCCTCTCCCTCCCACTGCGCCCTTCCATTAAAGGATTTGAAGGAGCAAGTACTCACCTCAAAATCTAGCTCTGCATACCGTGATTTCCGTCTCTGCAGATTCAAAGGGAAAGAGAGAAAGGTAAGTGAAGACAGGAGCAATGTTCCCTCTAACTACTCATAGACTGTGGGCGCAAGCAATTTCTTTGTGTGCACAAAAATATTTCTTTGTGAGCACCAATATTAGCACTATTGAATTTTTTTGTGCGCACTTTATTTTGTTGCGTACGCGGGTTTCATGACCTGTGTGCGCACGCACATGCGCAGCTTAGAGGGAACAGTGGACAGGAGCTGGTCACACCCCTATATAATGGCTAGAGACAGCCCTGGCCTCATTCTCTGCCCCATTCTGCCAGCACTGAGCTGCTCCAGCTGAGAAGAATTGGTTGGATTGGTCTTGCACTGGGTAGGGCATTGGAGCAGATGATCTCCAGTGGTCTCTTTCTGACCCTATCTATGATCCTGTGACACAAAGGAGACAACTGGAGTGACACAGGCAATTGTAGTCTGGGAGCACCAGACACAAAAGTCTGATGAATAGATAGGAGAAGGCCACCATCCTATAGCAAGGGGTAAAGGAGACAAGTGTGGGAAGACTTTTTAAATTGGGGCCATACATAAGAACCTTAAACTTCTGCTGAGAATCAAGTGGGGCAGGAATTACGCTACTTGAGAGAGATGTTCAAAGATTAAATAAGCTGTCAAAGGGCAGAACTCAGAAGAACCAGCAAAAAAAAAGAAATCCAGAACTCATGCCATCCCACTGCCATCAGCATGGGAAGATACAGGAAGACTTCAGCAACTGCAGAGTAAAGCTCTGTGCACAATTTTCAGCTGCGGACATCCCCGCACAGAGACCAATCTCCAAACATTTCCTGTAGCTTCCCATACCTATCTCATCACAGAAGAGTTGAAATCAACAAGAGCCAACCAGAAGCTTTAGCCACACAATTCCCATTAAAATGAATGGGTGTTGTCTGGTTAAAACCTCATGAACAATCTTTGAATACCAGTAGTCTCAATATGTCCAGGTTCCACAGAGCTAATGGGAGCTGGCTGAGCAGTGGTCATAAAGAACTCTGATTTTAAAAAGGGGTTAAAAATCTCTTTGGTTTTCTCCCATCCAAAAAGCATTGATCAAAATACCCAAGGTTGGCAGTGGGAGAGAGGGAAGCTTCCAAACCAGATCAGATATTTATGTGGAAAAGAGTGCACCTGCAACTTAAATACCTAAGATGGAAACTATCAGCCTGATAACACTATCGGAGGCCATGAAGAAATCTCCCCAAGGGCAAGGTTTTTTCTTTTGGAAGACCTGGCACTGGCCAGTGTAAGAAAGAAGGTATTGGCCTAGAACAGGCGTGGCCGAACTGTGGCTCGGGAGCCACATGCGGCTCTTGAATGAAAAAGTGTGGCTCCCAGAAGAATGTCAGCAAATCATTTTAGAAAAGCAGCCCCAGCCTAGGAGTTCAGAAGGGGGTCTAGATGGTGGGGAGAAGTGCGACATGATCAGGGATGACAGGGAGAAGTGTGGCATGGTTGGGATTTAAAAAACTTGCCACTAGCCTGCAGTCTTCTACATCAAGCAGCAGCTAAGTTTTTACTGTAGAGGCTTAATTTTCATGGTAACCTTAAGAAATTATTAGAATCTGACATTAGTAGAATCAATATTTGCCCTCTTTTTATGATAAAATTAGAGCATTCAATGAATTTTAAACTTAGTAATTTTGGAGTATGTAAAAGTATATGGCTATATGCCACAGTGCAGCTCTTAAACGTTTAATAATCAACTTGTGTGGCTCTTGAGTTCCATAAGTTTGGCCACCCATGGCTTAGAAGGAACAGGGTGGCGCGAACACGACAGCCGTGATGTTCCTGTGGCTGAAAGAGGCTGCAGGTTGCCGGCTTACCTCCAAGGAGCTCATGGAGAGGGTGGAGACTGTCTCGCTCTTGGGCACCAGGCCCAAGTTCCCTGAATCACTCGTGTCACACAGGCTGTTGGGGATCTGTGAGTCGCTGGAGATGTGCTGCTGTTGCTGTGACTGCTGCTGCTGCATGGGGGAGCCCTGCACCTCGGTGCATGTCATACCCATTGGCTCCCTGGGAGGGCTCTTGACGACGAATCCTGGGTCGGTTGCCATACTGAGGTGGATGAGCCGGGTCTGGGGCATCTGATCTATGTTGATGCTGTATTTGCTGTCATCCTTGGGAGGTTTGGCTCGCAGTGTAGAGGAACTGTTGGTGGGCAGGATGACGTAGCTGGTGTCCAGTGCTTGCTCCTGTGCCCGTGAGAGCTCAGAGTCCAGCTTCTTGAAGATGTCTCCATCGCAGATGTAGACAGACTTGGGTGGCTGGTTCTTCTCCTTCTTCAGGGTGAGCGTGTGGTTGCTGAACTCATTCAGGTTGATGGCTCCCAGGTAATGCGGGGACCCCTGGAGGTGCATCTTGGAGACGTTGGCTGGAAGACTGTTAAAGTTTGAGGATCCCTTTTGATGGTTGAGCTTCAGTTTCTCTTCGTCCTGCAATGATGGACGCTTCAGCGTTCCTGTGATGGTCGAAGTCCTGCATGTGGTGATGTCTTTATTCAGCACTGCAGGAGACAGACAAGCATCCTCAACACCTTTGACTCGTCTCAGCTGATCTCCCCACACATCAACCATCTCCCTACAGTCAAACCACCTTGGCATGTTCCCTCCACTCTCTCAGACAGAGACCACCATGGTCAATCAGTGCTCTTGGACACAATTGACATGATATACCCAGCCCAGTGATTGGGCCAGCACATCTGTGTGGGGACAATTATGCTGTAATTGCAAGTTCTCGTCCTGCCTTGAAGACAAAGACATTAAATAAGTGTTTGTTATTAAGCTAGGGAAGAACCTTAATCTGAGGGTGGGACAATCATGCCAGTGTGGAGATATATACAGGACACACACACACAGCATCATCCATTGGAAAAAATAAAAAACACAGCTGTGTCTTTGATCAGCTGGTTCTAGGCTGCAACAGAAATGTTAATAAGTTTGTGGCAGCAGCCTTGATACTGGCAGAGGAAAAAAAGTCACAGGGTTTTGGAGTGGGGCAGCACTGAATATTATTTACCCAATATTTCAGCATTGTACAGGGGAAACAACTCCCAGTCAAAAATAAACAAAAAGGGAGGCTCTTTTTACACATTTTTTTCAATGCAGGGGACAGGAGAAAAGAAAGAACAGGGGCTTTGCTGGAATCTGGCACCATTCGATCATTCCCATTTATAATCAAGGTACTGCATCACACAAGTGGATTTCTGGTGCCAGGTAAAACAGGATGCTGTGGTTTCTCTGCGAACTCGCACCAGGCCTGGTGGGTGCTGAACATGGGGAAGTGCCTTCAATGGGCACAGGACAGGCAGGGAAAAAGCAAAGGGAAGCTGGGAGAAACAAACTCAACATAAAACCCATTTGAAAGCCAGATGTGTTCCATGGTGACAGTCTTAGTCACTCTGGCTTTGCTGGAAGAAAACACTAGAATATAACTTTGCTTTAGCCCAGTTCATGGGGCAAATTCTGCCACTACCTCCAAGTGAAAATGTTGCTTGTTGCCCCTCTTTGTTAAGGGACCAGGACTAGTGTTTCTTAGCCATGCCCATCCAGCAGAAGCCATAGTGAAAAGCCAATGGGTTTGGAGGTCTTTGTTTTACATTGTGGCTTATATTCAAGAAGGAACTTGGGACATGTTTTGTGCACGGGAGCTTTCTGAGTGGTCTGGCTCTCATAGGGGTGGGTTTAAGTTTTGTCTCGAGGCAGGGGGCACACAGCAGGTCATCTCTTGTCCAGTGGGGTTTGAAGACTTGCACAGTTGATTGCTGGCAAAGGAAACCAGGCCAAGCTCTTGAGCAGAGGTGGAGAACAAGGGTCTTCTGTCTTGGAGACACCTGAACCATCTTTTTGCCTTCCATTGCTTGAGGAGACTCAGTGCATGAGCAAAAGACTCTGCTGCAGGACTAGAAAGTCTCTTGCACTGGAGGAGCCTGTTTAAGGCTCATCTCTTATTTTCAGAACCTGATTTTCAAAAGCACATGATTGTGCACACAGATTTGCACTCCTAATTAGCATACGCCCAATTAACCAGATGCATGTGCAAATACCTGCCTGGTGTGCACATCTGCAGTCATCAAGTGTGCTCCTCAGGCACACTTTTGTGCACACAATTTTTGCACTTGCTTTTTGAAAGTCAGGGTCTCAGCATCCAAAAGGATGAGGAAAGACAGCAGGAAAGAACATGGTAGAATATGGTGAGAGAATGAGAGAGAAGGAGAAAGAGAGAGACCCTGCATAAAATATAGACAGAAAAAAACCACAAAATTACATACCATGAGGATAAGGGTGATTAGATAGATAGATAGATAGATAGATAGATAGATAGATAGATAGATAG
>ML682003.1:1895378-1923657 GCA_007922195.1 Podocnemis expansa | reverse complement strand
TAGATAGATAGATAGATAGATAGATAGATAGATAGATAGATAGATAGATAGATAGATAATGAACTCTTCTGTGAGGCCCATTAATGAGAACCCATGATGCAGAGCCCTTGACAGATAGAGGGAGATCCTGGTTTGGAAGATGTGAATTGTACATAAGGGCCAGCTGAGCTGGGAATACTTTGCTTGGGAAAGGGGAGACACTTGGGGAGGCCAATCTGAAATTCTACGAAAGGTTAGATCAATGTCAGCCAGCTAGTCAAGCGTGCCAAGGGCAGGAGGGGGCAGAACCTGCAAAGAAGAATAAGCAGCACAACAGACTCTGGACAGCACTTTCGGAGACAGCACAGTGGGCATAGGACAAGCAGGATCTACTGAGGAGGGGCTATGGCAGCAGAGGCTGCTGGCCCATGCAGATCTACCAGGTGGAAATGCATGTTTGTGCATGTGAGAGGATGAACCATTTTCCCAAGGCCAGTCTGATTTATGAATGCACAAGGGGCTACTGTTGCGGATGGACCCAGCAGGGTCCCACTCAGAGGTTTGCAGGCGATGCCCCAGATGGACACCCATTTGCCAGGACACCTGAAAAGGTGTGAGGCCAGCTCAGAGATGACTCAATGAGCAAAAACAAAATTGGGTCCTAATAGGGACAGTGTCATGGATGCCACCAGGCAGGGCATAGCCTCAGACTAAAAGGTGTTAAATTGAAGTAAGACTTGATTTTAGCCAAGAGCCCAAGCCAGGCAGAGATGGCAGAGGGGATAAGCAAAGCAAAGGGGCAGAGCTAGGAATTCTCTCCAAGTGGGGGCGGGAGCGAGGACAGCCCACACAAACACACACAAACACACACACTACTGAATAGACGCAGACACACACAAATAATAAGGAAAAAAATGGCCAAGTTCAATTCCCAAACCAGGTCACTTGTTGATTTCTCACCTGTGATGTGCTCACCTGATCTACAAGCCATATCCACATCCTTCTCAAAATCGGTCTGAAAGACAGAGAAAGCAGAGGCCGTGGTCAACGGGGCAGGGGGTGGGAGAGGAAGAGGAAAGGGCAGCCTTGAATCCAATGAATGTTTCTATTCATGGGCTACTTACAAAGTGATAGAAATCCATGTGGAATGGGGAGACAAGGGCTCTCTTCAGAGCTGTGGAACAAGGGGCCACCTGTCCAACCATGCCCCTGAATCTGTCCCGTCACAAGAAGTGCAAGTGGATGCTAAACCCATACAAGAATTGGGGCCACAAGTTCTCAGACTGGTTTGAGGCCAGATCAAAATGTCACACTGGAATAATACCACCACATACTCCATTCCTAAGGGATTGATTCCTGGCCTCATCCACCACCAGCAAAAATGGCAACGTCCTCCAGGAATTGTCAGTCCCAATGAATGCCCTTTAGGGGGATGTATAGGACTGACAATGCTCTTGAAAGGCCTGTTGGTTTTGTACATTTTGTTGTGGCCAATTGGCAGGTCTCCTACCCTTGGAGTTAGAGTTTGCTGAAAGGCCTCACTGTAGAAGGCACAGTCCCACCCAAAGAGGATAGCGGAGTGGGGCAGCTTCATCAGTCCACCTGTGCCCAGGATGCCGAAAGCAACGGTGTGTAGCTTTCTCATCCTCCTGTTCTCGAAGCTAGTGCCTGCCTTGAAACACTCAGTTTCTTTATGACAAAGAATGGGGGAAACGGAGTCGCACCAGAACATAGGCTTCCCTGAAATAATGGCAATCACAATGCAGAAAAGACAGTCATGGTTGAGCAATGTTTCTATTCTAGATTTGCTAAGAAGTGGGATGATGTGCTTGTATCACAGGAGGATGATATAGTACCTTCCAGTTCACTAGGAACTGAGGGTGTTAAACCACATCAACCAAGGAGAAGTATTTTGATATCAGCAGGCCCAGATAACTTGCATAAATAAAAAGAATTGGCTGAGATCTTTAGCCTGCTGATGTTCTTATTAATAAATCTTATAATATTTAGGGAATTCCAGGGGACTGGAAGGGTGCTAATGGTATTGTGTTAAGAAGGATGACTTAGGTATCTGTAGTTTGGTTAGCCTGACATTGATTCCATGGAAAAGAAAAGCTGATAAAGGATTCAATTGATGACGAGTTAAAGTGTAGGAATATAATTCATGCCAATTAACCTGCTTTTATGGAAAACAGGTTTTGTCAAATGAACTTGATTTCATTCTCTGATGAGATAGTAAGTTTGGTTAATAAATGTAACTGCACAGATATACTATACACAGACTTTTCCATACTTCTCGATGTTGTGATTAAAAAATTAGTACTACGCAACATTAGTACAGCACTGGCTAACTGATGGATCTCAAAAAGTAGCTTTCAAAAGGGAATCATCACTGAATAGGGGTGTTTCTAGGGGTTGTGCAGGAACTGGTATGAGGCCTGATGCTATTCAATATTTTTATCAATGTCTGAAAGTAAATATCAATCATAAGATTCATGTAGTGATAAATAAGTATGAGGATACTGTAGCCACACAGAGTGATCTGAATTGCTTGTTAAGCAAGGCTCCTTCAAACACAATGCATTTTAATATAGCCCATAGGCAAGGTTCTACATGCTGGAACATTGCAATCAGTTTTCATGTCAAACTTTAAAAAGGGCACTAAAAAGTTGGAGAGAGGGCAGAAATGAGCCATAAAAAGTGATCTGAGGGCTGAAGGAAAGGTCTTAAAATGAAAGACTTGAAGAGCTTAGTCTGTTCAATTGATCACAAATATGTAAGTACTTTCACCAGGACAAAATACTGGGTACTACAGAGTTCCCTAATCTAGTTGATAAAGGAGCCACAAGAACCAAAGGTTGGAAGATAAAATCAGACAAATTCAAATTAGAAATAAGGTACATATATTTAACAGTCAAAGTGGCTAAATGTAAAGAGAACAAACTACCAAGGAAAGCAGTAGAATCTCTCTCTTGGTGTCTTCAGCTCAAGACTGGATGACTTTCTGTAAGATGTGATTTAGTTATTGCACTCAATATAGCTGGGGGAAACGTTATGATTTGTGAGATGCAAAAGGTCAAACAAAATGACCTGATGGTTCTGCCTGACCTTAAAATCTATGAATCTATGAATATGAAAGCATATATTTTGAATCTGTGGGCCTCACTGGCTGGACACTCAGGCAGATGTCTGGCAGAAAGTTGAGGAAAGCTTCAACAGGCCTGTTTTGGGGCCCATAGCAATGTGGTAAACTGTGGGATTGACCCACTTTTCCTAAATCTTAGAAATCAGACACAAAAAAGACCTCTTAGGATAGCCAGTCCACCTTGAAGGGGCCAAAGCAAGGTTGCTCCTTAAACCATGTTCTCCCAGTGTTTTATCTAGTCCAGTTTTAAAGAACTCATATAACAAGATGAAGTTTTCTGCTGCTCTTAACAGAAAATTAACTTAAAATAGGCACCTAAAAAGGCACTTTCCTACACAGGGGAAAAGAGGACTGTGGAGCAATAGTCTCCTCAGAAATGATGTCTTGAGAATCTTGACTAAGATGCAACACACTTTGATGAAACAGATATTAAACTACTGCCTCTCAACTCCATGCTGGACAAGACAGGCAGCCTGTCACAGGTAGAAAGGGCTGGAAAATTTCTTTTATGAGATAGCGGGTGCATGTGGGTTTTGTCTTCCTTAGAAAGGAACTGGCCTAGCTGAACAAGAAAACAGTACTGATTCTTGCATTGGCCTAATGGGTGGGTTTGCGATCCTGATTGTTATGAAGGAAATCGGAGCGATTTGTGGATGAAATGGTCTCACCCAAGCGCCAGGATTATACAAGCGTAGATTTAAAAGGAGGAGACTGATGGCTACTGAGCCTAATATGTGGTAGCAGAACCCTCAGTTCACTGGATCAGGCTAAATGCACCTGGTCCCTTGGTAACTGAGCAAGTGGCACTTTATCCTACCATTAGCTGAGCATGTCCGTTCTGAAAGGACCCCCCAGAATCTCCATTGCCCTCTTCTTGACGATCCACCACACGGCACTTCACCGCATCTTGGACCTGCAGGGGAAATGGATTTGCACAAGACTGAGTCAGACAGGGGCACTGATCAAAGTAAAGCAGCATCCAGTCCTACTGGGGATAGACTGAACGCTCATATGGTCACATGGCTCCTGTTTGTGTCGTGCTTACACAATGACTACAGCTAGGTTTACAGGGCACATGTCTTACACACCAAGAGCAGCTCCAGATTCTGGTCTGCCTACTGGATCACTACACAGGATAGCTTCCACAGTAGTTAGTTGACTGATTTGCAAGGCAGGAATAGCGACATATTTTTTCTGTAACCCGTGATGGTTACAATGGACCCTATAGCAGAAATCGTGACGTAAGGGTGTACAATGTCGGACCAGGATTCTATTCTCTCGACATTACGTGTCTGATCTAAAACTCACTGAAGTCAATGGAAGAAGGCTCTCAATGACCACAGGGGGCTGGGAGGACCTACATGTGTAATGGAATTAATTAAAAGACTCTAGATTATGTCAATGCCTTGTGCAATTCCACACATTTCAGTGGTCTGACATCACGAGTTAATCTGACCCACTTATTTTAAAGGAACTATGTTGAGGTCACAGGGACATATTTAAATATAAAGCTCCCTGCTGATGTTATTAATAACCCCTCATTTTATTGCAACATATGGAGGTCTCTACATGTTTTTCAGGCTTCATCCACACAATATACATACTACCTGTATGACCCTGAGGATGCCACATGGGTAGCAGCTATGTGCTGATTGGGCCACAAGTGGCCCTTGGGCTGAGAACCACTCAGTCAGGAATTCCCAAACAGATTGGAGAAAAACTGCAATTCCCAATCTGGCCTCCACGCCTGTATCACATGCAGCCCTCTGGGCTGTGCTGAAGGAATCACTGGCAGTGCCCACCTCTCGTCTCAGGATGCAATGAACCATCACGATGACAAAGCCCTCCAGGGAGTCAAAGACAGCAAAGAGGATCTGGAAAAGTGCTGACCGCCGATCTGTGATTGCCAGAACCGCAGACATCCAGGTCAGTGCCAGGAGAGGTAGGACCACGCATGAGCTCCATAAGGATGCCCTGTCAGGGGAGCAGAGAGGAAGAGAAAAATAAATTGGTGCTCAGCTTCATCCCCACTTAGTTAAATGTTCTGATCACTCATGAGAGCCAATTCAACCTCCTGGTCCCAAAGAGCCGCAGAAGAGTTTTCCTCAGAAACAACGGACTTGTTCTGAGTGATTTCTGAGCTCGCAGAGGGACTCAGGAGGCTGCCTTGCTCATCACACTCACGCCATCAGAGCAGGCAGCAGACACTTCAAAGGGACTACTGCCCAGTGGTGCAAGCATGCACAGAAACTTGGGGTGGGAAGGAAGGAGGCAGGCATATCATGTCCCTCTCATGCCCCTCCTACTCCACACTGCTAATCACACCTGCAGTACAGTCCAAAGAGAGGAGAAGATATGGCCACTGTACGTTAGACCACCTATGACAGAAGCCAGATTGCCTTCATGGCCATCAACACTTAGCCAATGGGTACTGGTGCCTGGACTGTCACAGCACTCTGCAAATCAGTATCCTGTAGGGTTTTCTCTGGAAGGTTCAAGCAGCTAAACTCACAAGGACAGAGCTGAGCATGGACACTAAGCTCCTGTAACTTCTCAGAAACACTGCTTGCCCTCCCTCAAATGCTCTGCACAAACATGTAGCTGGACAATAAAGGAGGTGGCTGGCATGTGAATCCCTGTTATCTGTTAATGAGGGACTTCAGGGTGCAGAAGGGACCTTGCCAAATAAACACTCTGGAAAACTTCAGTCAGGTGAACCTTAAGCTACTCTTGCAAGTGACTGTAGGGTTGGATTGACAGCCTGTAGGATTCAGGTCATCTTTTTAGCCACAATAGGAATCCCATACATCATACTCATCAGGAATACATGCATCTCTGCACTACCCCAGCCAGGGGCTCCAAGGCTTAACTGGACAGACCCCTTCTAGCAAGGAGTAGGCCCCAGGGACCATCCTTGACCTCTTTGCCAACAAGGGAGCCAATCAGTGCAAATTGTGGGAGTATATTGGAAACTGACTCAACTTTATGTCTAGCCATTTGGGGACAGCTGTGTTCAAAGGCGACTGGGATTATATCTACAATAACTGCATAGCAGGAGTATAAACAGAGACTGAAATAACAAGTGGACTTCAAGCTTATCTGGGTGGGAGATCTTGACCTATATGCAGAGACACATCTAGAGGTAACATGGCATATTATAGGACACGGATAGCATCACTCACTCTTTGCTGAACTTACATGGGAACCACTGATCACTTAATGACACATGGGCAAGTATGTCCTCACCCTATTTACACTCAATTGTTATCCAGGCACAACGCCCATGTACTTTTGTGAGCATTTTACTTGAACTAATGTGAAATAAAGAGTGGTAATGGGCTTCAAGATTTGACCTACTGACTATCCTTAGGGAAGTAGGCCAGGATCTTATCCACTAAAATGATCATGTATTCCACTGATAAATTATTTCTGTAATGAGCAATGATACATCAACTATTTCAGGACACCAATCCAGGCTCAAGTTCTTCAGTTTAGGAGCTACTGGTGAAATTAACCAACAACTTGAAAAAGCAGGTAAATTCTGGTGTAATTCCCCTTAATCTACCACACAGAGGATTTTGCATAGCCATGTAAGGAAAGAGCCGTAACATGATATGCGTGCCCTAGAACTGCACGTACAACATTGAACAGAAAGCTCAGAAGTGATTCTTGAATGCCCAATATCTGCAGACATATTGAAGCTTTTCAGCACCATCATGAACCAGGCAAGTGTTTTTATTCCATCTCCTACTTCCCTTATCCCCCAAAACAGACTGATCTCATTTGATAACAGAAACATCTCAGAATCACCCTATGCTACATGATGTTAATAAAGCTTCCTGGAGAACAAAGGTGGGGAGAACAAACAACAGTGAAGAGACAGAAAAGCCTAACAGAAAATGAGATTTGCCCAATGGCGGATGTGTACTCCATGCAAGGATCAGAGAGTTCAACAGAGCAGCTTTCTGGCTGGGCAAAGAAGTTCATTTAAGTTGCTTGCTGTACTTCAGATGGTCAGAAAGAACAAGGGTAAAGAGAGGACACTGGCTTGGACCATATCGGGCTACTCTTTTCTCCAGAGTTCCCTGGTCTAGCACTCCTGAAATGTAGGAATGGAAACATTAATGGCATTAGCAGAAAGCACACAACAGGTTCTGGTTACAGAACCATAGCTACAGATCTGAACCCCAAATCTGCCTTGGGGTGGGATTCTGCAGATTGAAACTGTCTCCGTAACAGTCTGAGTCCAAACATCAAACTCAAAAAACTGGGGCTCACATCCAGAGTGCAGAGTTGGGGCTGGACTCTGGGGCTTTGAGTCCAGTCCATTTCTAATACTAATACAATGGACCTGGCACTGATTTCATTTATACAAGATTATCCCTGCTGCCTTTGATGGAGATGCTACTGATTCACTGTAGTGGCAACTCAGAATTGAGCCCAACAGCTCCAAAAATGCCTCCTGGGATGAGCATCCATGTACACAAACTGACTCCATGAGGAGTCAAGACTCACTGGGTATGTCTACACTATGAGCTTAAGTTGACTTAAGGAGGCTTAAGTCGACTTAAACAAAGCCCTGTCCACATTGGGAGTTCATTAAGTTGACTTAAGAGCTTCCTTAAGTCAACTTAATAACTCCTGCCCTTAAAGTCAACTTTATGGGTTAATTCGACTTTATAAAGTTGACTTAACACAATGTGGCCATTAAAGCTGACTTAGTGCAGTGGGGCCATTTAAGTTGACTTTATAAAGTTGATTTAAGCCAGGGGACCCATTGAAAGTCGACTTTATTAAGTCAACTTTTAATGGGTCTCCTGGCTTCAGTTGACTTTACAAAGCCGACTTAATGCAATGTGGACTCACTAAATCGACTTAATAAGGTCTTCCTAAAGTCGACTTTAAGTCAACTTTATTAAGTCGACTTAATAAAGTTGACTTAGCTTTTGTCATGTAGACATAGCCACTCTGACCTCTAAAGCTCAGACACATCACTCCGAGGTCACAGTGGCATCACTTTAAACAATCCCTCTTCTCCCTTGGAGTCTACATCCTCTCCACGTGCCACTGTTCTCCTGTCCCTCTTAGTTAAGACATTCTTTTGGGTCCCTCTCCATTTCTTACCACAAATAACCTTTAGCGCTGTTACTGTACAGCTGATACAGTCTGCCCCCACAACCCCCCCCAAAAGGAAAAATGATAAAACTAGCATTCAACTATATCCTCCGCCAGTGTCAATCAGTAGAGCTACATTGCTTTTGATGGACCTGTGCTGACACACTAGCTGAGGATCTTGCCCAGCTTTCTGATCTTTTTTCTGCTTCATCTTCCAGGGTCCTTCTCAGCAATATTCATCCTTTGCAAATGTTATGGAAATGCTGTTTGACCTATAAAGTACCATTCTGTTTTTTAACCCTGGCAGCAGATGGCAATGGACAATAAATTACTCTGATTTTACTCTCATAGCTATGCTTAACGTTTGATGTATTAAATGCAAAAGTCTTGTGCTATTTTTTAAGCACACATCAAGCATGGGGCTTAAGAAAAAGAACAAAGGAAAGAAAAACAGGCCTGAAAGGAGCTTGCCATTAATTACACCTTTTTGAGCATTGGCTCTGCCCTCCAATTCACATGTACTGCACCTTTTGTATTGTCCTGGGTTTTTTTTTTTTTTTTTTGCTGGGTGCTTTTGCATCCAGGAAGCCTTAAAGGGTCTTAATATAATTCTCATGCAACATCAAAATGTCCCATGCAAATTCTGTCACAACACTGGACATGATGCTAACTCATGGTACCCTCCATGGATTATCACAGGAGATGAAACCCAAGCTATTCATGGCTTGAGATCAAGAAGTAAGGCTTTTAGCTGGCAACTGAGGTAGACTTCTATTTTCTAACATACTCATTCTAATTAGTGGAGAGGGACAGAGACCCACATTCTCTTGGTGTTGGTTACGGTGACATTATAGCATGGATATCATGTCACTGGATCACTGAACTCAGAGGCTGCTTTAATAAGGCAAGATCATGGCCCAGCACAGTTACACAACAGCACAGAGACCATGCTATGGCATCCTGCTGCTGCTGCAGTGTCACATGAATCAGAGCTATGGCATCATGACATGATGTGCTGATGTCCCAGCACCATTCAAAGATGTAACATGACAATGTCCTGTGCCAAGATGCCCCCCACTGCCATATTGTGGCCCTCATGTTTTTTTACTGTGCCATCTAATTAAAAGCTGGCAAGCCCTCATACAGGAGTGCACATGGAACCACATTCAGACTTTTGAAAAGCAGCTGCCTGTCACAGTCTTTGACCAGGGGATGTTCAGCAACACAAGCCCCTGTAGGTGCCCTGTTTTGTTCTTTATTAATCGACAGCTCTGGGAGCTCCATTTTTTTCCACAAGACAAAGATAAAATGATGAGAATTGAGAGGATAGTGCTAGAAATGACAAAATGGTTTGGGAAACAAAGATCTACAAGAATGAAAGTTTATGAGGACCTGGCCTAGAGAAAAGAAGACTAAGGTGAGGAGACACAAGGAGTATCTGCAGAGATGTAAAGTCATGTTATAAAGACAACTGAAATTCATTATTCTCGTTACTCCAGGATGACAGAACAAGTGTTAATGTGATAAAGCTGTAGCAGGAAACAAATGTAGTAACTCAAAGAGCAGCTAAAGGCATGGAAGAAGCTACCAAAGGAGATGGAATTACCAGAGCCAGACACAGCTACAGCTGAGTTGAGACACACATCCATCAGGGAAGACTTAGGGATAAAGACATCAGTCCTGCTTTCATGCATACGATACAAATTAGCTGTTCTTCTGGAAGTCTATCTGAACCCAAATGCTTCTCTAGTTCTACGCCTGCCCTGTTGTGGGCAAAGTGGGCCATAGACTCTTAGTTCCACCTTTGCTCCCTCTCAGCTCCAGTTGGGAACAGAACTATTGCCCCAGGGGAATAAAGTGTCATTGTTTTAGGGATATTCTTGAGAGAAGTCCATGGGCCTCACAATCCCACTCCTTCTTCCTGTCTGCCCTGCAGCTGGGTGAGTTAGAGGTCCCCAAGAATGCCAGAAAAGAAACTAACCTTTGGGTTTTCAACAGGCAAGTCCTAATGTTAAAGGAGGGTCTACTCTGGATGCTGTTCTGATGCATTCAGAGCAAAGAACTATCAGGACAACACTGCCCATTTTCCTACAACTGCTACTGGGAATTGCACTTCCCACAATATCTGGATTCTAAGCCCTGCAAAGGGAAGATCACAGGACCTTAGATCTCATGCACCTGGAGCAGAGCTTCTCTGCAGTCACTTGGGTAGATGGCATGCTTGCTATGGGATGGCTACCATTTCTAGGGTAGAGTTTAAGTGTAAAGAGGGGCACAGGATGTGATGGTCATCTTGTCAAACCTATCTGAAATATAGAAATCAAAAGATTTCACCTCTAGGTCCTGCTAAGTGAGACGACTTTGACACCAAATAAAGAAGATATTCTTCACCAATCTAAACAGGGAGCGGAAGGGGAAGGAAGCACATACAACGCTAGAGTCCAGTTCAGAAATCCTCACGCGTGTTGCATAGCAGTTACAAGTAAGTGGTCCCATTCATGGTATTCACCAAGAGGGGAAGAGCTACCAGGGTTACTATGAGCCAGAAAATCAGACCCTGAAGGTTCAGTACCTGGCACTTTGTGAAGGTGACTCTGAATCAAGAAAAGGATGCAAACGCTTGGAGACAAGGAAGCTGATGCAGCCCTCACTGAAGGAGGGGAGAGGGCACTCAGTGTCCTGCTGGATAAAAAATACCAATGGACTCCCCAGCACTGAGATGCCCTGGAACAACCATCTCCGAGAAAGGCCTGACAGTCCCAGCAAGCAGCTCTGGGTCTTGGTGGAAGCAGTGAACACAAGTTAAGCTAAGGAAGGAGGCTCAGAAAGCAGCAGCCATAAAGGATGTTACATGACACAATTCACAGAATACATCACACCCAGAGGTAGCCTGAGACCTAATGATTCTGCCCCCTGTTCCTAGGGAAATTCCATCAACAGGGTGATCTTCAAAGCATGTACACATAGAGACTTGTCAGTTATGAGTGTTTTAGTTTTTAGTTCCTTCCTCTTTGATAGTCCAGCAAAAGCCAACTCATAAATGGGTGCGTGCAAGGTGGGAGGGGTAGGTAGAGAGTGGCAGTGTTTTTTAGTCCTAAAAAGGGACTTGGGGAAAACTTTCAGCTATAGTGGGCTTAGGGTGTAGCTTTACAATAGCAGACCCTAGATGACCGGTTCTAAATGCCCCTTTCTCTGCCTCCATATCACTTTGATGTTCTCATAAGCCAGCTCTCTGAGAGGCTGTAACTTCCAAAAGTCAAGCAAATGGAGACCCTGTGGAGTATTCTCAGCATCACTATCCCAGATGCACTCCACTCTACAGGGAACCATCAAGTCTGACAGGCAATGCCTTGGCCAGACTGGAACATGGAAAGAGCAAGGTAATGTTATGCCTTCTCTACCTTTCTCCACCAACCACCACAGTCACTTCTACAGACAGCGTCAAAGAGCGGCCAAGAATCCAGTCTAGATCTGCCCCATGTGGATTTTCACCCAAAGGCTGCAATATCAAAGGGCAAAACTGGACCCAAAGCTGGAATCAATGGCTTGAATGCCCAACATAATGAAATATTAATATCAACAGATATGTCTACACTGGAGGCTCTGTTAAGTCAACCTAATAACGTAGACTTTAGGTCAACTTAAAGTTGACCTTGTTAAGTTGATTTAGAGAGTCCACACTAAAAAGTCCTATCAATTGCCAGTGTCCACAGTGGCAGGTGCTAGGTCGATGGAGGAGTGGTGCGGGGAGGGGGCCTGGAGGCCAAATAGGTCAATTTAAGAGCTTTCCCTGTCTATATTGGCTTATGTCAACTCAATAAGTTTGACTCAAGCGTTGTCGACTTTAAAAGGTGGTGTTATTAAGTTGACTTAAGGAAGCACTTAAGTCAACTTAATAAAAGCTCAGTAAGGCCGCGGGAGTCTGTAGGTCGAATTAACTTTTCATAAGCCAACCTAAGGCTCAAGTGTAGACGTACCCAACAAGAGGCATGGTCAATATTCCAGGACTTTGCCTTATTAGCAACTTCGTTTGCAACAGGCTTGGCGTGGGAAAAATGATAATAACAAAACCACAGAAGCAAGTGAGTAAAGGGAATGGGAGCACAGCTGACTGCACAAATTCTTCCTCAGACACTCACACTTCCTTTACCAAAGGTAAGATCACAATAAACAAAAACATGCACTGAAATTTACTGATTTTGTTATTCTGTTGTCCAGGAAACAAGGCATACACACATTCTTTTACTGGGTCCCCTCTGATCTTTATCAAAGCAACTAAATAAAAAGAGCAGCTCTCAGGACCAATAGAAGATGGTGATATCCAGCTCTCCAGTAAATCCAATTATTTTTTTTAAATTGACAATGAAGAAGCTCGTGTATTTTGTAAAGGAACAATGTCAAGTAGAATAGGACAATGTATTTGAGTTTACTTCAAAAAAGGGTGTGGATTAAAAATAATATGATTTATCCTTTTATTCCATGAAATATACCAATGTTTGTAAATGATCATGTTTTGCCAGATTTAAACATTCCTCTGCCATTGTAGGAAACTGAAATGGAACTGTGCGGTGCTAATTCACAAGAACAGGAATGTGAAATTCTCCAGAAACACAAAAGTACCCATTGTAGATTCTCTATCCAATCTTGATAATGTGCACATAGTAATACACGATCAACAATGAAAAGTAAATACATTTTTTCTAAAATTCTTGGTTTCAAAAAAAAATTAAATTGTTAACAGATTTGATCAAAATTTGTCATTTGAATTATTTCAATGAAATGTGTTTTTTTTTAAATGTACTTTTTCAGAAAACTTTGTTGTTTCTTGAAATTTTTCCATTTTTCCATAATGTTCAACAAAAATTACATTTTTAATTTTTCTTTGTCTGTTTGTTTTCATTGCAAAGTTTGATTGGTTATATTAGCCAACGGAAGGAGATTTTTCAAAATCAAAAACATTCATTTTGAAAAAAAATAGTCAAAACATTTCACGTTTGACATTTACAATCAAAACAAATAAAATAAAATAAAATAAAATCAATGCTGAAAACAGAATTCCACAGAAACTCTCCAAAAAAACAAAACCCAATTGATTAAAAAACAGCAAAACAAAAAACATCCAAGTTCATGTTTTTTTTTTAAATTTTCAACCACCTCTGGTTAGTACCAAAAATCACAACATTTAACAATATTTTATTTTTGTCACTTGACAGTGTCCCTTTATGCAAAGGCATTTTAATCCATTTCAAATCACCCCACCTTCTCTAAGACTCACTCTGCCAAAGAACATGTAGCGAGTCATGGACTCTGTCCTTCAAGATGTCGAGCACTCTTGTATGCCCCAGAAAAACACTTAGTCCTGATTCTACAAAGACGTCTGTCCCCACTGAAGTCAATGGAATTGATGCACACGCTCTAGTGCTTTTCTAAAGAGTGACCTCAGGAAATCCTTGGAAATTCTTTGGCCCATGTTAAGTAGGAGAGCAGACTACATGCTCACAATGGTCCCATCAATCTTAAATTTGTGAATTGAAGTCAATCTGAGTGTTGATATCAAGAGACAAGCACAGCGCTGAATTTGGGGCCTTAGATATATACTCAACACCAAGCACATGAATAGTTCCATTGACGTCAGTGGAGTTAGTCATCTGTTTAACTTTAAGCACCTACCAAGGGAGTGCTCAGCACCCTACAGGACTGAATCCACCTTAGCACTTTAACTCTTGTGGACCTTTCTCCAGGGACATTTTGGGAAGCCTGCACTTCTAACTTCTCATGGCTCAAGGGGGTGGGGAGGCAAGAGGGTGGGTGGGACATGGGGAGAGAAAACAAATGGGGGGAAAAATGAAAGAGGGAAATCAAATAAAGAAAGTGAGAAAGAAAGAAAGAAAAGAAGTTGAAATTAGAGGAACTAACATGGCGTTACTGGTGGCTGTGGCCGAAACTTCAGCAGAAGAAACTACTCCACACTTGGAACATTTGAGCGTCATGCCGTAAAGAGGCACTGCCATCTGACTGCAATTAAAATCAAAAGACTGAAACAAAACAAAACACTTTGCTTGTGAACACAAACGAAGAACAGAACGGAAAAGGAAAAGGAAAAAAAGGAACCGACCAGCCACACCACACCCAGTTTGAGCAAAGAGACCAAAAGACAGAAAGGAATAAAACGCTCGCCTGTGCCGTTCCAGACACAGGAAGCTAAGTCAAGAGCTGTGCTGGTGCCACTTGTGTGGGTGGAACCGTGTTGGGAAAGGTTTCGCCACTCTCAGGATGACTCTGTGATGTGTCCATTGGCGGGAACCTTTTACTGCATGTTTTTGTTACCTTCCCAGCCCTATTGGTATGGGTTTGATGTTGCCAATGTTTCCTCTCCCCACCTGTGCTTTTTCTGTGTTGTTTCGCATCTGGGATTGGCAGCAGTGTGTTGCAGTTTGAAGGCAAGAAGTAGGGCTGCTTGGACCAGTGCAGGGTTGGCCTATTTTGTTTGACAAAGCAGAGTGACAAACTTTTTCCACTGTCCTTTCTGGCTAGCTCAGCCAGCAGGCAAAATACCCTCTTAGCAGATGATGGTGACGGGAAAGAAACAAATCATTAGGATTAGGGGAGGTTTACAAACTAACCATGCAGATAAGCCCAGGGTAGAATTTTCAAAAGCACCTAGCCACCCAGTTCCTATTGCAACTTAGGCACTACTGAAGATTCAATTAGGCACCTGTCTGCTTTTAAAAATCTGGCCCTTCATCCCTGATTCAGCAAAGCAAAGAAGCCCATGGATACGTTTAAGCATCTGCTTGTACCTCTTGATTTCAGCAGGACCTAAGCAATTGCTTCACATAAAGTATGTCCTTAGATGCTTTGCTGATTCAAGATCATAATCGTCCCATAGAAGGAGATGAACCTGTAGGTTGTCCCCCTGTCCTGAGTTGGTGGAGATCCTCTTTCAGCAGTAAGCAACCCCAGAGCAGCAAGAAATACATCTTCACAGTACATGTTGGTTGTACACATACTAGCTTAGATTGAACTAATGTGCTAAAAAGAGCAAGTGCAGACATGGTGTCATGGGTGGTGGTGGCTGAGGATGGTGGCCCAAGTACATACCAAGGATCTTGAACAGAATTGAACATGGGCAGTTAACCCAAGCCATCGTGGCAATGCTTTGATTTTTAGTGGGTGAGCTCAGTGGGTGCTAGTGCCTGAATTTCTGCCCAAGCTGGAAATGATCCTGCCATACAGTAGACAATTATACATCCCAGACACTGTCTCCATATTCCCACAGAGTGATCACTCTGTTTTCATGCTGGCACTAGTCTGAGAAACAGGTATCTGAGGGCAAAGGGAGAGTTTTGGGACACAACAATTAGATTTAATGAAGCCAATAGAGTGGCCTAATAGCAGAGCAGGGATGACCCATAGCTGCAGAGAGGGGGGGCAGTACAATGAGGGCAGCCCAGCATCAGCAGTTACAGACGATGCTAAGTACAGGCCAAGCAGCAAATCTGCAGGAGAGGGTGTTATCTCACTGCCAAAAGACAGCTTGGTATCTACCCATTGCAGTGGGCATGGTTTGCATCATTGGTGAGGGGCAGTTTAGCTGATAGCAGAGGCAAAGTGTTTACAAACCCATTAGTGGACTAGCTGAAAGTTTTTCCCTAGCATTTACAACTCCATAGTCAGTCTAAAATACAGCAGAACACATCACTGTGAAAACCAGCACAGGATTTCTGGACATATTGACTTACTGCTTAAGAGGCTATTGGATAGTTTTTAATCAGCTGATATAACACAAGCCATTATTGCCATCAGAAAGAATGACTTGTACCTAAGGTGTCTGACAGCAATCACAACTTGGAGACAAAGAGAAAATTAGCCCATGGCACCGTTGTGTGTGGCTCTATACATGTATACACACCTTAAAGCAAGTGTGCTTCAAGTTCGTGGAGAGTGTAAATCCAGTGAAATTAATGGGCACATGCTTGGCATAAACCTGGCCCTACCGGTGCCTTGCTGAGACACATCTACTGCGTGACTCGTGAAAAGTTGATTTCTCCCCACAGTTCCACTGTGGACCACAAGGAGCAAGAAACTGGAAGAGGCAAAGAATGCAGATCTTACCAGAATTTTGATGAGAATCATACTGGAAAGTGGGCTTTTTTCCCATGAAAGCTCAAGTGATTAATAAATTTGTTAGTCTTTAAAAGCACCACTAGACTCCTCATTTATTCTGCTGAACAAAACTAATGTGGTCATCCCTTTGATACTGGGAAGGCCATACTCATGAGACAACACATCCCCAAGAGGTGGGAATAGGTCACAGTCACATGCACACAAACAGCTGTGGAGAGTAAATCCAAATCCAGATGGCTCATATGCTGGTGTTTACTTATGTGGTGGTGACGGTGACGTGTGCTGGTGTAATGCAGACATCTCTTTTTTTTATTGTGTGTTTATGTGTAGTAGAGCTAAGGAAACAGTTACTGTGAATGGTGTTTTTGGTGAATTTAGCTTCTCCTTCGGCTTGTTAAAAGGCCACAAGCAGATCACAATCACAAAGTACTCATTACTGCCCCGATTGTGATCCATTATTGAATACGTCTCAAGCTGCAAGAAGCCTGATCGATTTCAGTGGCACTATTTGTGATGGGAAGGTATTGATCAGTGCGTGGCGCTCAGACTCTAACCCTGTTTCAATTTATCTGACAACCTTACAACTCCTTTACTCCATACGCTGACAGCGGCTATTCACAACTCAAACTGTGTTGTGCCTCAGCAGACCGGAGCGTGGTCAATAAGGCTCAAATGTTGAATGTCTGCAGCAAGTCAACATAAAAGATTGGCTACACGGGGCCAATTTACTCTTTGGAGCAAAATGTATTACATGGGTTTCCCCAATTCTAGTCGATAGTGTGTTGATGCATGTTTAGGTTGATGAGGCACGTTGATCTAGCTCTCTATAGAGGTATACAGATGTCTCACTTCCATTGAAATGACTAAAGTCAGTGGGAGTTGGGTGCTAAAATAAATTTGCAGATCTGTGCCCGAGTCCCCATCTGTACGGTCATTACCATTAGATCAAGATTTGGCAGCAATATTGACCCATAATGTTTATTTTCTGTTCTAAAGATAGGGAAAAACCTGTTGTATCTCAGATATCACTGTATAGTGTTGACAACATGAGCCCTGTGGCATTTTAAAGACTAATAAATTTCTTCGGGCATAAGTTTTCATGAGCTCTAAACCACCTCGTCAAATGCATGTTTATAGTGATGTTTGACTTGTTAATAAGAGGTACTGTACGTTAAGGGCTGCGTTTTGCTTGCTTGTTGCATAGCTCTCTCTCCTCCAGCGAACCATACTTCTTGCCTCTGTCACCGTTGATACCAGCTCCCCTCCTGTGCCCAAATCCAAAGATCTCTGGTGCAGTTTCTCATCTTTATGGTCACCAGCATTACCTCCCAACACGGCTCCCAAGCCCAGCCTGTAAGTGGCTGACTAGATGCCACAATTCTCTGGGGCATCTCAGGTTTCTCAAAGGGTGTGTTTCAAAAGGAGAATGAAATTGGCAAAATCATTAAACACAGAGAGCATTTAAAATCATTGCACACACACACGCACACATGGAAACAAAAGAGGAGGGGGAAAAAAGAGAAAAGGGGAGAAAAACAGCAAAGAACATCAGAAAGAAATGGGTTTTTTGTCAGTTTTGTTTTCAAATATAACATTCAATATGATCAATAACCAGCTGACACCTATTAAATAAGGACTTTTTGGTGGTTTTGCTCAGAGAGAGAATGGGACAATAGCTCTCTGCTCTGCTAATCCAATATTTGACTTAGCCAAATATTCACTTTCAAGTGTAATTTTCTTGCTGCCACTCTTGTTCGGGGTTAAAGCATTTTCTCTAGTTCTCTCTTTGTAGAGCCAGTAATAAAGCCCTCTCTCTTAGCAACAGCAGTGTGTGACAATGCACTGAAGGTCACTTCCCATGTTCCTCTCTTTGCTCCAGCAATAAAGGATGGCAAATTTTCCCTGCTTCTTTCATCCTGCTTCTCCTCTTGCTCCCATTAGTGTAAAGCCCCCTGATGTCAATGATTTACACTGGTGCGAGAGAAGAAAGAGAGGCCTGATCCTCAGCTGTTACATAGCAGTCTAGTGCAGAACATTTTGACATGAACACATTGATTCCCCCACATGGAGGAATTACTGTCCAGCTGACAGGGTGACTGGAGGTTTTAATGTCTTTCCCCTTTGCCTCTCTACTCCACCACCTCATTTCCTAAAGTAAAGCCAGGAAGAAAAATAAAAAAAGTCTTTCCAATGTAAAGTTGTGTGGAAAAAAAGGCGCTTATGCAAATATGCAAGTGGGCTATCTAACTGGAAAGACTCATCGAGGCAGATTGCCAGAGAACGCCTCACCTCATTTCACTGATGACCTACTCCATTTGGAAGTCTCAGTAGCTTGAATCAAAAAGTCAATTTTTCGAAAGCCTCTTATTCCTTAGTGGGGATTAAGAACCCTCCGTTCTGGAACGTGAGTTAGGCCTAACACCATTAGTTGCTGACATCAGCTGAGTTACAGGAGTGGAATTTGGTCCACACTCCATTTCTTACCACTGCAACGCTGCTGGCACTTGAAGATATCCTCAGGCCTAAGAATGCTGTAAAATCCTTTGACTTGGAAAAGAGCTAACTGCACGCTGAATTGCCGGTAAAGATCATGGAACTGGGCAGCAATTCCACAGAAATTACTTTGTGACCACAACACCTGATGCCGCCTTACTGGTTTAAAATGAACAGCAAGCTGATGGTTGGGAAAGAAAAGGTGGGTGAGGCAATATCCTTTACCAGACAAACTTCTAGCAGAGAGGGAGAGAGACCTGAAGAAAAGTTCCTTCTGGCTTGAAAGCCTGCCTCTCTCACCAACAGAAGTTGGCCCAATAAAAGATAATCCCGCACTTGCCTTGTCTCTCTAGTATTCTGGGACTGACCCAGCTACAACCACATTGCTAAAATGGTGGTTTAACAGCCGTAGATGCTAATATCCTTCACTGTTTGCTGACAGAGGGATAGCAGCGTCCTCTTCCGCCCCATTGCTCTGTGTTTCTGGGACTTCTGGAAATTCGGTGAGGGTGGAGACAGCCTTATCTCAGATCCCACAGCCCACTGAGCTCCTGGCCTCTCTGATCTTCTGTGCTACAACCAGGATTAATCATCCAGACACAACTTTAACAGTGATGCCTAATCCACTACATCCCAGGAGGTCTCAGGCAAAGTCTTAATTTATCCACTTCTACAATGGATATGTCAACATGGTGTTTCCTTAATTTCCATGGACTGCAGCTGTCGTCAGTCTTGTACCTTTCCCACCCACCCACTGCCCAGATGTTCCTCTTTCAAGCATTTAGAAGAGGTCTTTACTGTGGCACTTAAGCCCCACCACTCTCATTGTCCTGCAGCAAGCTACATTTTCAAAACCCCAGTGACATCACTGACAAAAATTGGGAGATATCAGCCTACAGCAACATCCAAATGCGGGAGGGCCTTTGTGCGCCTCACTGCAGTAAGTACCAGAGTGATGGGGGCTGACAGCCTGCACGTGAAGCAGCACACATAGGGCAGCATGATTTGATCTGTTAACGTTATCAGAGGTGCCTGTTTTACAATCTGTTTCTAAACAGGTCCTTGAAGATGTTGGGCCATTTCCAGCCCCTTTCTTGGAGTCCAAGAGGTAGCACAAGCTGAAAGTCCGGTCAGGAATCATCCCAAGGAGAAATCTGGCCCAGCTGAGTCCATGAGAAAAAATCTGATTCTCTTCAATGAAAGTGGAGTTTGGTTCTAAGCCAGCCAAGCACGTTGCATGGTATTTTGGGCCCAGCCTGGCAGCCCCTGCGACAGCCTGCAAAATCAGGTGAGTAAGGGCTGTAGGATGTGGCTCAAAAAGGAAGCAAAATGTCTTTCCAAACAAAACCAGGGGGAACTACAGTAAAAAACAGCCTCTGATACAGCAGAAAATCCTACAAAACTAACCATCCTATCTTGTTCTCTCTCTGCCTCGTCTCTCCTTCATTGCATCTGCCCAGTCACAGAGATTTATGCATGCAAAAAGCCAGTGGAGCCCATTGCTGCAAGGCTCTGCACGCCTTCCATCCCCGATCACTTTGGCAGGGTGCTCAGCACCCCACAGGACGCATCCTTCTTGCCTTTATTCTCTCTGCACCTCTTCCCAGCTCATGCCACGCTTCACAGACTCCCATCCCTCTCCTAGCCAGCTGTTGATGGTGGGAGTTAGCCTCAAGCGAGGCTTTCCCTAATCTTTGCTGGGATTCATCAGCCTGGCGCAGGCCATCAGAACAACTAACTGAATGTCTGACCTCCATGCATGCTAACACAATGCTGTGTCTCACATCCTTTGTTTCCTCTGCACAAAGGGCAAAGAGATTCTGCTTCTGTTGTTATTGTTTTAAATCCACTTTTTTCTGTGGTTTTCTTCCCATGCTGTCTCTCCGCTCCCCGCCTGGTTATTGATCATGGCGTTTGGGTTT
This sequence comes from Podocnemis expansa, assembly GCA_007922195.1. Classification (NCBI taxonomy): domain Eukaryota; kingdom Metazoa; phylum Chordata; order Testudines; family Podocnemididae; genus Podocnemis; species Podocnemis expansa. The sequence continues at coordinate 1,902,876 of ML682003.1, read as the reverse complement.
TTTGGTTTCATTCTTTGCTTAGATGTATTGATAAGGCATACCCTGCCCGTTCCTTCAGTTTCTTATCTGTTATCCCATCTTTGGACACAAGTTTGTTAAAAACCAGAATGCCAATAACCATGTTCACCTGTTGAAAGAAAAATAACAGACAGGTTTGGTTTTAAGCGGCTCAGGTCAGACTCAGTAACACAAAACCGTTTGGTAAGGATGGCACACACACATCTGCTTGCGCTGACCAGTTGGGTCACCCCTTTAACCATGCCCTCTCTAACCACCCTACCACTGCCTCTCCCCAAATCCAACCCCATGGGTTTTGCAACACCTAGTGGAGCTGCTAGAGGATCTGAGAGGTCATTGTGGCTCAGGACAAGATGGTAAAGCGGTCAAATCATTGCAACAGCGGCTGAAGCCTGATGGGCTTTGTGTGATGAATGCTTTGTGTCTAGAAAGGCAAATGTGGGGAGCACACAACAGCGAAACCTAATGGAAGAAGAGACAGGGGCTGGGTGTCTAATGCACTTCAGCATCCTGACATGCGCTAAAGGAGACCACGCCATGCTGTGCATTCACCATTCTCACCTCCCTTCTGACCACCACAGCTCTGTTCGTACAAACTCAAGGATGTGGTGAAAATGGCCATGGTTAGACCAAGTGGGAGCACTGATTATCTAGCACACCCGGCTATGTCTATGCTACGGACCTTACAGCAACACAGCTGTGACCACTCTATGCCAACAGGAAAGAGCTCCTCCACCAGCATAATTAACCCACTCCCAACGAGGGGCAGCAGCTGTGTTGGCAGGAGACCATCCCTGCCAACACAGCACTGTCCACGCCGTTACATCTGTCTGTGAAACTTAGGTTGGCTGGGGTGTTTTCTTCACATTCTTGACCAACAAACGTGTTGGTGTAGACAAAACCCTACCCTTGTGTTGGCTTAGAGGGAGGTTGCAGTTGTCAAGGATAGAGCATTGCTAACCTTCTATATCCAGGAGGTGCTAGAGGACAAGTCCTGCCCAGGGTGAAGGGGACTGGACTAGTCATCCTGCTGAGATGCTTTCCATTCCTACTTTTCTGTGAGGCTATGAGAGGAAACCACGTGATCACATGCCACGATGGGTCAGGCTCTGAACAGAACTTGGCAGCCATACTCATAGCTGGCCATACATGGTGCAGGGTTCCCACTCCTATGTGGCCTTTCATCTGGAACGTGTGGACCACTTATAAAAGCCTGAATTAATATGCGTGCTGACTGACACAACAAGGACCTCCTGCAGTTCAGCCTTCCACAGGTGAAGCCATGTCCCTTCGCAGTCCTGCATGAAGAATGGGACTCACAGCTGAAGGCTGCATTTTTGCAAATGCCACTGGGCTTTCAGCATGTGCTAAGGAGATGTGAATGTGCCAGCACTTAGGTCATAAGGAAATGCATTAAGGGGATGGGAGAGGATGCAGCAGCCATGGTGGAAAAGGTATACCGTTCAGATCTCGTTGTCATGGTGTCACAATACTATTCTACCACGCCCCACAAGATCTGTTTAGAAATCCCATGGTGGGGCTTTGAAGGAGATACACAGGGCCAAATCCAGAGGAGATGTACAAGGCATGTTAGTGACATTCTGGCATGCAAGGAGAGTCTAAGTAAGTCTAGCAACATCTGACGGGACGTACACACACCAGTCAGGAGACGTGATGATTACAACCAGTTTGAGTAAGAACAGCAGGAAGGTCACAACTGCCCGGGTGGCAGCTGGTTTGTTATGTGCTGGAGCCCTGGGCTAAATTGAACCTACCACTCTTCCTGACTGCAATGCAAACAGACCCTGAGTACATGTCTAGAGGCAGGCTATGCTGGCACAAACCAACCCTCCCATCACGCAGACCAACCCTTCCTTCTCCACTCCTTTAGACTTTCTGAGATTTAGAATCACCTCTGCATTTGATTCATTGGCTTCAGTGAGAGCAAGACGAAGTGCAGTGAGGGGACCTCAACCCTGGGAAAGACCCAAGAAGCTCTGAGGAGGGTGTGACCTTGCAAAGTCCAACCCTATCACTGTAGCCAATGTGCTAAGCCCCAGGCAGTCCCTAGTTGAGTTATTTCCTGCTAAAAAAACAACAAGGAGTTGTGTGGCACTTTAAGACTAATAGATTTATTTTTTGCATGAGCTTTCGTGGGAGAAGATCCCACTTCCACAGACAGTCAAATGAGGCATTGGGTGCTTTCCTAGGGTCAACCTTCAAAACCAGTCATAAGAGCCTGGCACATGATGGCAGTTTCCACCCAAAGACACCAAAATCCACAGGCTAAAAGAAAATCCTTGTGGGTGTTCATTTCTAGGGAGTACAAAGGGGAAGAGTCTGTGCAGCCTGAGTCTACTAGTCTAAACACATGAATCTGTAAAAAAAAAAAAAAAAAAAAATGGAGGGTTGCTTTCATTGATTTCTGTAGCTCCAATAGCATTGGTCAATGATGTGATGAGCTAAGAGCCTATTAAATAAAAGTGAGGGCTCAAAGTCTGCTTCGGTCATGCTGGCAAGTGGATTCATTCAGAGCAGCTGGTCTGACTTCAGACTGATTCCTCCCCTGCCTGGAGCCTTTCACGGAAATGACACTAGCAGCCTTGGCCACAGCAGACCATGACCATTGCATGACATTGGTGTACATGATGTGGAAGAGGAGAATCACACACATCTTTTTCTGAATTAGGAAACTAGCAATAAGCTGAGAAAAATACAACAACCAGAAGTGAGCTAGCTGCACCCCAAGAACCAAAGTCACATTGGGACTGTTCTACCAAACTGTTAAGAAAGGGAAATTGCATTTCAGCCTGGGTCTTGTCTGACAAATTTCCATGATAAACTAGTTTAAATGATACAGGGTGCCCACAGGGCCTAGTAAAGCTATAAGAGCAGAAATACAGCCAAAATAAGAATGTGGGTGCACCAAACTCTGATCTCATTTTCTTTTTCCGTCCCTTGAGGAAACTGCTGCTGGGGCTGGATCAGCTGTTGGGTCATCAGATGGTGCTCGGCAGATATTAATAAAAGTCAAAATCATGGGGAGTGATTGACTTCAGAAAAACACTGGTTTCCTGATGAGGTGGATCCACTGTGAACAGGCCAGCCAGAGATACCTGCAGGAAATTGATTGCAGCACTTGGGTGTGTTCTAGCTGGTGTACCTACTTGGTCTGCCAGAGGTGTCCCTAGTACGTCAGTAGGTGCAGACTGACTGGTACACGTGAATAGGTAACAAGTGTGTTTCTCCTAAAACACAGCTGGTATATTCAGCGCTTTACCCCTGCAGCCATTTGATAAACCGAAGACTCAGAAGGTAAATTAAAGACTCAGAAGGTACACTTCACCTGAAAGCCGATGGAATTTTTAGCTATAACAAAGAGGCTCACATAATCTCATGAGAAATCATTTCTAATATGCTCTCCAGAAACATCCACGTTCTTTAGTGTAACTCAGTAGCTCCATCAATAGGAGATATTTCATCCCATAAAGATCATCACCCCACTGCGGTTGTGTCCATCTTTCTTTGCGAACAATCATTGGAATAAAGCAGAATCCTGCTTGTAAAGACATCCACTCAACTCCGTGAGGCATAGATCCTCCTCCTTATCTCTGAGCTGATGTCTAGAAGTGAATAAGCAAGTCTGAGATGCAGTCCTTGAGATAACTAGAAGGGAAAAGCTGATGATTCCTCCTTGTCCTGGCGTAGCCAAGCTTTAAGTGTCTGCACGCAGAAATCTGCTACCAGAAACAGTTCCATTCAAGGACGTATCATCCATTGGGTCCACTTTGAGATCAGGTGAGTCAAACTGACCACGCATACTGAATACAGCTTTGGTAACTTGGCAGGATTTGAGGCTGAGGGTCACGTCATGGCTTCATTCTTCCATTGCTGATGCCAACGAGGGACGCACAAGCAGTTGTAGATGAGAAGATGGCCCTAAGAAGCCATTCACAAACCCAAATACAGAGTGCAGTGAAAGGCAGAAAGACAAAGGGAGGATGGGCCTGTGGTCAAGGCACAGGCGTGGGAGTCAGGTGATTGAGGTTTAATTCCTGGTTTGGCTACAGACTTTATGCGTGACCTGGAGCAGGCCAATTACTTGCTCAGCATAGCGGTTCTTCCTTTATAGAATAGGGAGGATAATGCTTCCTCTTTTCCTTGTTTTCTGTCTTTTTAGATTGTAAGTTCTTTGGGACAGAAACTGTCTAATTGTGTGTGGACAGTTCTTCGTTTGGTGCTTCTCGGTGCCCCTTTAATACAAACAGTGATAGACACTATGTCTACATAGGATTTTAAAAAAACCTGTGGCAGACTTAGGGTAGCAGACTTGATCTCATAGAGCTCAGATTCCAGGGCAGAAAAATCTCCATGTAGACATTCAGGCGCAGGCTGTAGCTTGAGATTGTCTACAAGAACCCAGCCAGAGCCCAAATATTCACACTGATTTTTAGCCCCACTCTCCAGAAGTATAGCTAGAACTGATTTTTTGGCAAGGCCTGTCATTGACCCAGGCAACACAAGCCTTAAACAGAGGATGAATTGCTTAAAATCTGATTGGGTGGGCCTGCTTTCAGAGTGGGTGGGCTGTGGCCCACGCAGGCCCACCTATTGCTACACTGCTGCCACTGCCTGAGTCCTGTCAGACCCAGTTAGCTGGCCTGGGCCAACCACAGCTGTGCCATGGCTCTTTTATGCCTCTGTAGATGTCCCAGAAAGAGAAGCAACCTTTGGGAGACTGGAAAGGAATGAATGGGAAGAAAGGGAAAATGAAGTAACAGATCTATAGAGACAGAGAGGGGCCTGGAGTAATGCACATGATGGTATTTTGAGTTCTGGTGAGCCTTGCGCTATTTAGTGCTTTATGTCATGGAGTCGTGTTTACATGAGAACAGCAACTTTGACTTGCAAGAATGTAAATTTCTAACTGTCATGACCCCAGGGGAAAGGACTGAACCTGGGAACCCTAATGGCTTACAAGCCAAAGCAAATAAAAAGAACCCCACTTGTTATTGTTTAAAAACCTTATTCTCCTTAAAAAAAATCTTACAAGAAGCATCATGCTTCGACTCATAAGTCGAAAAGAATTGCATTCAAAGGAAAACTGGAGAATTAAATTCCCTTGTCCCTAGTATCTTGTTTCTCAAGCAAAAAGCAAAATGGACAGTGACTCTAGATTCACTGGATAGTCCCAAAATTCCTGTCCCTTTAATTAGGGACATGTAACAAGCACTGTTTAACCTCCCTTGGCCACCAAACAATAGGCCTCTGCTGTTGAAAATACGGTACAAGAGCAATTGATTGGCTAATCATCATCATCTTCTTTCTTCTTCGTCTTCTTTCTTCCCATACCCCATCAACTGGCACCAGGTCACAGTGCAAGTACCCATCATCTTCATCTGCCCATGGCAGCACAGAAATCCACCTGCTAGCCATCTTTGATGTAGTCCATCCATCACTTCCTCGACTTTCCTTGGCATTTCTTTCCTGCTGCACACTTCTGCCATATTATCTTCACCAAAACCCTTTCATTCATTCTCTGCATGTGGCCAAACCAGCCAGGTCATTGTACCGATACTGTATAATGCTATTATTAATTATGATGGACTCTTATAATAATTTGCTCTGTGGAAAAGAACCCCAACTGCAACATTACTAAGTGAAACCCAACTGATCCTGTAGCCACAGACATATATCGTGCAGGCTATTGCATGTATCTGCACACCACCAACCTCTGCTGAATGTAATTTGAACTGTGCAAGTGGGTGTCATGGGGTCTGTACTGCTAGAAACTAATGAAGAGTCATGTTTCCTTATGTCAACATATTAGAAGCCTTTTCTAGAGTAGGAGATCCTGAGTCCTATCTCCTCCATCATTATGAATAGGGCCAGGGCATGATGCACAGTGACGTCCTCGCCAGTCACAGCTTGGTCACATTTACCCCTTTGGGCACCTCACTCTGTTGTGGGATTGTTGTGTAGGCTGATGCAGTGAAAAATGCAAAGGCTTGATTTGTAACGCAACATCAAACAACTGCTCAAGTCCCTGTTTCCCTGAGATTCTCCAACACACACACGGCTTCCAAGCTGTAGTTTACTTTGCAGAGAAGAAATTGCAGTTTGGAAGCCTCTTTACAAGCATTGGCTCAAGGGTCACCTAAAGCAAAGGGGACTTGCCCAGGAGGTGCGCAGAACCTGCTTAGCCCTGTCTGACCACTGATTTGAAGAGGTTCACTTAAACTCTGAATGAGAAAACCTCCCACATGCCTTTTCAGTCTGGAAGAGTGATCACCTGCATGCTGGCCGCAGTGACTTGACTTGGTCCAATCTCAATGGGAAATGGCAATTTGTAAAGGAGGGCGGGACAGAATTTTCCACCATTGCTCTGCAATTCCATTCAGTCTGGGCCACAACATGACAACTTTAACCAGACACTGAAGTCTCTGGGTAGGGTTTGGTTCTGAAAGAAGGATCAGAGTGGATGGGTTACGTTTCAGAGACAAATTCTACCCTTGAAATCTTAAGCCAAGAGAGTTGGCTGGTGCGTGTGGCATGCTGCCAGTGACATCAAAACATTTCTGGCCTCTGATCCTTTTGCTCCTCCCCTGCCCAGGTTGTTTCTCCTGAAGGGAAGGGGAGACAAATAGGAATATGGGTGGGGGAAAGGCAGATTCTTGGAATGGAAGGGGACAGAGGAAGGCCAATGAGGAAAAGAAGAAAACACTCAAGTGAGATCAAATACCAAAACCACCGCAGCCGCTGGTCCCACAAAGGCGTAGAGAAGGCCTCCTTCTAATGACAGCCAGCAGCTGGAAAAGAAGGTGAGAAAAAAGAAGTTACCAGCTAAAAGGCACTGTCTGGTGACCAACATCACTGCAAACCAGGCTAATATCTGAGGAAATCACAGCAGGTCCCAGGCCTACCATAGACAAAGGTCTTCCTTTATGCAGTTGGTTTGCTTTGTCCATTATAGTTAGATGGACTAACATCATGAAGTAGGCAGTACTTGTGCTGGACAAATACATGAATTGTTGATTAGCTGGCAATTTTGAAAAGTACAAAAAAAATTCAAATTGACCTGAAAATGAAATTTTTGGCAAATCAATAAGTCTTTAAAAACTTATTTTAGACAGAAAAAACTGTGGATTTTCTTGACCCAGAATATGGCATTTGAAGTTTTTGTTTCACAATCTTTAATATTTTTTAAACCAAAACTGAAGGGAATTTTGAAACAAAAAAGTTACTTTGAAGTGAAAATTGGAAAGAACTCATTTTAAAAAAAAGTCAAAATGAAATTCTGACTTCAGATTTTTTTCTGGTTCCAATAATTCAGCAAAGCTGACATGCATTGCTAAACATTTCTGTGCTGAATCTGCACTTTTCATGGAATACCACCAGAAAATCACACCCAGCTTTACTCAGAATTGTGTGTGTGTGTGTGTGTGTGTGTGTGTGTGTGTGTGTGTGTGTGTGTGTGTGT
>ML682003.1:1845972-1895368 GCA_007922195.1 Podocnemis expansa | reverse complement strand
TGTGTGTGTGTGTGTGTGTGTGTGTGTGTGTGTGTGTGTGTGTGTGTAAGCACGCGCGCGCACGCTTATAGACATTTATATATAGTCAGTTTCATTTTCGACTTCTCAGTGACGAGCATAAAGTGCTCTAACCTCTTTAGGTTTTTCTGCAAAGTAGTGTTTGATGCAAAATGCTTGCACTGAAATAAAAGAAAATCCATACCAATACTTCAATTTGTACCACATTGTGCAAAACCCATTTCAATATTTACAAAACCCTGAGGGTAAATGTTTTACTCAGCTCTACAGGAGAGTAAGAAGGTTTCATCTAATTTCTTTGCCAGAGTAATAGCTACATGTATCTTGGATCTAGGATGGGCACACAGTGGAGCCTTTTGCTGCTATGAACAAGATGGAGAGGCACTCGAGCTGGTGGGTGGAGTCTTAGCGGTATCCCAACTATCGGTCTACAAGAAGACTAGAACAATGGGCCCCAGATGCTTGATTCGGATTCCTAAATGTTCCAATTGTGCAAGTACTGAACGAAAGCAATTGGAGTGGTGCATGAACCAGAATTTTAATTCATGGGGAAAGTCATGATTTCAAAACGTCTGTTTATTTTGAATTGGAATGAAACACTAACCTCTGGAATCTCCTGTGGGGTAAAAAAAATCCAGGAAAATTTTATTTTAGGTCCATCCAAACCTGTTTCCTTTTCAACTTTTTAAAATTTATTTTATGATAGAAAAATAATATCAGTAACAAAAAAAAAGTCAAAACTCTGGAACATGTGCACCTTATTGAGATGCTTCACTTTCATGGGGCATTTTTAAAAAGCAAATTTTGCTGAAATCGCCACCTTCCCACAAAACATCTCTATTGCATCCTATCAGCATTTTCTGAGGGAAGAATGTTCCATCAGAAAAATTTCAGCCAGCTCTAATCACAGCACTGAGGAGCAAAGGGGCAGGAAGCGGCTCTCCGTCACAGGCTGCAGTAATTGGCTTCTTTCTCACGAGCAAGAGAGACGAAGGGAAGGACTGAGGCTCAAGGACCTCATACCTGCCAGAGCTATACTTGAGGCAATGTGACCTGCCCTCTACACTCTGCTCAATCCTGTCCCTAGGATTCAGCATCATCCTGTGTTTGGGATCTGCTTGTAGGGTCACCTTTAAACTTAGGGGGAAATGGTGATTTAACAGAACAGCTTGGAGAAAGAGGAAAGCAGTGATCCGCTAACCCGCCGGCCTGAGCGGCGGACTAGAAGGAACGTCTTTGAGTGATGGAACTGACAAGTGCTCGGTTCCACGCGGCAATTAGTCAGGAGAATTCAGACTGACAGGGCTTTTGTTGCTTTCAGATCGCTGGCAACCCCTCTCCTCCCTTCGAATGTCAGGCTCTCTGAAGGGGAAGTTCACACATCACCAGGCATTGTCCTTCATCCTTTCTGACTGCCCAGACCACTGTATAACAGCGCTTAATTGAAGTGCTTTCATGCAAAGCTGTCAGATGTGGTGGCTGATGGCGGAGATGCACAGAGGGCGAGGCTGGCTTCCACAGTAGATCCAGGCAGAAAACTGCAGAAAAGGCCGTTAGCCTAGCAAAGCGATTCTCAGTCTCTTTTGCATCAAGAGCTTAGGACCCTACGAATCCCACTAATTAATGCAAGTATCCAACATTTCCATAACATCTTTCACTGAGAGAGCCCAAAGGGCTTTCCAGAAGAAGTATAGAGAGTGTTGTTTCAAAACCACTGAAATGCAGCCATCTCTGGGGTAGAATGAGCCAGCTGTTTACCAGCGCACAGCAACGCCACATAACTATTTACACAGCAATACCATGCAAGTGTTTAGGACAAGAAGGGAACTACCAGTAGTCACAAGAAGCAGTCAGACTGAGGGCAGCTGTTCCAGGCATTAGCCGAGACCCCTTTGTGATTTGTTATGTGTCTGATCCTCTTCTGGATTGCCAATGGCCTGAAGTGGTGCTGCCACTAGTGCTGGCCCATAGTGCAGATGGGGAGTTAATCTGTAAGGCCTTTTCCAAGGCACACCTTGCTGGCCAGTATTCAGTGGGTCTCGCGCCAGCCTCCCCCATCTAAGCCAGCAGCTAACAGCTGGGCTGGAGGTGGGACTCTTCGCTCTGATACTCAGATTTGCGTGCAGCACTAGTCACCTGGATAAGCCGCCTTGGGTATTTGCGACCTGCACAAGCAGGGAGGCCCAGTACCATGGCACTACCTGGCATGAAGCAGGCTGTTGCCCATGGCCAGGCTCTCAGACACTGGAGAAGCCCTCGGACGCTAAACAGATTCCTTGGAGTTCTCCTTGGGACACTAAGAAAAGTGTCCTCAAAGCCTGGCTCTAAGCGATCCACATCCATGTGTAAACCACTGGGGAGTGAGTTACAGCTTCCCCTCTGTGCTGACCCATCGAGGCTATCCACAGCCACGGGGCTTTGGTTCTTTAACTCACTTTGTAGCAGCTCCTGATCTTCACCCAATTCAGTCACCACTGCATTGGCCAAGAGGGTGGCTGTCCCACATGCATTCAATATGTGCAAATGGTGGCTAAGCAACTGGAGGTTCATTGCACTTAAGGCACCTGTGCAGTCCATCGAAAACACGGTGACTGAAACAGCTACTGTCAATGGTTGTTAAAGGCAAATTGGGGGGCTTTTCTGCTCCAAGGAGAATGCTGCACAATGCTTGAAAAACAGACAACAGAACAATGAGGGCAATACACTGGCACTCGGAAAGATGTGACCAAGAAGATGGCCAGTCAGCAGTCAATGGACCCCCAAAGCACCAGGACAAACGCTGAAGTCCTTAGTGTTTATTTCCAACAAACTCCTTTTTATCTCAGGGTGTTCTCTTGACTCTATCCTGCCAGCTAAAAGAGCCCCTCTCAAATGATCTTGGGCCTCATGATGCCACAGCAACATGTTTATTACACTGGTTCGCAACATGCATCAATTCAAAGCATCAACAGGCTGATGCAAACCTTGCAGCTCATTTCCATAGCACCACGATGCAATTACCGGTATGTTGTCTTGGAAGACATGTATGAATAGAAGGCAGCGCTAAGTTGTGCTAAGTTTGCCTCGATGGGATGTTACTCTTTTTCTTCCCTTCCAGGCAAGATCAGGGGAAGAGGTGATGGTTATACTCCAAAGGCTACACTCAGCTGAACATCTGACCCGTGTCTGCCTTAACTGCACATCTCCAGGAGAAAGTCAGGCTCCTTGGTGCTAACGCATGTACTGTTTGGCTCAGAAAATCGCAGGGTTGAAAGAAGCTTAGGGGGACACTGTCAAGTCCCTTATGGTTTGACGTGTCAGCTCCCACACCCTTCCACTGCTAGTCATTCCCAACTGGCATTTAAAAACAAAAACAAAGGATATGCATGGACAGGAAATTTCATGGAATCAGATAAAATGCTGTGATGAGTTGTCAGAATGTACATGATTTAAAGTGAAGGGATGGCACTTTGGGAAGCATAGCCAAGGGGGACGTCTCTTGCCTGTTCCTTCAGGATGGCACTGGTTTCAGATGAAACATCAGGCTGGCAAGACCACAGAGGCTCACGGAAGAGTCAGAACATATAGCTTTTCAAAATGACAGCCAAAGCGTCTAGAGAAAGGTCTGAAGTGGAGCCACTCATCTAGTCACCGGCTCCAAATCTGGCAGCTGGCTCATCAGTCTGTATAAGTACAGCCCTGCAAATATGCAGATATCCGTGGATGTCCGCATCCACAGATACAACATGGATATCCGCGGATCATTTCTTACAGATGCAGATTGTGTACAGGTCCACATATTTTTATCGTCACAGAGCTAGAGCCCTGCAAATATGCAGATATCTGTGGATATCCGCATTATATCCACATCCACGGATAGGACATGGATATCCACGGACCATTTCTTGCAGATGCAGATTGGATACAGATCCACGTCTTTGTATCTGTGTAGGGCTCTATCTATAAGGGGTCCAAACTTAAACCCAAAGATCCAAGCCGCCATGGTAGTTGGACATGCTGAGATCCGCATTTCCACTCTGAGAACGGCTCTCACCTCTAAACTGAGCTAAATCAAAATGCCAAGTCTGAACAGCGCCAGAACTTGGGGAAGTTTAGATCTGGATCCAAACTTTGAGTCTGAGGGAAAGGGAAAAGCAAGACCCTCACCAGCTGTGCTGAAAAAGGGACTTGTGCATTTGGACAAGAACAGGGAGCATACGGATCATGTTCCAGTTTTGGTAATGGAATCACGCTTATCAAAATCCACCTACAGCACACTGCACGCTTCACTTTCTGACTCTCACTGGTGTGAGCACTTTCCCGTTCCACTCCAGCAGGCACAGCTTCTCAGCAGTGTGTGAAAGAAGCCGAAAGAGGGACAATTTTAGTGTGCTTTAATGTCATTTGGGGTAAAAGGCACCATTTCACTAGTAGTTTAAGGTGAGAACAGGAGACAAGGGTTCCCTTCCAGCTCTGCCTCTGACAGCAATGACCTTAGACTGGTCACTTATCTTTTCTGTGTCTCAATTTCCGTACCTGTGTGATGGAGATGACAATAACAAGCCATTTCAGTGCTTTGAGATCCCCTGAGGAACAGTGCTGTGTATATTTGCAAAGTATTTACCTTTAGTGGTAATGATTCTTAAACCTAGCGTTAAATGCAAGACCTAGGATATCACTCCACACGTCAGAGGATCTCAGAGCAGCTCGGTGGGGGCTGCCGCACCACCTACCACGGCTCTGCCCCTCTCATCTATTGCACCTGCTGTGCCAGGGAAAGTCCTGACAATCCCAGCAGAATGACAGCAGCTGTTTCACGTGCGCTGCAGCACAAAGAGGAGCTGAAATCTGGGGTACTACAGTGATATGCACCTGTCTCCCCATTTCTTCCAGATCCAACTGTGCTCTGGCCTGCCTCTTGAGATCCCAGTGTGTTCTCAAGCTGCTTCAGAACAGGCTTTGGGATCTTAACCCAGGGGCGTAAACGACCTGTTTCTGGCCAGACCCCTGACTCTCCACGGTTGGCATGGCCAGTCCTGCTTTTGGTCATGGGACTGAAAGCTTCCCGCCAATGCACAAATTGTCTAGCACCTGGGGCATTAGGAGGAGAGGAGACAGAGGCTGCCCGCGGGCAAGGGTGGACGGGTCTGTTGGCCAAGCGGGTGGCACATGCCCATCCAGGCCCACCCGTAGCTATGCCCCAGCTTCAACCACAGCCACTCCTCATTTACCCAGACATGCTGTGCAGGATATGCCTCGAGCAGTGGCTCTCTAGCATATTAGATGGGCCCCCTTCCTTTGTGTCTGCAGTCGTTTGTGCCCCATGGCCCCAAGTACATGTACTGCTGCCACCTGGCTCCGAGGGCAGAGAGGACAGCTGCAGTAGCCCAACATTAAAGGTGTCAATGTGAAAACTGGCATTCATTAATATCACCGTTCACAGCAGACTTAGAGCCTCTTGCCACCTTACTTCTGCACCAGTACGGCCAGCCTAGGGCTGACAGCCAGAGTCCCACCACCTCCGACTGAGTGCATAAATAATGCGAAGGAGATCCTGAGCTCAGCTGTGGGACTGAGGCTTGGCAGGGAGGATGGCCCGGCGGGCAGGACTCTGGCTGTCAGGCCCTGGGCAGCAAAGCTCTAAGGATACGTCCACACGAGGTTTTTGTTTCGAAACAACACTGGTTGCTTTGAAATAAAAAGCTGTATGTGCACACGACGTTCCCTTGTTTCAAAACGACGGACTCCTTCGTTTCAAAACAAGAGCCATCGTTTCGAAACGGCTTAAACCCCTTCCATTTTGAAACAATGGTTATTTCGAAACCAGTCGTTTTGAAATAACACCGTTGGGACATGTTGTTTCGGCACAAACTGTTCTGAAACGACACTGGACCTTCCTCCCAGGGTGCTTAACACCCTGGGAGGAAGGGCCGCCCCCTCAGCACCCTGACCAGGGACCCCTCAGCAAGGGGCCATGTTGCCACACCTCCCAGGGTTCCCTTCCCCTAAAGCGAAATAGCAAGTCCACTGTCTGGACATGCTGTTTCGATTCCCGCTTTTCCTTATGTTGATTTGGTTTTTTTGTTATTTCTAATTAAGTCATTTCAAAATAAGGGCTTTATTTTGAAATGACTTCTTTCGAAATAACTTATTTCAAAAGGATGCCCTGCGTGTGGACATAGCCTAACTGTCCCATTTCTCCTCGCCTCCTGGGTGTGCCTGGCTCTTCTGTGTGAGTCCCAGCCGCCTGGACTGACAGCCCTAGATCTTGAAAATAAAACCCCCCAGCTCGCACCTCCCTGGACACGTTCCCACGCCTCTCTTGGGAAGCCCACCCCACTGTTTGAGAACCACTGGCCAACTGCCTCCAACTGCATTTGAGGGGTTCAACAAGCCTTGAGCATGGATGCGGGTGAGGTGTGTGTGTAATGGGGATGCACCCTGTACGTGAGGGAAAACCCACTGGGGCAAATGCCAGGGCACGGCTACTGTTCTGTTCTCCTGCTGGTACTGGCGTGAGGCAGTGTTCGCGGGGAAGAGAGTGTTTCCCGAGGACCTCTGTGCCTTTTCCCGAGTGACTCACTAAGACAGCTGCAGTATGTGTCACTGTGAACTAATAAGAGCTTTTGTGGAGCTACAAGAGTGTTTTAAAATAAATCCATCTTAGCAGGAAAGTGGGGGCTGATGGTTTCCTTTTGCTGCAGCCCTTTCCCCACATGCCATGGCTGAGCCCAGCGCCTTATGCAGGTGCAGTTGAGACCATCACTACTCATGTTTCGGCTCAGAAATCGCTCTGCGTCTTGCTGGGAAGTCTGATCTCTTCTAACTCCCAGAGCAGGAGCTGGAGAAAGGAGCAGCAGCAGGATGGCAGCATTAGAAACAGCTGGCTGGGTGCTATTTCTGGCGCCATTGTGGGGCACGTGTTTCCTAAGTCCACGGTGTTAATGACACAGCAAGCCGGTGCTGGTCCAGCTAAGAGCTTTCAATTGGATTAAGGCCGACAGCCTCAGCATGTGTGCGTGTGCATGAGCTCATTGAGTGCTCGGCACAGCCGGAGATCACTTGCCCCCGTGTGTGTTAATTCCCTAGCAGCTCAGTGGAGGGGCTCAGCTTTCATGAACCCTGCTTCCTTTGTGCCTGCCCGAGCTCCCCCAAAAGTCAGTGGCCACACTCCTCTTAGCATTAAGCAGAACAAGACGGGGTGCTTTGAGCACATGGCCGGGGATCAGGGACTGAGGCCCCAGACTACATGGCTGGGTTTCAGCTCCAGAAGCCCTCTCTCCCTTCTGCACTCTGGGTTACAGCACTACCACCAAGTTCAACAGAGGATTTTTGCTGAGACAAGTGCACTGAGCGTCTCAGCTGCACGGGAGCCCCGGGAAATTAAGGTCCACATTTGCCTCCACCTCAAGCGCTCATAACGGATGCTGGAGTCTCACAGACTCCCAAACTCTAAGGTCAGAAGGGACCAATACGATCATCTAGCACAATGCAGGCCACAGAACCTCACCTACCCTCTCCTGAAATAGACCCCTAACCTCTGACTGAGTGATTGAAGCCCACAGATGAGGATTTAAAGATTTCAGGGTACAAAGAATCCACCAGCAAGTGAGCTGTGGCTCAGCACGCTTCTTTTGACGGCACCTTGTGTATAACCCCACGCAGCCCCCCACCTTGGCTATCAATATCCCTGTAGGCTCAGGTTAGTAAAGATGCACCTGATGTGTGTGGGGATATATGCACATGGGTACCCATAGAGTTCCCTGCTCACCCAAAGCGTGCCTCCCTGCCTGCACTACTGATTTTACCCATGCGGTCCCCAGCTGTGTCTCCACTGCCACAGCCTTTCCCCACCGCAGAAAAGGATTCCAGCAAAGAAGAGGGCTCTGGCAAGCAGGAGGAGATAGAGGAAGACTTGAGTAGCTCCCTGCTGCTAAATGTAACCAGCCATCCAGCCTGTTCTGTGTCAGGAATGAAACAGATTACGTGTGTTACCTTACACACTACACCTATGCTTGAGTGAGCACACTGCATCGGTACATGGGTTTGCAGTTGTTAGATTCAGGTCTCACTGGCCTGCCAAAGCATCCTTGCTGCACTACACTAGAGTCACCAGAAACCAAGGGTTAAAATTGGGATGGGATAGTGTCCTACAGAAGACAAAGCCCTTAATTTCACACTAAAATTGGGACATCAGATCTCTTTATCATGGCCCCTCTGACTTGGGGCTGCAGCTTGAGCTGAGTCTACGGTGTGAAACAAGAGGATGGGGACCTGAGCCCAGGAGCACTCAGGCTTTGGCCCATACTTTAGCTGGGTCCTAGAACCTGGGGCCTGAGTGCTAGCTGAGTTGAATCGGATCAAAGTGTGTGCCGGCTTACATGGGCTCAAACCTGAGGCAGAGTCTGGACTCAGTGCACAGGGCAGACATGGGGTCTATCATGACTCTGCCGTAGCTAGTGCTAGATGATACAGAGGAAGATGGAGACCAAAACAATAATGCACCAGGACAACTCGGCTTCATTATGTCACTGTATGGGGAACTGCCTTCCTGTCCCCCAATGCGGGAAGAAAATATAGGAACTCATCCTCCCCCATTCAAACCAATGGCAAAGCTCCCACTGCACCCCACCGGATGGAAGTCAGGCATGTCCTGTCTCTCACAGCACTCAAGTAAAAACAAAAGTCATACCACCTCAAGACCCAAACAGGCAGAAAATGGGTTGACATGACCAGGCAGTGTGATGGCTGCTTCCTTTCCCCTCATCCCAATGGGAAGGGTGCCTCTGTGGCATGGCTGGTACCTCAAGGGCCCTGCTTCCTACAGGTGTCCTTGAAAGTTCATTCACGCTTGGAGAAAGAATGAGGAAAGCAGAGGATGAAAGAAGCAGCTTTTTACTCACTAGTTGACGGTGCCGTAGCCTTTGGCTTTCGTAAATCCCACGGAAATGGCAACCACCAAGGCAGGCAGCCCTAAGAGAATGAAACAAAAGAGCATCAGTCGTTTCAGCTTATGCACGGGCTTCACTTCACCCAACAGATCAGGATATCCTTCTCTGCCATGTGCTACAGACCCTTCTCTCCAGCGTGGACCCCTGGCAGAGACTGAATGCAGAACCTCAGAACGTGAGACCCTGATACTTGTAGCAAAAGGCTGCTATCCTCTCATAGGGACCTGGCACTAGAAGGTGACACGTAACAGACACCTAAATGTGGACAGAGCCGTTTTCTTCCCACGGACCCATTCTCCTCCAGAGTCTCTAAAGGGAAGAAGATAGGAGAAGAAAGACACCCATCCTGACCTGGAAGAACCTTTTTGGCCTCTGTGTTGAGGATGGAGCCAACTGGTTATTGTGACGTGCAGACTTGGTTCCTCTGAACCAGCCTGAGACTCCGGCTTTATTTCATAGGGCACACTGAACGGCAAGGGGTGACGTTAGGTCATTACATAGCCAGGCACAATTTGGGCCAGTCACACAGAGGTGACAGGCTCTGTATCCCATTAACAGCCTCCTGATCCTTCCACCATTAAACGACTCAAGAGCTGTGAGGGAGACCAGAGTGACATTCTGGTTCGCTGTCCAGCCCCAGCCCTCCCCTTTCCCTGTGAACATGCCTGAAGCCCAGATAAAGGTTAGAGCTAGAGAGGTCTCCATGTGGCTTTTTATAGCCCTGCTCCTCGTGACATTGTGAAGTAAGCCATCTAAGTGGTAAAGACAGATATATCCCATTAGGAATCAGTGGGCTCGCTAGCCAACAAGGATTAGCTCTGCTCTGCCAAAGCCTAATACTTATGCAATAGGGGTCACGTCAGGCTGTGGAAGAAACGTTACAGCTTTGGCAGATACTCACTGGCCCTGCTGATGGTGATACCCAGTGGTCACGTGCAACACTCAGTGATGCCCCCCCACCTCCCGCTTTATACATTGGACAAACAGGACAGACTCTGTGCAAAAGAATAAATGGACACGAATCTGACAGCAGAAATCAAAACATTCAAAAACCAAGAGGGGAACACTAAGCCTTCCTGATCACTCCATCGACGTTCTGTTAATAGCTGTACTCGGACAAATGGATAACAAACCAACACTTCAAAGACAAACTGCAGAACTGGAATTCATATGCAGACTCCACACCATCAGCTTAGGGTTAAATAGAGCCTACGAGGTTTTTTCCCATTATAACAAGTAATTCTCCTTTCCATTTGCCCTGACCTACCTCCTGTATGCTGTTCTCCACTGTTTGAATCTAAACAACTGCACTGATTTGCTAGAACAGTCTGACCTGATCCTACGACTTCCACTTCCCTTTATTTTCCTCCCATTCCTCGGTAGTTCTCCATCTTCAAGCATTTGACAAAGTGGGATTTTTCTCCCATGAAAGTTCATGCAATAAATAAATTTGTTAGTGTTTAAAAGTGTCACCAGATTCCTTGTTTGATTTGCTGAACTAGACTAACACAGCCACCACTTTGGAGCAAATCACTTTAAATCTCATCAGAAGTCAGGGTGACCAATCAGGCTACAGGCCTAGTGCCTTAGTGTCCAATAGGGAAGATTTGCAGGCAGCCACATGGGTTTCTGTTCCCACTTGAAGTCTCTAGGTACAATCCATGATCACCTCTAGATACGAAGAGCTTGGAGACACTCCCCTACTTTCCACTACTTCCACTCTTGTGCCTATTTCCCGACAACTCTAGGCAAGTAAATTGTAGCTGCTCCCTGGCTCCTCTGCCCTGCCCCTTTACTACAGTACCATCAATAGCGTATCCCATTGCTGGCCTTGGGGCATAGGCCAGGACGGCCAAGCATGAGGCAAGAGACTCCAGCACTGACGAGAGTCGAGACCACACTTCGGTGGAAATGGGACTTTCTCCTTCTCACAGTCCCCCTAGGTGACTGAGGTTAGCTGTGCATGCAGCCACACAGCCTAGGCAATGAACTTGTCAGTTTTCAACAGCCAACAGGTTCAACTTGCACGATCCATGGACTGAACTTCCAAGTAGTCCAGAGAATGGTGCTTGTTATTCAAAAGGTTGTTCATGTCTGAGCCTATATGTAACCAGAATCTCCCTGCGGTCCTAAGGGATGGCGTGCTCCCCAGTGCAGCGTCGCCTTTAAAATAAGCCATATACCAGTCAGAGCTGGGTGAAAACTTTGGAAAATTATTTGCTTGAAGCTGAATTTTGAATCTGTTTGAATATTGAATTTTTGAGCAAATTCATAGAAACCATAGAAATGTAGGGCTGGAAGGCCCCACAAGACATCAGCTGGCCCATCCTGTGTGGAGGCAGGATAAGGTATATATTAAGAAAAACTGGTGGAGTTGGGTGACATTTTTCTAAAAGTAAAATTTCCATGATTTTTTAAATTAAACTTTTGAATTTCCACAATAATATGAAGAAAAGAAAATAAAAATGTGGAGGAAATGTAGCTAAAAATATTCACATTTTTGAAGCAGATTCTTGAAATTTGCTTTTATTATGTTCGTGTCTCCCATTTCATCTGCATTCCACAAAAATGCAAGCAAAGTGAGTTTCCTGTCAGAAATGTTCATTGGGACACTAAATTTCTGAAGACTGCTGAAGAATTTTTTGCACAAAGTGAATTTTGAATTTGTAATTCCAAATGTGTATGCCAAAAATTGATTTTAAGAGTTTGGCTCTTCCAATCAGGTCAGATAATCTCACATGGCCAACACATCCAATTAATGAACTCCATGTGCATCAATAATAGTGGAAAAAACCAGTACAGTTGCAAACAACTTGTTGATATTAAAAAAATGATAAATTTGAAAAATAAATTGTATGCTGGAAATAATTAATTTCATCATGTCCAAAGCATCCTTAGCTCTTCCTCCTTGCTAAAAGTAGGGTTTTTTTCGGGGTTTTTTTTTTGCAAGGGGGGAGGTAAAAAGCCAAGTGAGAAAGAACAAGAAAGTAGAGAACCATACTTATTACTGATAGAAAATGATGCAGCTACACTGAAGTCAATGAAACTCCACCAGTTGACACCAGCAGAAAATCTGGCAAAGGATTTGGAATTGCAATTCAGAAGCAGATGCAATTTAAAAAGAAAAAGGCTATTAGAAATCTATGGCCTCTGGAGCCAGCAGTGCATATTATTTGAGATTATGCTTTTAAAAAACTGTTTTCTCAATTTCCAAAGAGATAGCAGTGTTAGTCTAGTTCAGCAAAACAAACGAGGAGTCTGGTGGCACTTCTAAAGATTAACAAAGATATTTATCACATGAGCCTTTGTGAAAGATCATCCCACTTCAATACTTTGATTCTCTCCCACAAAAGGTTATACAATAAATATATTTGTTAGTCTTTAAAAGTGCCGCAGGATTTCTTGCTTATTTCCTGGATGTTTTTTGATTCAGTACAGCAGTTATTAGTCACAGGGCCATGACCAAGGTCTATCTACCCTTACACACCTAAAATTCCCTGCTATATTAATGGGACATGACATTCTTCTTCACTTCTTGTCCTAATTTGTTGTGAATTGTTATTAGGTACTGTTCCACAGCTAATATGGTCAAGCCCAGAGGTGGCTGCATTGCAGCTGTAGGTGAAATGACACCTAGAAAAATACAGATAGTAAATCAGTACAGCCATATAAGGCTTGTGAATGATATAAAATGGTCATGTACGTCCCTATTTATTAATTACAATGAATCCTTCTCAATCACTTGAACACCTGCTGACTCAAACGTATTCAGTGTTTGTCATCTGACCTGAGTAATGACATTTTGTGTGTGGATGTGTGTGCATAGTAAATGTACACACCCATATACAATATTTATTTTTAAAGGTCCCATTTTTAATTCAGAAATTAAGTAACAGATTTAACTGGAAACGCATGCTTTATCCACTGAATCTGTTCTCTATGCTTGGGGAAGATACACTTCAATCTCTCAGGAAGAGCTATTTAAATACCGTAAAATACCATGAATCAAATTCTGCTGTTGCACATTATAGCTTCCATTCCTTGTCAACGGATGTTGCAAGAGTGCATCCGAGGACAGAGTTTGGCCTTAAATGTTCTGCTTCCAACATTAACACCTTGACACGGGTAGACTTAGCCTACTCCCTTTAGACCGCAGAGTGTGTTCTGTTCAGAGCTGTATCGCTAGGAAATCCCAAGAGCTAAGGTATTAGCCCTGTTGGGTTAGCCAGGACAGACAAAAGGAGGTCAGCTAAAAGACTGATCATGTGGACAAAGAATCTGCTTGCTCCAGGATTTTATATGGTGGCGTGTGACTGCTTCTTGAAATGTCACTACGTATCATGCCAAAGCTTTTCATAGGCTTCAGAAATATCTTGCCTGAGGAAAAGTGTTAGCCTTCAGTAGTCAAATGAGATACTAACATGGTTCAGTAGTGCAATGTTTCCTCAGCGTGCATGTGAGTATTTTTTTTTCCCCACTCGCTTTTGGACCAACTTTATGTTTGGTGGCTCTTTCCAAACTCCAGTTTGTAAAATCTTTGCAAGCACAGGCCACACTGCTGCATTTGTCTTCTATGACAAAA
The DNA here is from genome assembly GCA_007922195.1 of Podocnemis expansa. Lineage (NCBI taxonomy): Eukaryota > Metazoa > Chordata > Testudines > Podocnemididae > Podocnemis > Podocnemis expansa. The sequence continues at coordinate 1,881,838 of ML682003.1, read as the reverse complement.
CGCCTCATTTAAGGCTAATAAATTAAACATACGGGGAAGACTGAAGGAGAAAAATCAGCTGGAAACATCTGCACCAGACTAATAGTTTATTTGCCTGTGGAAACCCCTGCTGCCATGGAGACAAATTTTAGAGCTTATTTCACTCTGAGCTCCACTAGGAGGGAGAAAGTGTGTGAGAGAGAATAAGACGGGCTTGGAGGGACAAGGAGACAGCAAGGGTGCACAAGGAAAATGCCAGGAGACTGGAAGGTGGAAAAACGAATTTGATCCCCCGGCAAACGCTTTGACAGGAAATTTTTCCCCTCCGCAGCTTAGCAGAAAGGTACACCATGTGCTCAAATGATAAAAGAGCCCCTCCTCACCCCCCGCCCCTCACCATACACTAGCATCCCACTTGTTTTTAAGTCACAAACCCGGAAAGCTCACCCCATCCGAGACACAAGAAGCGCTTGCGAATGATGCGGTTCCGTAACCTGCCCGTCACTGCCATGTAGGATTGCCAGGCCTCCGTCAACACCCAACAAAAAGAGGAGAGGAAGAAGAAATGCAAGAAAGCCGCCACCAGCGTGCATATTGCCTGGAGATGGGAGGAAAGGGAGAGAGGTGAGATTGGCAGCAGACAAGGGGAACAGCTTCCAAGCCACACTGCAGGGGTCTCAAACACATGGCCCATGGGCCGTATGTGGCCCCTAACGCTATTTCCTGTGGCCCACAACAACACCGTTGTTACTGATATTGGCAATATCATCGAATGAAAAGGTTTCAGTGGTGCGGCCCTCGGGCTAACGTAGTAGTCTTCAAGGTCCCAAATCAGCAAACCACTGAAGCATGTATTTAAACATCAAGCATCCCACTGAAGCCACTTGGACTTAAGTGTATCCTTAAAGTTTGGAATAGTTTATAAGAGTCCCGTTGAACTGGGGCCCAAGAGCGTGCAGTAGGGGAAAATCCCTGTTCTATCCAACTCCACGGGATTTCTGCCCTTGACTTCAGCGGCATAAGGTTTATTATTATTGTAAAGCTTGGGGCCTGATTTTTGAAGGGTTTATATGTCTGGTTTCATAGAAGATAGATCACCTCAGCCATTAATCTGGCATAGATCCATCTCAGCCAAAAGGATAAAATCACAGAACTGAACTTTGGAAAAGGCTCTTTAGTCCATACCCAGCCAGTCCAAGATAGTTACTTACAGACTGAAAGAATAGATCATACAAAGTGGGACAGAATAATGACGGTTGGACAGGATGACAGCTGTCTACAAGGTGAATTTAAAACTACCAAGCGCCATGAGACTCCTTTTTTGTTTAGCTGAACTAGATAAACATGGCTGCCCCTTTGGAACTTGATCTACCTACAGGGTGTAACTAGGAGTAATTGGATAGCATTAAGAAAGGCAATTTTGGAAGGACTATTGAGAGACATTTTGTAACAGTGAGAGTGGTCTCCCACAGGGAAATAGAAGAAGTTAAAGACAGTTAAAGCTAGACAAGGAAAATATTAGAAAATACTCGGTAGAGGAATCCTACACTGACAAAGAGATGGACTGGACTACTGAAAAGCTCTTCTCCATCTCTCATTCTTATGGGCTGGACTTCAACTGGTGTAAACTGGTGTAGCACCAGTAACTTTGAGAGCTCTGCCCATTTTTACCAGCTGAGAATCTGTCCCTATTGTTTGCATAAGCAAGAAAGAGATGAATGCAATGCATTCTAATAGCTGCAAAAGAGAAGCAATTGCAGAATCCAAAATCTGGGTGACAAACTTGCTTATAATCTTCAGAAGCAGACATGATGGTTTTAAAATAGGTGGAAAGCATTTCTCTTTTTGGAACAAAGGTGAGATAAAAGGGGGGGGAAAGGATTGCTGGTTTATGGTGACAGAATCTTACTTTTTCTTCACCCACTGATGCCCTTTACACACAGAAGCTATTGTTCATAGTGTAACCAACATCAGCATCCAATCAGATTGATTTCATTCATGATCTGAATCTGAAGAAGCTGCAAGTAAGATTTTAACCTTTTTCCAGCAGAGGTTGTCTATACCCAGCACAATGGGCCCCTGGTCCATAACTTTTATTTTTACCCCAACCATTTTAGGGATCTGAGTGAAATTTACAAAAAAAAATTGACTAAGCATTTTCAGGAAATGTTTACAAGTGCTTTCCCTAAAAAGTCACTATTTTGTGGCCTGTTCTACAAATTCCCCATGTTACTGATTTTATCTTGGGCCAATATAATGTTACTATCAGTATGTCTGGGAGAGAGAAAGGTGCTTTATTTTCTGATTTTTCAGCATGCCAGAGAGGTCCGTTGCATATTCCAAACACTTTTACCTTTATCAGAGATTAATTAAAAAGAAAAGGCGGGGGGGGGGAGAGGAGACAGCAAGAAAATGAGAAGGCATGAATATCATGCTTCCAGTGAGAATGGAAATCCTGTATTTATCTACAAAATAGGGACCAGCAGGACAATCTTCTCCCATGCTGCCCTATAGGTCTGTCACCACCACCTACAACGAAAGGGGCAAGTATAGGGGGTGAGAAAGTGAAGATGAATCTCAATAGTTAACTCAGTATTCAACTTTTCTAGTGAGATTACCAAAGGGCTTTCAGATAGGATCACAAGTGGGGCAACAAGACCATTTTCTTGCCAGCGCCACTGTGGCTACATTTCTATTTGTAGCAAACAAATGCAATCAAAGCTGGAAATTACACTTTCCAGCTCTGGTGCAGGCATATTCATTGTTCAATAGAAAGAACGTTTTTCTACTGCTACTCCATGCTGGGTTCAAGCCAGCAATTTTCAAATAAGAGACTGGTAGTCAAGCCAATTTAGTAAGCCACAGTACTAGATGATCCATGGTCCTTACACGTCTCATTTGAAGAAGACATTTCCCTTTTCAGCACATAGATTCATAGACTCTAAGGTCAGAAGGGACAATTTGATCATCTAGTCTGACCTCCTGGATAATACAGGCCAGAGAACTGCCTCAAAATAATTCCTAGAGCAAATCTTTTAGAAAAAAATGTCCAGTCCCGATTTAAAAATTGTCAGTGATGGAGAATCCACCACTACCATTGGTAAATTGCTCCAATGGGTAATTATCTTTACTGTCAAAAAAAATATATATGCCTTATTTCCAGTCTGCAATTTGTCTACCTCTAATGGCTGGAATTTGAATCAAGTTATACCTTTCTCTGCTAGACAGAAGACCCAATTGTTATGTATTTGTGCCACATGTAGATGCTTCTAGACTGTAATCAAGTTACTCTTTAACCTCAACCTACAGAGACTGAGCTCTCTGAATCTGTCACTATAAGGCAGGTTTCCTGCTTCTTTAACCCTCCTCATGGCTGTTCGCTGAACAACTCAAATATATCAACTTTCTTCTTGAACAATGAGCATCACAGCTGGACACCACGTTTCAGTAGTGGTCACACCAGTGGCGAATGCAAAGTTCAAATATTCTCTCTAATTTTTTCAGAGTCCCTGTTTCCCAGGATATAGTCCCTCATACTGTAAATACACTCTACGTTCTTTGTTCCCATGTGCATCCAGTTACATTTACCCAAATTTAATATTGTTTACTTGTGCCTAGTTTAACAAATGATCTAGATCAATACGAATCAGTGACCTAGAACCTTAATTATTCACCACTCTCCTCAATTTTTGTGTCATTTGCAAACTTTAACAGTGACGATTTTATGTTTTCTTCAGGTCACTGATAACAACGTTAGATAGCATAGAATGAAGAACCCACCCCTGCAGGACTCTGCTGGAAACGCAACTGCTTGATGAAAATTTCCTGTTATAATTATATTTTGAGGCCCATCAATTAGCCAGTTTTGAATCCATTTAATGTGTACCATGCTAACAACATATCATTCTAGTTTTTTAATCAAAATATCATGTAGTTTCAAGTCAAATGCTTTACAGAAGTCAACATATATTATGTCGATGCAGTTACTTTTATCTACTAAACTTCTAATCTTATCAGAAAAAGAAACAAGTTAACTGAATAGAATCTATTTTCCATAAATCCATGTCAATTTGCATGAATTATATTATCCTCCTTTCATGTTTTATTAATTGAGTCCTAATTAATATCCCATAATCATGCTTACAAATAAACAAAAACCAATGTATGACCATGTAATGAATGGCTCTTTCCTTTTGTATTATAAATATTGTAATATTTAGCCCCTATCCAGCATTTTCATCTTCAACGGTGGAAAGGAAGGAAGAATTTGGAATACTGAAGCAAAAAGACTGCCAAAGAAACCCTCAGGGGAAAATGACCCAGCAAGCCATCATCAAGTTTTCAGAAGTTTTCAGAAACTCATCATCATAGACTCGTAGACTCTAACATTAGAAGGGACCACTATGGTCATCTAGTCTGACCTCAACGCAGACCACAAAGCCTCACCCAGCCCCCTCCCTGAAATAAACCTCTTATCTACATGTACTCAAATCACGATGTAAAGACTTTAAGGAACAGAGAATCCAGCAGCAACTAAGTCATGCCCCATAGTACAGAGGAAAGTGAAAAGTCCCTAGAGCCTTTACCAATCTACCCTGGGGAAAAATTCCTTCCCGACCCCAAATACGGAGATCAGTCAAACCTGACTATGTAGGCAAGTCTGATCAGTCAGACACCCAAGAAAGACTTCTCTGTAATAACTCAGTACTCAGCCCATCAATTGTCCCATCAGCATATCTATCCTCAGGAGACAAAGATCAGTCAATCCCCAAACAAGGCTTTCCCATTATACCATCCCCTCCATGAAATTATCAAGCTCAATTTTGAAACCAGCAAGACATTTTGCCCCCACTACATCCTGTGGAAGGCTATTCCAGAGCTTCATACCTCTGATGGATAGAAACCCGCATCTGATTGCAAGTCTAAACTTCCTGATGGCTAGATTATGTCCACTGGTTCTTGCATCCACATTGGTGCTGAACTTCAATAATTCCTCTCCTTGCCTCGTGTTTATCCCTCTGATGTATTTATGCAAAGCAATCATATCTCTCTTCAAGCTTCTTTTAGTTAGGCTAAACAAGCTAAGCTCTTTGAGTTTCCTTTCATAAGGCAATGAATCAATAATTCATCTTTAATAAACTCCTCATTTAGACTCCATGGAGCCCCAGTCTCTTCCCTGCATCATTTCTTTCTCTGTTCCCTACCAGAAACCATCTACTAGACAACTGAGCGGAAATCCAAGAATAACCTTTCTATTTCTGGTATTTCATGCATATTTATGTGCAAAGAACTAATCTTCCTCTTACAAACACAGTCAGAAGCTTTGAATCCCTACTACAGACGTTAATGATGGATATCCATAAAATGGGGAGCAAAAGCACAAGAGACAAATTAGGCCATAACTCCGCACCAAAGAAGGACTGAAATAAATGAAGGCACATGTGCAGCTCCCCAAAATAGTTGAGTTTCTTTTTTTTTTCTTTTTCCTGGGATGAAGTTGATTATTTAGGAATCAAAGCCAAAAAGGAGTCATGGCTATGTTTTTCCAAGTTTATTAAATGAGAAGGAACATGAAGAGTTGCTGTTTTTCACAGCCCTGGCGCACACAACTCTTGGCTTCAGCTGAAGTTCCCAGTGAAAGCCCTGGCAAAGCCACTCTTTCCATCCCTCCCATCCCACTCTACCACGTCACAGAGCATGCATGATGCCCCAAAAGGGCAAGCTGTTTTGCAGTGTTTACTTTTGAAGTGCACATCCTAGGAGGGAGAGGAGCAAGATTTTCAGGAATGGACAGCAGGAGGAGAGAAATGTCCCACCAGACATGCCCTAGCTCTGACATGAAAGGCCTCTAGTCAGCCACCACGGCTCATTCAGACCTGGAGTTTATGTGTAATAAAGCTTCAAAAGAGGCAGTCCAGCCCGGTGGGTCACATGCTAGCATTGGCCTCAACAGACCTGACTTCTAGCCTGGATTCTGGGACTAGCCCATTGGGTGACTTTGGAGCCTTCCCTTCCTCCCTTTGTGGCTTTCGTCCTCCACCGTAAAACTGAGATACTGGCAATTGCCTGATTTGTAAAGAGCCTCCAGATCTCTGACTGATCAGAGCCAAGTGGTGTGGTTATTAAGAAGGGGGTCAACAGGAGAATTAAAGTGCTTTGGCTGGAAAACAATCAGACAGGCAGTGTGGTATCTTGCTTGGCAATCCAGAAAATGAATGTACTGTAGTGGTTATATCAGGGCAATTGGGTATTCCTAGCTTTGCCCCTGACTCACTCTGTGATCTGTGGTGACTCACTCGTTTTCAGGCTCAGATATCCAAGGTATTTAGGGTCTAACTCCCATTGATTTAGGCACCTAAATACCCCAACACCTTAGCTTTGCCACACATACAATTGCTCTAATGATGCTTTCCTACCCTAGTGAGGGTGTTATAAGGCACTTTTCTTAATGCTTGCAACATACTTTAAGCTCCCGCCACTCGAGATGCACAAAGCATTTAGAATGATGAGTTGCTGAAGGTTTTTTTTCCCCCCTGGTCTGTCATTTTGAGTTTTTGGAAGAGAAATGGCTAAGTTTTTACTCATACCCATGTTCCTTTGCTGAGCTACAGGCCTGCTAACTCTAGGCAGATATTCAAAAATATCCCATTGGTTTTTAATGAAAGCCCTGAGGATGCTCCCAAATTATCAAGGAGCGAACGAGAGAGAAAATTGAAATCTGCCATTTAGTGGTGTCTCTGACACGTAGTTAATTAACAGAGGGAGGCAAAGAAGGAGGACAGGAAAAGCTACCTGAACAGATCATCTCAGTGCTAGATCAGAGAAGAACAATTTTTGTCTCCTACCTTATTCCGGGTCTGGGTCTGTCCAATCAGAATGAGAGCATTGGAGGAAATGATGGACAGGCAGAAGTTGATGAGAATGACAGAGCGTTCTGAGCGGATGTATCTGCAAAGACAAAAGAGGGGGAGAGCTCCTGTAGTTTACTTTGTAATACAGTAGCACTTAAAGGGTGCAACCGGATCAGAACCCCACTGCGCTAGGCACTGGGCATACATCTAATAAGAGAGAGTCTGCCCTGAAGATTTTATAAACTCAATAGACAAGGAGGGGGAGAGGAAAGAGGTCCACTGACTTGCCCAAGAGATCACAGAGCTGTTCAGTGGAACAGCCCCCAGGTCTTGGTCCTTGCTCTAACCGCTAGACATACTACCTGGCTAGATAAGACAGGGGATATCAGTGTTCGGTGTGGATGAGCTGACAGATTAGTGGCATGCCTGGTCTCTGCAGCTGGCCACAGCTGGATGCTTTAGGGGAACACACAAGACCCCAGTTGTAAACAATACTACACTATGTGAGGATGAGGTTTCCTCCTTACCTCATTTAGTGATCGGTTTGTGCCCTGAAGCGCAAAGATTGAGAGCCTGTGTAATTTTTATACCAGCTACTGTCAGCACAGAGGCTATTCTTATTCATAGAAGTGGCTAAACCTTTTTGTGAAGCTTGCTAAGTGCAAAAAAGTTCTCTTCAGTTCAAAGGACTTGAAAGGGGATTGGAAAAGCAGCCTTAAACAACAACACAGAGGTGTTAAGATTTCCGAATCAGTAACAGAGCCACAGGCACGCAGACTTTAAAAGGAGATTACAAATAAAAGCATTTTCTCTACAAACTGCTTGAAAATCAACTCCCCACACCCCACCTTCCCTGTGCTTAATCTGACGAGACATCCCTGAAAAAGAAAATAATTTGGGTTTTGTCTAAAAAAGCTGCTGATATCCCTTCCACAGGAGTCAGGGAGCTTGAATGCCTTCAAAGAACAAGCCATTCATTTCAGCATCTGAAGTGGGATTTTGGAGCTGGCCTTTGGGAATCCATAGTAGCAAGTGTTGACTTTAGCACTTCCTGGACGCCAGTCATTAATGCTTTCTGATTATCGATGCATATCACAGCAATGGCTTCCTCCTGAATTACGGGAGTGCAACCTAATCAAACTCACTCATTATTTGGGGGAGATTTTTCAGTGCTTTTTCAATTACTTAATAAAAACAGACGTAAGGGAAAGAACAAGCACAAAAAATAAACTAAACACATGACTCAGCAATTGACGTAGGGTATGGTCCCACACTCACGTGCATGAGTAGCTTCACTCATTCAAGGATTCCCACTGACACTGGTGGCAGTTAGCCAGAGTAGATTCAGGACTTTAGGTCCAAGGAAATTAAAGAATGAGATTTATTAGCATTCCCCTGGACATTGAGGCAGGATTTCTCTTTGAAGTGTGTATTCCAGCATGTTGACTAGTAATTTAATCTCAGTGACCAGTTAATATGTTGGGCATGGGGCATTGAGTTCTGGGTTCCTTGCTGGCTTGGCCGAAGCAGGATTTGCTGCTCGCAGCGTCCCAGGTTTCCAGGCTGCAATGAGTGAGACCGTGTGCTGTTGCTAGACAGGGAGCAGTGCAACCTTTGGTTCCATTTTCACTTCCTTTCTGTTTTGTGTTTGGATGAAAACAAATGCTCAGCGTGAACTCCAGCTGTGAGCTGATTGTCGTGGGTTAATACTGAAAGCAGGAAGCAGCCCCAAATTCCCTGAGACTCAGGTCTTGGGTGCTCACTGAAACTAGGCCCCCAGCCAGCTCTCCCCAAAACTCACCCCCTCCACTCCTCGTAAACCACAAACTCAGGCCTCAGGTGCTCTTGGAAACTCCCGCCTGCAGCCAACTTGCCTGGAAATTCAGCTTCATTTTCCTTCAAAACTGCCCAATCTTTCCATGAACCGGCTCCGCTAACCACCTCAAACTTATCAAAGCTCAGTCCCTTGGCTCTCTCTGACTCCCCTTCCCAGTTAGGTCTGATATAGACGTGTAGATGGGACTAGATTCACTGGCAGGTCAGTCTGCCGTAGGTCTCCACACAAGCTTTCTGGACGACTCCCTTCACCCGCTGCTGTGAGTGACAGATGAATCCCAAGACTCAGGCTTGGTTGAGAATGGATGTGAAGAGTTGTTATGCAAACTCTGTACTTTCATGTGCATCTAGCTGAACTTCAGAAGAGTTTTGTGGCTTGGGAGCCCAGAGATGTCCATACATGCCCTTAGTTTTCTTGTGTGAGAGAGAAAAGCTGAGTATGCACCACTCCTGCCTCCTCTTCCCTCCCGTGCACCAGCCACCCCACTCTCCCTATCCTCCCCCTTTCCCAGAGAGAATACTCTTGCTCTCCTAGACCCCCTGTGCTTCAAAGAAGGCCAACCTGGTGAGCAGAAGCTTCCTCATCTTTCAGCACAGATATGTGGCATGCCGAGAAACCACTAGAGTCATCTACAACTTTCCAGAGGAAGCAGGGCCAGCGCCTGGCAATAGAAAATGGTTGAATAAAGAACCTATATGGGCTGTGACAAGTGGCTGAGTCATGGAAAAGGGAGGCAAATAAGTCTGTCCTGGCTTCGCTGAGAAGCCCTGATCTGCTCCCTCCACATAGCAGCCACAGACTCCATCTCTCTCAGCACACTGACTGCTAGAAGCAACCTTTAACCAGGCCACTGGCCAGTCCAGAAAGCATGAGGCACCTTAGGGCTTGGCTGGTGCCTGACAAGTTAAATGTTGTTTCCACAGTCACACTATAGCTTCCTGGCATTGTCTCAGCCCTTGTAAGGGCCAGGGTGGAACTTTAGAGCTAGGGGAGACCAGGACCAGGTAATTTTCATGACCACAAGGATATATGTATGAAAGGAGGAAAAGAAGTAGATTGGGGGATCAGAGGGGAAATGGTTGACATCAAGGACCACTGAGGATATTGCAAAATATCTGGGCTCCACTATTTCCTTCCAATGTGAGGCAAGGATCAATGCTGGAAGAATACCCTCGTCTCCCTTTGCCTGACATAAATTAGCTAGAAGACAGGGGTGAGCAGGTCAAGCTCTCCACTGGCCATGTGCCCAATGGAAGCTGTTTGGTGGCAGCAAAAACAGTTGCTATGATTAAGCACGCACAGGCAGACACAATCCACCAACTCTGCATTGTCGGTGTGGAGGTGCAGATATTGCAGCTGCAATCCACGGATTCCAGAGTTCTCCCTTTTCTCTTCCCCAAATCCCAAGTGGCCAGCAGCCTTTTCCTCTCCTATCTCCTTGGGAGAAGCCGGTGTGTTTTCAGAAGCCAAGGGGGAAGGCTAGGGCCCTCTGGTTAGTTAATGCCGGAATTCCCAAGGTGGGACAAGAGAGGTGGTACCCCAAGGAAAACTCAAAGCTTTAAGTCAAGGTAAAGAGCAAATGATAATGCAAACCACAGAATGGAAGCAAATACGTGCTCTGGATGGAAAGTAATTTGGATGTCCCCAGCCAAGAGAAAGAGGGGCAGGTGTGACTGGGGAATCTTCATTCTCTCTATAGCATACGCTTAATTTTCTAGCTAGGGAGGTGACATACAAGGATCCGAGCAGGAAGACAGAATTCCTGGGCTCCAGTCCCACTGGTGTCTGACTCTGGACGACTCACTTAATATTGGCAAAGTGCTTTAAATTCCTTAGTGCAGTAAGGACATGTGAATGAGGTAATCTGCATACATTTTTGTTCATGGGCTTAGGCATGACATGTTGATCCAGATTCTTGAGTCCCCACAGTACAGGCCCTTTTGGATTCAACCTCCTCCTTTACTACTACCACAATCATCATCATCATCATCATCATCATCATCATCATCATCATCCTGTCAAAACTCCAGGGAGTACCCTGGATTCCCAATGCTTTGCACCTTGGGCCAGGACCAACACAAACTGGCTGTAAATTCCCGTGTTCTCACTATATCTATTCTGCACGGGTTGTAAGCGACTGCACAAGGTGAAGAACAATGGATAAGCAGGCTCAGCAGCCTAGGGCAAATGCCGATATATCTTCCAATCCCTGAGCCAGTTGACCACAGTCAACTCTTGGCTGATGGACTGTCAAGGAACGAGCAGCTCTTCTATAATCATAGAAGATAAGGGTTGGAAGGGACATCAGGAGGCCACTAGTCCAATCCCCTGCTCAAAGCAGGACCAGCCCCAACTAAACCATCCCAGCCATGGCTTTGTCAAACCAGGCCTTAAAAATCTCTAAAGATGGAGATTCCACCACCTCCCTATATAGCCCATTACAGTACTCCACCACCTCCTAGTGACAGTGTTTTTCCTAATATCCAACCTAGACTTCCCCCACTGCAACTTGAGACCATTTCTCCTTCTTCTGTCATCTGCCACCTCTGAGAACAGCCTAGCTCCATCCTGTCTGGAACCCCTATCAGCTGGTTCAAAACCACTATCAAATCCCCCTTTATTCTTCTCTTCTGCAGACTAAACAATTCCAGTTCCTTCAGCCTCCCCTCACATGTCATGTGCTCCAGCCCTCATATCATTTTTGTTGTTCTCCACTGGTATCTCTGCAATTTGGTGGAGGACTGAAAACTGGACACAGTACTCCATTTGTGGCCTCACCAGTGCCTCTCTTTATTAGCCACTGAACCTGTAGAGCAAACAGACCACACAATGAAGGACTGGCCAGTAACTTCTTCACTGGGACCACCTCTATCTTACTCCAATATCCAGGCTACCATAGGTTCATCCTTGCCAAAAACAAAACAAAACAAAACAAAAGTACCCTTGCTTTCACCATCACTCTCAAGCTAGAATAACCCATGAAGCAGCAGTCATTCCCATTTACCCAGTCTCCACTTGGCTCCCTGTGGATTCTGAAAATACAAGACGAGGGGACATTAGTGGGTTGCCCACTTCTAAGTACTCTACATTCACAGAGAACACAAAGGATGCCATGGTCCAGCACCCTTACTGCAGCATGACGGCCACTACCCATTCCTCTCCTGGGCGGCAAACACTGCTTCATCCACCCACAGCCACTAAAATTACACTCAGTCGTGAGGGGCAGGAGGTGAGATAAACTCATGCGGTATCTTGCAGTAAGAAAATGATGCAGCTTTCACCCAGCCATCAGTGGCAAAACACAGAAGACTGAGTTGTTCTGCATGTTGACTGGCGGGCAAGAGAAGCGGTAGGAAACCTAATCAATACTGAACATTGATCCTGGTGGTATGGAAAGGTCACTCCTGTTTGGGGGTTGCTGCACAGCACTGAGGTCAGGGATGAACTCTACACAAGAATACCCATGACCGCTCCAGAATGTCAAGAAGAAGAGACAAGCAAAAGCAGATTAGATCACCTGGCTCATCCACGGCCAGGACAGAGCGACTGCTCTGTACAGTCCATCCCCCTTGGCTTTGCCCATTGGTGGGGCATTTTTACAGAGAATTCTGCACTGACGTAATGCTCAGGATGGGTTGTTCTGGGCAGGGAAATCTTCTCGTTACCCACAAGACCTCTAGATCATACAGACCACAAGTAGACTGTGTTTCCAAGCCTAACCAGGAGGAAGCACTGCAGAGGGCACAGAGGTAGTTCATTTTTCAAAGCCCATGAAATCATTGGCCTCTCTTTAAGACTGCCAGCTAGCGGAGTGATGTACCATTTGTGGAGTGGGTGGGGGAGAGTTGTAACCTTCCATTGACTGAGTCCACCAACAGGCCACCATAAAGCCCATCAGTCAGCAACAACATTTAGTTGGGAAATACATCCTGATGGTCTAACTGTATCTGAACTGGTCACACAAGCCAAAAAAGCTCCAACCCACTCTCATCAATGGCCTAGCACATATTGGGAAGCAAATACTGAGGATGTGTATGAGTAGCAGAGGATTGATTCAGGTTCTCTCGGTTATCTGGCCTGTTCTCCAAAAGTCCCGAACAGCCTCCCTCTCTTTCTGCCTTCTCATTGGGCAAAACTCTGGGAATGCTTCCAAAATTATCAGCCTCAGTGAATCTGTTCATTAGAACAGGTTTGTTTTCAAGCCGAGCATCTAGACACATGTGCCAGCTGCTTTTGTTGAAGAAGTCCGTATGGGAACTTCTCAGCAAAATTTCCACAAAGCAGCCAAATTCCAGTAAGTGCTCTCCACAGAACACCAGGCGGGTAGAACGCTGTTGAACAAGAAACTTCTCTCCCACACCCTGGCAGAGTTCCTGTACTCGATCGGCGATGACGACAGGAAAAATACAGCTGGCCCCACTTCTGAGGACTCCCCGTTGTTTGTAAGATATAAGGTGGCTAAAAGGGCTCTCTTGGTCCTGAGATGTTGAGCAAGGGATAGTATCTCCACATACAACATGGCTGAGATTGTTTGAACGTGTCTGGTTCTGCTGTCCTCACATTATAAAGGATGTTGAAACAATGGGGAGGGTAAGAGGTGATGGGCCATACAAATAATCTGAGATCTCGAAACCTGATTTACAGTGAGAGACCAAAGGACCGCACAATTCATTTAGCTTATCAAAGAGAAGTTTAAGAGGCAGATCACAGTCTTTAAGTATAGGGAGAAAATTTCTGATCATAAAGGGCTCCCTAAGATAGACAAACTTGTGTCACGTGCTCAGTTGGAAACTCCTGCCTGTAGTTGGTTTGCTTGGCAATTAAGCCTCAGATTAAGTATAACACTGAGGCCAAATCTGGCTACACACTGGCCCCAACATTCACCTCAAACTCACCTCGACTCACTCCCCAGGCATAGGCATATCAAGACCCAGCGGGTGGAATCGGTAGCTAAAAAATTCAGGCTGGAAATAAGGTGCACATTATTAACAGTGAGAGTAGCTGACAATTGGGACAGTTTACCAAGCAAAGTGGTGGATTCTCCATAGTTTGGAGTCTTTATATCAAGGTTGGACTTTCTAAAATATATACTCTAGCTCAAGCACTCAATGCAGGTGAGGTTCAATCATCTGTGCTAGGCAGGAGGTCAGACTGGGTCCCTTCTGGCCTTAAAATCTACAGTTACATGCATCTTATGACCCATGTTCTGGGTCTTTCCTCTGGAAACCCTATGCCAGTGTAGGCCATGGATGAATCAGACTTTGTATGTTAAGGAGTCATAACCATGACAGAAATGCAGCTACTTCTGGGGTAATCCACAGCAGCTGTTTAACACTGAACAGTAACTCCATTCAACATGAATTGAAGAATCCCATATTTGAAACTGCAGGAGGAATTTAGACAGGCAAACTGTAGCTATAGACATTGAGGTTAGGCCAGACTGCTTGGTTTAATATCCTTAAGCTTATGAAAGTTGTGGTGGGATCATTAAGACCTATATTGTCACAAGTGACTATCGATTTTGGGCGCTTCACTCTACCCAGCTCCAATCCGAGACACCTTAAAGGGGTCCCAGTTTTCAGAAAGTGCTGAGCACCTGCCCTCTGAAAATTAGGCCTTTAAAATGTCTCAAGGTAAACATCTAAGAATCGAGCCACCCGAAACGACACATCACTTCTGAAAATGTATAGGTCCATGAAGCAAATGTTCAAGGTACTATTTCCGTTACCACTTCAGCCAGCACCATTCTGGGTTACGTGCCAGCGAAAAAAATGCCACCTACTTAGCCACCAGCACCACTTCCTTAAGCACGTACTCATCAGAAAACGGTTCTACCTCAGCTACCCAAAGGTCCCCAAAAGGAGGGCAGAACCACCAGCGTCCACCCCAGTCAAGTGACAGCTGCTGTGCCCAGTCAGAAAAGTGGAGAAAGAAATCTGTACCTCCAGACAGAGACGTAAATGATAATCAAGAGCAAAAGCGTCAGTGAAGATACTCCACAGCCTACGATTAATGTGACAGAAGGGACGAGCACCTTTTCCATGTTCTGAAAGAGAGAAAACAAGAAACAAAAAGGACACTCAGCAAACACTACTCACTTGGTTTCACAAGATCTTTCTCCTGCAGTTGTCTGAGCACATGTCATTTGACCTGGGAAAAAGAGAGATGTTTTTGGTTGAGCTGCCCTTTTGGAATTTGGTTTAGTCAGCCATTCATGGGGCCTGATTCTAGGCAAACATATAGTGGTGGAACCCCAAAATAATTCCACTGAAGTCACTGGATGCAAATGGTGTGGAGTTGCTGGCACAGAGAGGAAAATCGGGCCCTCATCTTTAACATGAGACTCCTGGGAAGGTTAATGAGGCAATAACAGCAAGCGGTCCTCCCGCTTGCACGTATGCAGATCAGCTTTTCTGGGAGCTGCGATCATTGCAGCTTGGAGGATGAGATGTGGGTGAAAATCTTCCACCAATTAGAAACCACCATCTGGCATGCAAGGAGACAAAACGAGCAGAGAGGAAAATAAATACATAAACTCGGGGACAACATCCAGCTGAAATGACCATTGTTTCATCCTTCACTCCCTGCTCCACACGGCATCTCTTCTGATGCACAGCCAGTTGGTAGACCTAGAGGAAATTCAGTCAAATCACGGGATGTCCTCCCAGCCCTGATCCCTCACTTTCCTCTTGTCCCCAGACCTGGGCAAAGAAAGAAGCTATCTTGCTACCCATTCACAGCCAATCCTCACAATCCAAAGCCATCATCTGGCACCCTAGCAGTTGAAGACATTAACATTTTAATACTCTGCGCCTGCTGAGTTCCTCTATTTGCCCCAGATTTCCTTTCACATGGATGCCGAAAATCTCACATTGCTTTGATTCCTGAATGTTCATCCTGCAGGGTGCCACAATTTCCTCCCTGAAGAAAAGAATTCTGCTCCTCTAGTTTTCCAGGTTAACTATAATTCTTCTCCTGGTACACAGGTGGCAACACAGGATGTGAGTAGGGTCGAGGACAAAACCTGTTTCACTCCTGGAAGGGAAGGGAACTAATAACTAGTTTATGCAGAATAGGAACATTAATGGGATGGGTTTACCCACTGCCTGACTCAGTCCATTTGATGGACCTACCACTTGGCTGGTTGCATCCAAACTGGGACAAATAGCAAGGGGCCTTACTCCCCGGAGTGCGCCACACCAGGATTTTGGGGGTAAACACATGGCATGGCAATTTTTAAAAGGTTTGGAGGAGGAACCTGTGTCAGTAGTTTATCCCGTGCATTACAGCTGACCAGCCTTTAGCAGAGCTGGAGAGGACACAATGGGAGAGTGGGAAAGAGAAGGAGTTCCCCCTTTATATGTGAACCCACAACTGCTGTCCGCCACGTGCTCGTGAAGTATCAGGTGCACACATCCCACAATGGGTCTTCCTAATACAGATCATGGGTGGCAAAACTCCCCCTTTTCCAGATGACATTGTGTATTTCTCTGCTCCATATTCCTTCTCCACCATGCTCCATGCTATCTATGTCAGGGCTGCCTGCTTGGAATGAACAGAAAGCAGATAGCGGAAATTCACAGTACAGATGACAGAGGAAAATGATCACCTGTGATTAAATGGATTGAGGCAGTGAGGGTATGTCTACACGACAGATCTTTCTTATGTCAACTTAATAAAGTCCACTTAAAGTCAACTTTATTAAGTTGACTTATTGAGTCCACACTTCTATTAAGTCAACTTAACAAAGTTGGTTAAGTGGACTTAAGAAAGTGTCCTAATTAAAAATGTGTTTGCTTAACTTGACTTTACTAAGTCGACTTAAGCAGGCACATGTTATTACACGGGACTTCTTAAGTCGACTTAGATAGCCACATTGCTTTCAATTGACTTAAAAAGTGAGAGTTATTAAGTCAGCTTAAGGAAGCCCTTAAGTCAACTTAATAATTTCCAAATGTGTCCAGGGAGTTGCTTGTCGATTTAAGCCTCCTTAAGTCGACTCAAGCCCCTAGTGTAGTAGACATACCCCTTGTGGGGAGAAAGGGAGGAGAGAACAGGGAGAAGAGCAATATTAAGTTTCTTGGTACAAGTGTTTAGTGTCACAGCAGCTGAAATGAGATGGTTTCTGAAATAAACATCCACATAAACATGCAGAGCTGGTGTGCGAAAGGAGCTGAGCTGGCCCTCAGGGAGAGGGAGTCCACACAGGGTTAAGTCTGCGGTACATTTTGCTAACTAAAGACAAGCAAACTGGATTAGATCCAATGAGAACTGAGCTGAACCTTGGCCAGGAAGGGAACTACACATGACCTAACCTTCCTTGCAGCTTGAAAAAGGTGGGTTGGTTATTTATTTATGGCTTGTTTCCTTGGATTTCTGTGGACTCTCTGCACATTTTGCCTTCAGCCCAAAGAATTTGGGACAAACTTTTAGAGCAGTATCCAAAGGTTTGGATGCTCACCCTAAACAAGGTCCTGAGCCACTAAGTCTAGTCACCTCTTACTCTTCAAAAACACAAAATGAGCCATGGTCCTCCACACAATGTTACAGGGAAGCAGGCAGCACTATCATTCCTGTTTTACAGAAAAGGAAGTCATGCACGGAGAGATCAAGTTATTTGTCTGTGGCAGAAAACTGACCACCACTTGCATGAGTCCCAACACTTTACACAAAGCCATAAGTATAGATGCACCCTCAGTAAAAGACAAAAGACCACAGAAGGGTACAGACAGACTGATGGGACAACACGATCAGGGAGGGTAGACGGGTTGGGTTCTGAGTTATTACAGGGAATTGTTTCTTGGGTGATTGGCTGGTGAGACTTGCTCATATGCTTAGGGTTTAAGTGATTGTCATATCAGGAGTCAGGGGGAATTTTCCCCAGGGTATATTGGTTACGGCTCTGGGGGCTTTTCACCTTCATCTGTAGAATGAGGCATGACTCACTTGCTGGAGGATTCTCTGTATCTTAAAGACTTTAAATCATGATTTGAAGACTTTAATAACTCAGTCATAGGTTAGAGGTTTATTGCAGGGGTGGGTAGGTTTTGTGGCCTGCATTGTGCAGGAGATAGACTAGATGATTGTATTGGTTCCTTCTGACCTTGGAGTCTATGAGTCTAATCAACAAACGAGATAACAGGGGCCAGCATGATAAGCCATGCTCTCAGCACACCAGCAGCCTCACTACGGTCAAACTATTTGTAGGTCTTGTAGCAAAGGACAGTCTTGAAGAAGGATCTGGAGGAAGACAAGGAGGTAACTTTGCAGATGTCTATGGGGAAGGCAGCCTGAAGGTGCCTGTTTGGCAACTTTGCAAGTGGGAGATGGCCTTGAAAGCAAAACAAAGTTCCAGCTCCTTTCAGGGTAGCCCGGGAGTCTCCTAGCTCACTTACCACCATCACTCATAACTGTGGGAATATGGATCTGGCCTTGGCCTTGAGTGTCTCTGTTTAGAAATCACTTGAGCGATGGGGCTCCCACCACTTCTTCGTGAGAGACCAGGCTTCAGTCTGACAGATCTCCCCATCAGGAGACGTTTATTGGCCTTCAACCTTGCTTTTGCTCAGTTTCATCCCATTACTTCTACTGCAGTGAAGGCCTGATCCAAAGCCCGCGGGAATGAGTATGAATTGTCCCATTAACTTCAGCAGGGATTTATTTCAGACCATTGCACCCCTTACAGGCACCCCAGATATTCCGCTCCTTGGTGTCCACACCCTTCGGCACTGGAACATACACAACTCCCTATGAAATAGGTCTGGGAAGGGGACTTCTTTGATAACAACTTGAAGTCTTCCTTCCTGACAGAAAGGATGGTCCAGTGGTTAGGCTATTACCTTGGGATGCACAAAAGTTGTGTTTAGTTCATTGGTCTGCCACAGACTTTCTTGGGCAAGACACTTGGTCTTTCTGTGCATCGTTTTCTTATCTGTAAAATAGGTGATGGCGCTAGCCTGCCTCCCTGGAACTTGTAAGGATGTGAGTGAGGCACTCAGGTACTATGGCAATGGGGGCCATGTTATCTTAGATAAATTTCCTCCTCACTTGCTCCGTCACTGCCCCCAACAACATTCCCTGCTTCCTGCCACACAGAATAACAATGGCCAGGGATTTGCATCAAACCTAACATTATATTTAACCAGGACCCATTTAACTGAACCTTCATGCTTGATCGCTGACAAGACAGGCCTAGGAAATTACACAAGAAACAGCCCTTCCCCCTCATCCTTTATAGCATGCCTTTGAGACGGCATTGAACTAATGCACTGTGTTTTACATTAAGTGATGGAGTACATTGGGTTACGATCCTGGACTCCTCAATGAGAGAACCAGACTGAAGGTAATTCGCACATGTTCAAACCTTTCTGAACCAGGACAGTCCCTCAAGGTGAACTCCTACTTAACTTACTGGCCCTTTTGGGGAAGTGGCAGGCTGGCCTGCATCCTTGCCTGGCTTATAGGGGATTAGGTCTAAGCGCTGAATCTGCAATGTGTTCTCCATCAGCCAGTCCCAGTTTCGACATGTCTCTTCCATGTCCTTAAAACATGGGTTTGCTGTGAGACAATGCCACATCCAGTGTGGTACAGTTCAGGGGAAGACGGGAGACTCAAACCAAAGAAATCCGTTCCTGGGGCACATCTACACTGAAGCTGAATGTGTCATTACCAGATCAGGCAGAGGTATGTGTGCCTAGCTAGTGTGCCAAAAATACTCAGGGGGGTAGCCTGGGCTGCCACACCTGACACCCCACTGCAGCTACATTTCCGTTTTCATGGCAATATTTCAGTCAAAACTAGCAGGTGCATGTTCTCCCTAGCTGGAAATTACACCTCCCAGCTACATCCCTCAGCTCCTCCCTTGCTAGGACAAAACTCTGCCAAAACTCCACACCGACACTACCAAATCTCCCTGGAAAAAAGACAAATCCTTACTCTCAGAATTAACAAATTCCCCCTCCACATGACAAAACTCTTCTAATTTCACCTCCTAAGACCTTCAGACATCCAGTCATGTTCTCATAAAGAAACGCTCCCTGTGGAATGAGTTCAGTAAAATGGGGATTCTGCCATAGTACTAGAAGAATGATTTTTTTTTCATTCAAAGGATCCCTAAGCTCTTTACAACTATTTTATCCCAAACACAGCACCACAGAAAACCAGCCACTGCTGGGGTGGAAGGGAATATGTAGAGAGGAAATTTTGGCCAAGGACACCCAAGGATCTGGGCCAACGCCTACACCCATAAGAATTGGAGGGCTCACAGGATCTGCCCCAATCAGCTCAGGATTTTCATTTTTTTCTTTGTTTACAAAGTTGGGTATTCTTTTTTTGACATTCCCTTTTTCTCTTTGGCAAGAGAGGCAGCCTTTGTTTTATTCCTTCTGACTAATTAAAGCTCTGACTAACAGCGATCAGCTGCTGCAGGATCTCAGCCTCCCCAGGAAAATTTCCTTGGAGGAGCTAAGAAAAGGTTTGGATTTAAAAAAATAAAAGTCACAACAACAAGGCACTCATTATGATAAATCTGAGAGGCAGGTTGGTCAGTACCTGGAGAGATGCTTCTCTGGAGACTTATAAACTACAGCTGAGCAGCAAAGGAGCCCCTTCCAGCCATGCAGGTCAGGGACACAGGCTCACCATCATGTTTAGAGCTGCCCATGTCCAGAGAAAATCGTTGAAATCTGCCAACATTAGGTCCCATCCCCACCTACCCTGCTGGGTGCCACTGTTGTTTACTGCAATGAAATCCAGAGGGACTATGCCCTAGGAACCGTACAAGAGGGGAAACCCTTGCCCTAACTAAAGGGAACAATAGATCAGTCTCATCTCCAGTTCCGCAATGCTGGCACAGAGCAAGGATAAGAAAGGGAGGGATTTGCAATCAAAGACATCAACTAGGGTGGAATAATGAATGCTCCTGCCTGAGGCTGTTTGCTGTCCCTGCTACCTAATCTCTCTGCCTGGCAGGGAAGACGGATGCTCTTCCTTTTCTCTTAGATCGCCTTTTCCTTCTTTGCTTCTTGCCACTCCTGATTACTGTCCCGTTTTCTCTTTTCTTCCTCCTTCTCCCTAGTCACCTCTCTCTGTTTCCTTTCTTTCCTCCCTGGTTTGGCCCCTTTTGCCCTCTATTTCACAGCCCTCTATCCAGATTCTATTCCATTCTTTCTTTCTTTCTTCACCCCCTCCTCCATTCACCTTCTCTCTCCACCTTTCCTTCATTTCATCTTTTATCTTCTAGTGACACTGAAAAGTGGCTGTTCACACACTAGAATTACATTTGCTCCATTTCCCTGCTCAGGCCCCTGCATCACGTTAGCTCCATTTAGACCTAAGTCAAAGGATGATATCTCTCAGTGCCACACATGCTGTGCTTTCTGCCTCTCACGTCCTTACTGCTGATCCGCATTGAGCAAACTCTTCATTTGACATAATCGTCTTAATAATCCAGCTTGCACATTTGGTTGTTTCTTTTGTTTCAAAATCATCTGCTGCAAACACACCTTGAGAGTCACAAGTATGGCTGCAATTTGAAATGGTCACAGCACAAGGATATTTTATGGGCAGGGCCGGATTAAAGTGCAGGGGCCCACTCTTGTGTCCCCTCCACCATGGTGGCACCCTGCCTGGGGACAGGATGCCTGCCCCCCAGGCCTGACCTGGCGGCTCTGGGGGGGAGGACCACAGTTTGACGCTGCTGTGCTGGGCTCCAGGAGGGCTCCAGGGGGCTGCAAACCATTGCTTGGTGGGGGGACAGAGCTGCTTTGGGGGACATCCAGGGGGCCCAGTAGGCTGCTATTGCTGCAAGGGGGGCTTTAGGGGACCCTGCAGTCTGATGTTGCTGCAGGGACCCCACCAGCCAGTGCTGCTGCTGGGGGCTCTAAAGAGGGGGCCACAGACCAGAAACTGCCATCCACGGGGCTCAAACCCCACACCCAGGCTGGCTGGTCTGAGACCAGCCAATCTGGGGTCTGGACAGGCAGGCTGAAGATAGCCAGCTGGGAGCATATTTTTGGAGGGCCATGGGGCCTAGCTTTAGGCGAGGGCCCACGGCTGCAGCCCCTACAGCCCCCGCCTTAATCCAGCCCTGCTTATGGTTCTTATCCAAAGATCATTTTAAATCCGTAGAAATCTTTCTTTTAATCTGAATGGACTCTCAATTAAGCCAAAGGTGAATGTATTTCACACTACTGATTATTCACCAATATTTGTTACTATGCTTTCGACTAGTCATCATTTATAACTTTAGGGTGGTCGCTTAAATCACAAGGTATTATTTCTATTTGCTGGTTGAACAACTGAAACATTGCAAAGAGAAAGCGGGATATCAAAGAGCTTTTAAGAGGGCCGCAAAAATGTTTCCAGCGCAATCTCTGCACAAGCATATATTCACACCTGTACTGAGAAGAGCCAACATTTGTATGAACAAAGCAACCAACCAACCAAAGAAAATGTGCAAAATGTTTGTAGAAAATGATCAGAGAGCATCAAATGCCAACGAGTTGTTTCCCTCTTGCTCACAAATAGATTCTTGCAGCATTCACTCAAGTTTATTTGTATAAAAATCCTGGGTCTAATTGGCATTTATGCTAAGGTCCTTTCAAGTCATTCTGACAGTGTGACGGGGACTTAAAAATGGACATGGATATAATTTACTGTCTTTTTAAGGCTTCTTTTATTAATATTATCTAAGTATTGCCCAGCAATCCCAGCTATGAGTCAGGACCTCACTGCGCTAGGTGCTGCACAAACACAGAACAGCTGGTCCCAAGAAACTTGCAACCTAAGTTATGCTGATGGAGCAATTGATTCTCACCTGAAGGCCCCTTGGCACTTCCAGAGCAGAGCACAGGCAGCCTGTGACAGCCTGTTAGCCAGCAATTCTGCTGCCGTTGTGTGAAATCAGGTTTATGGCCCCTGCAGAACTAATGCGACTTGTATACTTGGGCTCACCAGGAGCATGAGCAGATGGGACTCGCACACACCCGGTGAGCAGAGCTGTTGAATAAGCAAACGCCGCTTTCAGAGCATCACTCAGTGTTTCTTGTAATTAGCACAGCTGCCTAGTCATCCTGTCACATTCATTGCGCCAGTCGCTCGGGCCAGTGGTGCCTCTTCCAGCGGAAAGTCTCAGCTTTCACCTCTTGGAAGAGAAAACTCCTGGCACAGACTAATACTGTGGACCTGCTGCTGATTGAGATGCACTCCAGCCTGCTTTGCCCTAAGCAAGAAAGCCCAGACCCATGTCCACACACACAACAGACCTGGTGAAATAGCAGGACCTGAGCACAGGGTGGGTCCTACATCACTAACATCAGTGGGAGCAGCACCGGTGACTTCGATGCTCAGGCTATAATCAAAGCAAAGGGAGAGAGTCATGTTAGACTCTATGGGCTAGCATTTCCAGGGGAAATAGAGGCTGCCAGAGATGTCAATGCTGCAGTTTTCTAAGCACCCTCCCCTCAAGGGAGAAGGGCTTGGGCCATGTAGTGGGACAGGAACCAAAAACTGCCCATATAATATCGTTCCAGTATAGAGTTTCTTCTCTTTAGCTCTTTCTCCTCCACTTCCCCACATCCCACCTTATGGTGCTCCAGCCAATACCTGTAAGAGGGGAGAGCACAAGGGACTTCCAAGAGACACTTGCTGTGCTTTTAAAATAGTGTGCAGTGCTCATTCAGCGGAGAGCAGCAAATTGCCCCTTTCAAGCAGGGACGGCATGGGTGAAAGAGGCGTTTGTCTATGTTACAATGCCTCCAGATTCAGTTCCTGGGCTTACATACCACTGCTTCATTCATGGTGGGCCCAAACTTATGATCAACTCCGAACACTGCAGCCACAGTCACACTTCCCATCTTTCTGAGGTGCTTTGGGATCTCTGGATGAGACGTGCTAAGCTAAGCATTTCATTTCTTCACCTTCTCCCTCCCTTTCTTGCCTCCCCTCCTCAGACCAAGGCCTTCCTCAGCTCCACCTGTATCCCTTCAGTGCAAAGGACCCAAAGAGCCATTCTATCCTTTCATTTCTTTCACATCACAACAAGCATCTTATTTAAAAGTTAATAGAGACCTTATTGGAAATGTATTCTTGGAATTTAGGGCCCCTTTTATATAATTTGGCCAGTCTAATGGGCAATTCCACATAATTATAGGAAATAAAAATCACCTAGAGACATCTTAATGTGCTGCTATTTATTAACAATTGCTAATTCTTCACTCTGTATCGAGCTGACTCCCTGGAAACCACATGGCAATTTGTGTTCAGTAAACAGCTCTGATAGTGCTCTCCATGCTGAGGAGTGAACACAGTGTTGATTATTAATAAGTAGCATTGAGAGAGCTTCCTTCAATCTAGTAGAAAGCCATAGAAATTAAGGAAAAGAGATGATCAATTCAGTCACCTTGTTTCTCTCCCTTGCTAAGGTGAGATGTTGCAGTACGGTACGTTCACCAGAGCTTTGCTGATTCTACTTCAAATTACCAGGGTATGAGTCTTCCACTACTTCCCTTTGGAGGTTACTCCAAACTCTTAAGGCCTGAACTTGCTCCTAACAGCCCCTGACTTGAAAAGGAGCAGGACTGGATCAATATGCGATGACGAGCCCCAAAGGGATAGCCGTGTTCATCTCGTTCAGCAAAACAAACAAGGAGTCCTGTGGCACTTTTACAGACTAACAAATTCATTTATCGCATGAGATTTTGTGGGAGAAAATCCCACTTCATCAGACGCTTTGAAGTTGGATAAAGTAGGATTTTCTCCCACGAAAGCTCATGTGATAAATACATTTGTTAGTCTTTGAATGTGCCACCAGACTCCTTGTTTGTTCTGGACCAATACAGACTCTTAAGGACAGTTTTCCTACCATCCAGCTAAATGGTCTAGATGTTAGAACAAGTGATTGTCAGCGAGAAATCTATTCCTGACTCTGCAATTGATGCACTTGGCTAAATGATTTCAGCCAGTCTCTTCAAAGGTCACTGTTGAACGGACTAACTGTAGGCAATTAAATCTGAAAATGAGGGCCTTTGCCTTCGAGCCACACCAAGCATGAGACCAGCACATGGATGTCCACTTCCACCTTTCTGCTGAGGATGCGGCTGCCTGTGTTTGAAACAGGGACACCAGGGGCTACTGTGCTTCATACAGTCACCAAAATGTTGCTCCAACATGACACTGTCA
Organism: Podocnemis expansa; assembly: GCA_007922195.1. Taxonomy (NCBI): domain Eukaryota; kingdom Metazoa; phylum Chordata; order Testudines; family Podocnemididae; genus Podocnemis; species Podocnemis expansa. Next base: position 1,856,992 of record ML682003.1, on the reverse strand, counting down.
CGCGCTACTGAGCCACGCTGAACACAAAAGCTGCATGTGGAGATGCCCATTTCTGCCTCCCTGTTGGAAAAAATGCAAGACTGGCCTTGAGCAATGCATGAAATGGTGATATTTCACAGGACCCTAGTCGGGACCGAGTTATTATTGTCTCATTCACCTTTGCACACTGAAGTGCAGGTGGCACTCAGGAGATCTAACCCTAGAATACCCTTGCTGCACTTTGGCAGCAGTTAACAGGAGATATGCAAGGTATGTAAAATACCTGGCAAATCTCCTGACAACCTAAGTACTCCCTATGCACTATGCTAAGCCAACTGGAAATGCCTTTCAGTCACTTTACTGATACTCCAGTTCTGCAGCTGGAGTTGCTAAAGCATATTGCAGGCTGATGGAGTGCGTCAGTCAAACCTGGAAGATCACGCTGAGCCACCTAGACTTAGTCCTAGAGGGGAGGGTGAGGGGCTTTTCATTTAGGCATTTGTTGCTGATCCATCTATCTTTTGAATTTTGGCTCTTGGGCTAAACAAGAGAGTAGCTCTCTCCCAGGCTGGCCGCTCAAACAGATTTCAAATTCCAAAGGGGAAGATAGGAGCAATTCTGCAGACTCCACCATTCCCTCAGGGAAAACCTGATAATGATTGAGACAATCTACCAGCACAGTTTCCAGTCCTTTCCATTACAGCTGAGACTAGGTAGGGACTTCAGAAGAGTGGTGATAATAGGAACCATCTGCTCTGAGAGGGAAGGAGAGAGAGCCAGAGGGTCTATCCAAATCTAGCAGCCCCAATAAAGGGTCCCCTTTCTGTTCATTGTAGCCCAGCCCTGTGTCCTTGCTACGCTATCCAGCTGATGATCAAGAGAAGAAAAATGATTATCTGCCAGTCCTCTGCATATATTAGCCCCATTGATCTTGCACCCTAAGCTTGCATGGGCTATGTCTACACTGGCAAATTAGTCCAGACTAAGGAGGCTTAGTCCAGACTAATTTAGCCACTGGCTACCCGAGGCCTTCCTTAGTTCGAACTAAGAAATTTCGTAGTTTGAACTAGGGGATGCCTAGTTCAAACTATTTACTACCAAGGTAAGTTTGGACTTCCACGCTTCGAACTGAGGTGGGGGGGGGCAAGACCCGAACTAAGGCTTAGTTCGAACTTAAGAAGTTCGAACTAAGCCATTAGTTCAAACTAGCCGCATGTTCTAGTTTGAACTAAAAATTAGTTTGAACTAGAATGCACAGTTAGTTTGAACAAAAAAGTTCCCAATTGGTTCAAACTAACCCATGGTTAGTTCAGATCAACCTCGAACTTCTTAGTTTGGACTAGCAAATCCAAACTAGCTTGGGAAAATGTAGACATAACCATCAGCTTCGCAGCAGGAGCACCCAGCATGCGGCAGAACCAGGCACTAGTGGAAATAGCCATACGACCGCCACCCGCTTACAAAATGAGGTCGTGGCAGACTGGGAAAAGGAAGGAAGGGAATCCAGACTGTGTTTATCCTGATCTAAGCAGCATCCTGGGTGGACGCCAGCCAACAGCACTCCACCCAAGAATTCCAAAAAATAAACACGCTATTTGTTTTGCTCTTTAAATGCTGTATTGGTGAAGGACACCAGCCTGAAAGCCTGCGATAGGAAGCCTCGCCCCACCAAATGGGCTGTGCAAGTTCCCCCCACCACTTCATTGGTTTTGAGCCCTGCCCTCGCTATGGGATCAGCCAGTGGGGAGCTCAGTATCCACGACTCATTCAAGACTTGGCTTCTTTAGGAGGAAGCCAGCAGCAGAGACAATTAGTGAAGAGCTATGGGCTGATAACGACTGTAGATGATTTCTGACCTGAACTGGATTTGAACCAATGATAGAGAACAACTCTGTATCTTGTTACCCATCCTGTGACGCATCACATCCTCCATTGGCTGACACTTGCCCAATAATTTTCAGCCATAGAAAGGATCTGATTCACTGAGCATCACAGGAGCCTTGAACCACTTTGATGACAGCAATATCTTAATTTGGGAGAAGTCTGAGGCGCCTATATGACCAAACCCATCTTCAGCCACTACACAATACAGAAATGTACCAGCATATCGCATCACCAGGGAATTACACTCCTAAGCCTCTCTCTTCCCCAAGGGAATATTCACCTCCCGGTGCCACTTGAACCACAAGGCTCTGGTCCTGATTCTCATTTCATCAACACTGGTGTAAATCGGGGGTACTCACCACCACAGTCAAGGGATATATCATAGTGTAAAGAAGATGCAAGTCCAATCAGAACCAAACCTGATGGCTTGCGTTTTCATCCCTTCGAAGTCCACAAAAGACAACTGTGATCATTTAATCTGACCTCCTGTATAACTCATTTTCCCTGAAACAACTGCTGTTTGAACTTGAGGAGATAACTTAGGGGGGGGAAAAAATCTAGTCTTGATTTAGAAATTGTTAGGGAAGCAGACTCTACCATGAGCCTCTTTCAATAGTTAATTACTCCCACTGTTAAAAATTTTAACCTTACTTCCAGTCTGAATTAGTCTAGTTTCAACTTCCAGCCACTGGATCTTTAATATTTAATATATCTCTTCACGGCCTTCCCTTTATGTCCTGTTGTACTAGTACAGCTGACACAGTGACAATAATTAACAGTGCAGAGACAGTAATCTCTCACGAATACAGTGCAGTCTAGTTTTTATTTTTTTTAAATGTATTTGTCATTTGTCAGTTCAGTCCTGGTTCACAGACCATTCACATGTACCTAACCATGACTATTCAACACACATTGAATACGTTAACCCCAGGGGTTAAAGTGGGCCACAATGCACCAGAATGACATTCTAGGGCCCACTATTTTTAGGGGGGCAGCATTCCAGGGCTCTTCAAAATAGAAAATGAGCCAGAATGCTGCATTACGGGCCCCACCATTTAAAATTGTGGGCCCCGGAATGCAGCGTCCCAGCTCCATTGCCTATTTTTAGGGGCCATATAATGCTGGATCTATTTTTAGGGGGCCCAGTGTTCCAGGACCCCTAAAAATGGAAAATTGACCTGGTGCATTCTGGCAGAGCAGGCACCACTCCAGGAAACGGGGAGACGTGCCTGCCCTGCTGTGACATGCCAGCCAGCCCCCCTGAGCATGCGCAGGTTGTGCAGCCTGGAGTAGGAGAAAGGGGTGCTTCTCGCCTGCCCCCACCTCGGCCTGTGGTAGCCTGTGTGCTGCTGAAGGTAAGCTAGTGCGGCGTGGGGCCTGGCCTCCCCTCGGGCAGCTCAGCATGGAGGGGGGAGAAGATGGGGTCGGGATGGTGGCCTGAGGAAGTGTTGGGGGGTTGGAGAGCTGAAGGGGTGGAGTGAAGATGGGGGAGCTGGGGGTGAAGGGGTAGGAGGGCTTGGGTGGGGACATGGGGGCAGAGAACTTGAGGACATGAGGAGACTGGGGCTGAAGAGGACATGAGGGGTCTGATGGGCGGTAGGCATTTTTGGGCCAGTAGCTGGGGGGGGGCAGTAGCTGGGGTGGGTAAAGGGTGCTGCACGTGTGTGAAGGGGGCTCAGACGTGCATGAGGGAGGCCTGGAAATTTAGAAGGGTTCCAGGGCCTGCCAAATTATACTTTAACCCCTGGTTAACCTCACTGGTACTTGTGATTGAACGGGTCATAAACATGTTCTCATTTCTGCTCTGACTGGATGAGAGTTATTCTTACTATCAGGTCACTGGCTCAAACGCATGTTCGAAATCTACTTTCTTTTTGCTTTCTATTCATACCCCCTAATTTTACTCAAAAGTTGCCATTTCTGCCAATGTTTCTGCCCGTTAACTCATCCACCAGGCTATTCATGGAAACCGAAAGTATTAAAGGGCAGAGCATGACTGAAGCTAATTCAATTTTGTTTCAATGGAGTAGATATTTTAGGGGGAAATTATTTATTCTCCTGGCCCAAACACTTGCTAATTCTGGGCCAACACATGTCATTATGGAGAGGGAACGAGGACTCAGACAGCTTGGAGGGGTGCCCTGCCGTAAGCTCTTCCTGGAACTCAGCTACCCCAGGGATCTGTACTGTGTTGGATGGACGGACAGACAGACAGACAGACAATTAATGGATAGATGCCATGAATTAATGACATGAGTGGATGGATGCCTTGAACAATTGGCTGGATGGATGGATGGAGAGGAAGATTGTTTAGCTAGCTTCAATGTTGTGGCATCCCAGAACACAAGCAAATTCCAGCCCCACACAGCCTACTCCTCCCACATTTCTCTCTGCACCCCACCTAGCAAAATGACTCTCCTAAAAGCCAGGCTGCTAGTGGCCACATCTGGATCATTCCTGCTTCTTTCCACGGCAGCCAGAAATGTAGAGCGGAGCTAAAGTTGCCCTGTACCAGTGATTTTTAACTTATTTACCAATGTGAGTGACTTATGGGGCTCACTAAATGTTGCATGGGCCATAGCCACACAACATATACGCTCCCCATATGGCCCTGAGGATGTCACATGGACCACAGCTGTGTGCTGATTGGGCCGTAATCGGCCCATGCAATGAGAATCACTGCTCTAGCAGCATTAACTTCCATTGGCAGGTAAGCTGGTAACTCTAGACTGGCTACTTCTTAGCGCCACGCTCCCCCATACTCATACTACCCCCACCCCTGAGCATACTTCACCTCTGAGCCAACTGCCTGCTGTTATTGCAGAGGGGTTTCAGAAGGCTTCCAGGTTGGGCTGGAGCATCTCAAAGACACTGCTTACCACCCCCCCCGGCAGCTGTCAGTGCATTTCTGCCCCCCACCCCATCCGCCCCTCCTTGGGCACAGAGACACCGTTTACTCATCCCCGATGGTTGTTTCCCAGATGGGGAAAGTGGGGAGCCTGATGTCAGAATCCAGCCCCCGTGAGCTTCCCATGTGGTGAGCTATGGCCAGGCACAGGGCAGCTGCCCACTTTTCTAGCTGAAGCTCCCCTCTTGGTGAGAAACCCTCTTTCCCCCCAATTTTGAACTTGAACGGAGTCCGATCTCTAACACCCGTGCACCACTGAAGATGAGGGTCGGAAGGGACCTCAGGAGGTCATTTAGTCCAACCCCCACTCAAAGCTCAGGTACTACAACCCACCTCTATTATACCATAATCACTACATGAAACCGGTGATAGACAACTGACCCAGTCCAGCCCTGCTATGAGTCTGCATCACACTGCTGCCTACAGAGGAATTGTCCCTGCTAACACCGGCAGGTGAATTTGGTTCAGGACTGCTCATGCTGAGCCAATAATCCTACAACACTCCCTACACTTAGTCAAATTCTTACCCCGCAGTTCGCTTAAAATGAAAAAATATGGGGTGACACAGCATCTGCCTGCAGAGGAGTCTTTGATAGGATCTCAGCAGAACTCACAGGGTTAGGCTTGGGAGCAGGGCAGCTGCCGTTTGCACCCTCTAGGTTTCATACTATGCATTTAGGATCTGAGTGAAACCTACACACAAAAGCAGAAGGTCAGCAAAATTTAGCTTCATTTTCAGCCAAACCCATGAGCAACTATCAAACCATCCAGAGGACCGCAAATATGTATCCCTGGCTCAGGGTTTGACAAAATTGGCTCACAGGTAGGCACCAGAAGTTTTATTTTTGGTCACCAGATGGCGTTCCTCTGCTGCATTTCTGCAGTGGAATTAGAAGCCAGGCTACAAACCCTGGTTGCCATGGCAATCTGCTGCCCAGGTTTTGTCGACCTCTGTCGTAGTTTTTATACAGTGCTTTTCTTCTTAGGTCTCAAAATGCTTTACAAGGAAAACACTGAGGCACCGACAGGGTAAATGACTTGTCCAAGATCACACAAAAGGAAAGCAAGGCCTGGAATGCAAGTCTCTTGCATCCTTCACAGTGTTCTGCCCACTAGGACACACTGCCTAGCTTTGAAATAAGCACTGATTATTACATTGATCATAACCCTTTTACCGTTAGCTTGTACATCCTCTGTTTGCGTGTTGTATCCATCTGTTCTCTCACACCCTATGCTTAGATTATAAATGTGCTGTGTCAGGGTCTGTTCCTAAGAAAAAGTGTGTACAGCACCTCACACGTCGGGGCACCGATCTCTGATTAGTGCCCCCAGGCACAGCAAGCAGGCCAAAATAATAACAACTTATATCCATGGCAGCTGGAATGCAGTCTAGGTTCCCTCCAAACTCAGCTCCTTCTTATTCCACATTCTCACCAAATTCAATCAAGGATCTCTGCAAATTCAGTCCAGTCTCATGTTAATCGCAGCCTAGGATCACTCCAGATTCACGATGAACTGGCCCCAAATTCAACCCCCTGCCACAGAACCACTCACAAACTGCCATAAATTTGGCCCAAGACTGTAATAAATCCAACATCCCAGGTTTGCGCAGCTCCAGCTTTGCACGCTCAGAGGAACAAATCTTCAGCTGCTGTGTGCTGGCATAGGTCCATCTGGCCCTCAGAATCCACAGTAACGTATTATCTCTGCAGTACTTTAGGGATACTGGGAGCATGTAAAGCTCACCTGAAAGCCAGACGTGATCCTGTTTCTGTTTCAAAAGTATCTCAGAGAAAGCTGGTTGTTTAAAACCAAAAAAAAAAAAAAAAATTGGATCGCTTGCTTCCAGGTAAAATAAAGAACTCCTGGAAGCATAGACAAGCACAGCCCATGGAGGCTAAGACCACAAAATAAACTTACGCTCCTCGTAAGCTAGACCCTTAAAGCACTGAGAGGAGCCAAGGGAAGGGCTAGTCATGCTGATGAACTCCACCTAAACGGCTACAAAATTAACACGTGATGGAGAAATAAGCCCTAAATGCTTCCCCTTAGCATGTAGATTAGTCCTGGGGATCCAGTGTTGAAAGAGCCCATAGTATTAGCAGTGAGTCCCCTATTAAAGGGACAGAAAGGAAATACAATGTGCCCCCTTAATCTCTGCTCCCCAGATTCTCAGGTAGGAGCTGCCATAAGGTTGCCGGGGCCATAAAAAGGGTAGAAATGAATGGTGTGACTAGTGGGACCATGCCAGTGGGCTAGGGGAAGTACCTTTTGCCAGGCCCAGGTTTGCAGGGTACATGCTCCACCAAGCAGGAGTAAAACAAGAGTCAGATTGTGACTCTCAGAAACACAACTTGCACTCCCCAGGCAGCGCAACAGTGCACTGCCGCTCACTTCAGGGAAATACAGGCTCGACTGGCCATTATACAGGGATGGGCAAACAGGCCTTGATAAGAAACTACAGAGACCCCGTCTAAAACACATACCCAACCTCAGCACAAAACACTTCTGAGGCCTGGAAAAGTACAGCTAGCCTCCTCCTCCCTTGTCTTTTGTCTTTGCCTCTCAGGATCCAGGTTCTGGTCCCAGCCACCAGCGCACTGAAATCCCCAAAGCAGGATCTCTCACCAGAGAACCCCAGTAAGTCTCAGGAGCTTTCCAGCCAAAAGACTCAGTTTTAGAAGATCCTGAGCCGCTCAGAGCTCCTCTAGTCCCCACTAACATCACGGAAGGGCTAGAATCACAGAATCAGGCCCCAGATTCGTAAATTCGGGGGGCTGCATAAACTGCTGAATTTGTGAGGAGTTTGAATTCCAAAACTTTCTAGGCTCACCAGCAACTTGTGCAGGGGACTTAAAAGATGTAGCTTCCTAAGTTTACAGGGGAAATAACAGCACTTAACTCCCCTACAAAGGATTGTCCTCTGCTTCGGAGTACTTAACAAGCACAAACTCATGTAGTGTGCAACCCACCCCAGGGAGCAAAGTATCAATTGCATTTCACAGAGGGGGAAACTGAGGCAGAAAACAGTCAAATAGGAACAGGCCAGGACAGAGCAACTAGCAGCAGGAGGAGCTGGTTTTTACAAGCTTCTGAAAAACATAACATCGACCAGCACCATTTCTGGTGTTTCCTTCAACAGTAAGTGAGAGAACAGTCAATTACTGATTCCTTTTCCTATTGGTCTCTCATGCGAGCACTACAATAGGGTCTTCTTAGGACGCGAGCATTTCTGAGACAATAGCACAGCATGGCATGGCCACAGACATACACAGAGCACTAACTCTTGGTGGCGGGAAGACCATAGTGATTAGCTTACGCCTTTCCTGAAGGTCCAGCAGAGATAAAACATACTGAGCGAATACAGTACAAATACAGACCGGTCGTGCATCTGATCTCCACTGTTTTAACTAAATCCTGCAGCGTGGATGGAGTTACGCTGAGATGAAGGTGTCTATAGCAGCATGGCTTTACCCAAACACTATAAACACATTGAAACGAGTAGAACTGCAGCCAGTCGGGGACTGAAGCAGTTTAAGTCTCAATCTCACTTGCCTCCATTTTACCCAGGCTTTCTGCTCCTTTCCAACTCCCTCTTGAGAAGGAAACTTGCAGTATATCTCATTCCCAGCTGCAAACAAGGAGTCCTGTGGCACTGAAAGACTAACAAATTTATTTATCGCATGAACTTTCATGGGACAAAATCCCACGTCATCAGATGCTTGAAGATGGGGAGCTTACAGAATGGGAGCAAAATAAATGCAAGTATCAGAGGGAGTTGGGGGCTTCCACTCAGTGAATCTCCATCCTCGGCCCTGGGGCAGCTTGGTGTCCTGTCCCCCAGCTGTCCAATCCACAGTGGGGCTCGGACATGCGTCATGGCAAGAGTTCAGTGGGGTGCCACTTTGCAATTTGGGGGGCCTGAGCCTCTACAGTCTGAGTTAAAAGGTGGCTGTAGCAGACTGGTCCTGCAGCATCCCGGGATCCTCTGCAGATCAGCCCCAGGGAAGAAGGTGGCATGACACTCGGAGCAAGGTGGCAGGTGATGGGCTCTGGGCTGCACAGCTGAGCTCAGCCTGGTGCATGAACAGTTTGCCCCAGGGAGATTGGGAACAAGGCGTGCAAAGAACTGGTTAGCAGGTTGCTTTCACGCAGCCAGGATTTCACACTAATCAAATCTGCATTGCTCAGGTCAGGGCAATGAGGGCCCGCACAGCAAAGGGTGGAAAGCAGGGGTGGTCTTGTGTCAACTTCACCATTTCCTTCAGGCCACTGACAGGCCTTGAAAGGATATGTGAGTCCCCCCCTCCTCCCCGAGCGACAATTGCTTTAAATCACCACTTTCTGGCAGGATCAAAAGGGGCCTCGGGAACCACTCTGCCAATCCCTCGCCGCCAATGGTGAAGCTGTTTCAAAGTGGGTTAGCAGCTGGACCTGCCTGGGCCTAGGCAAAAACAACCAATGCTGTGTCTTTAAAGCCACTTGAGTGCAGATGTTGTTTCCATAGTAACTGGGGAGCAAATACATTAGTGTTTCTAATAATAAACACAACCTTTATCTTGGAAAATGTGCCTCTCCAACCCCTTTTTCCTTTCTCCTCCCTCTTCCTAAATTAAACCAGCATCTACTGAGGGAGGTGTAATTAGTAAATAATTGCAAGGGCCTAGTAACTCCTAGCGCCTCGCCAGATGGAAGCGTCACATGAGCGATGGTGTTCATCTGCGAATCGATGCGCGCCTGGGATCTGCGCAGAAATGGCTGAAATAGTTTTAAAAAAACAAAACAAAATGAAAGGCATCGGGATGGCTCTTTGAAAGCCTGGGAACGGTGCCCCTGTACCGAGTTGGCGTGAGTTCTGCATTCCAGGAGCCGGACATGACTCTGCTCCAGAGCTGGGATCAGCTCTAGCAACCCATTACTTTTCCAGAGGCTTTCCCTGCCATCCAACATTTGCTGCCTTTTAAAGAAAGCAGCGGAAACTTCACACCCAGCCTGCTACATGCCCCCCACTTGAAACAACAACCGAGTTGCCAAAGCAATGTAAACCCTTTCAGGAGCTCCTGATCAGGCAACCGAGGGTGGCAGCAAGGGTGAAAGGATGCAGAAAAGGGGGCGGGGGAGTTGCAAAATCAGACACGTGCAAAGATTAAGTGCAGGCACCAACCACGGCGCAGACGCCGGCCTGTGTGAATATCCCCCCCCCCCCCCCCCAGTTCCACCAATATTCATATTCAAATCCACAGTGCAGGGAGAGGCCCAAAACGGAGAGGGCAATCACTGCAGCAGCCACCCAAATGTATTCCCCCACACAGGCTCCATCTCTGCAACCGAGGAAGTGGGGGGCAGCAGTGGGGCAATCTGGGGGAGCAGGGGGCTGGCACCGGCCGCCTGTCTCAGCAAGGCTTGCTGTCCCAGCCTCCCGACTTAAGGAGATGGTGACACTTGGATGCAGCAGGCTTCCTTGGCTTGTTTTTAGGTCAGAGCCTGTGTCCATGGCACATCTTAGCCCCTGGTTCTCGCATAGCTGGATCAGAGTCTCTACACAGGCCGGAAAGCTGGTCTTTCTTGCCGGCAGAAGTTGGTCCAGAATAAGATATTATTTCGCCCACCTTGCCTCTCTCACACCCCCTGCTCCAGCAGCATCCTGGTCCCCGGCCCCCTGCCTCCCAGCTGCTATTGGCAACTGACTGTCATCCAAATGTCACCCGCTGGATGCTGAGCCGAGCCGCGCCGGGCCAGGCTGGCTTCCCCCTCCGCCTGGCTGCCTGGCGCTCGTTCTTTTGTTCTTTCTGCCCGGGTGGGCTGGGCAGGACTTACCATGTCTGAGCTGAGCTGGGCTAAGATGGCGAAGGTGGAGAGTCGCTCACAGAGGCATTTAGTTCGGGAGGAATCGACTGGGACCGCTCGGCAGCCGCGCCAGGACCAGGCACCAAGCTGGGAGGAGGAGGAGGAGGAGGATCTGTTCAGGGAGGGGGAGGCAAAGTGCAGAGAGGCGAGAGAGACACAGCGACGGAGAAGGGGAGAGGGGGAGGCAGGGAGAGGAGGCAGCAAAAAGAGAAAAACCATCAGCGACAAATGGGAGAGACACCGCCAAGCGCTGACCCCCTTCTCCCTTCCCCCACCCCTGGGAACATTGTCGTCCTCCCCCACGGGCTGGGCTCCCGGCCCCGGGCACGGCTCCCCCCGGACCCCCCGCACTGGGACATGGCTGCCCCCCACTATCCCCCCACCCTGGGACACAGCCCCCCC
>ML682003.1:1522098-1845572 GCA_007922195.1 Podocnemis expansa | reverse complement strand
CCCTGGGACACCGCTCTCACCCCAGTATCCTCCCAACTCTGGGACACAGCTCCCCTCCCAGTGTCCCCCACCTGCACCCTGAGACACGGCTCTCTTCTCCCAGCATCCCCCCCGGGACACAGCTCCCCCTGCATCCCCCCCACCCTGGGACAGAGCTCACCCCCAGCACCCCCCACTCTGGGGCACAGCTCCCCCCAGTATCCCCCAACCCCACCATGGGACACAGCTCCCCTCCCCCACCCCAGAACCCAGCCCCCCAACCCAACCCCCACAAACAGCTCCCCTCCCCCAGCAACACCCCCAGCTCAGCACACAGCTCCTCTCCCACAATTAGTGCAAACAGTTTGTTTTTGCCCAGGATCACCGGCCCTCATCTCAGCCCAGGGATCCCTCCTTTACTCAGCTCTCACACCCCCCATCCTCCATTCCCGCACACATCCACACAGAAAGCCACCCGGCCGCAGCTACCCCCTCCCTGCCTCTCATCTCCTCCACCCACCGCCCAGACTGGCTGTGTGGTCCACTCCCCGCTCACACCCCCCAGCCCCAGATCTGGGAGTAGCTGGGGAATAGATCGGAGGGGGCTGAGCCAGAATCACAGCCCTACCCTACAGAGGATGCAGGGATTCGGATCCTGTGACCTGACAGAGGTGCAGGACAGCTAGAGAAAGAGAGAGCAGGAGAGGATGGAAAGGTGGAGAAACACCCCTGGGCATCCATCAAGATGCACAGAGGGCTAGTGGGTGGAGGGGTTTTTAAGTCAATCCTCCAAGACAGGCAGCTGGGGCTGATCTCCTTCTGCTTGGGCTGGCTGAAGAAGGCTCCTGCTGCTGCCTGCTAGGAGAATGGGGTGGGAGGAAAGTGGCAAGATCCTGGAGAAGGGGAAAGAAATTAGGAAGGAGGACAGAGAATTTGGGGCATGAAAAACCAGCTTGTTGCATCAGTAAAACTGACCTAGGTAAGCAAAATAGCTCATGCAATAAATAATTTTGTTAGTCTTTAAGTACCCCAGGAGTCTTTGCTTGTTTTGCTGAACTAGACTACCACGGCTACCCCTTTGTAACAAGGGAGGAAGACTTTCTCTCCATTTAGTGCCACTGCCAGATAGCCAGGAAGGCTGGACCCCCTTCTCTTTGTCTGGGACTGTTTCATCACACCCACAGCAGGCTCTGCCCCAAGATAAGTGCCACCCCCTCAGCCTCAGCCTTTTGCCTTCTTTCTCCAACAGCCAGCAAAGGCTGAGAGACGAGACCCCAGGAGAGATGAAAATGGCCTGCCGGAGCATTATTATCCACTATAATATCTCCCTGGCATACAGTCAAATCATTCCCTTGCTCAGCCTTCACCAGGTTACTCTCTAGGGGCATGTTTACACAGCCACTAAATATGAACCAGCCCACTGGGGCTCGTGGGGAAGTTTTGCTGCTGGATAGACGTCTGCGATGGGACTGGTCACGGCAAGGTGGGAGAGCCCCAGTTCTCGGGCTCCAGCCCCGGTCCAGAAATCTTTAAAGTAATGAAACAGCTCATCAGCCTGAGCCCTAGTCAGCTGGCCCAGGCCTTCTGCGGGCTTCTTTTTGCTGTGCAGATATAGCCCTAGTCAGGTATCCTTGAACTATCCTAAATACAGTCCAGCTCCACCTGGCAATGGAGAGAACATCTATGGTTGAATTATTGCTCTTCAAGCATGCACAAGTCTCCACTGAGATCTGCATCCCCTTGTGCTCAGCGCTGTACAAACACATAGCAAAAGCAGCGGCATACCAAGGTGGGAGCTGGGGGGCCATGTCCGCGAAGCCAGGTAGGCCTTTTACGACTTGCAGGGGCTGGAGGGGCACAGGAGGCTTTGAGGGGCAGCTGGATGGAGCCGAGGGGCAGGGAGCTGTAGCTGACCAGGAGGAACTCTCTCCCTCCACTATCCTGTGGTCAGGGGATGAAGCCATCCTGACCAAGCCGATGCTGGGCTCCAGGGCTGGAACGGGAGCGGTCGGTGCCGCGTAGTGGGTAAATGGAGAGGGTGGGGACAGTGGAGTGGCATGTCACCATCCTGAACAGGTATAAATCCCCCCTCCCCAGAGCATTTGGAGGTCACGCCATCTGGTGAAAGCCTGGAAACCCTGCTCCCTCGGGGGAGTGCACAAGGCCTGGGAGAGTTTGCAAATGCAGGCTTGTCCCCTGGGCACTGGAGACGGGAGAGTTGTATGTCATTGGGCAAGAGATGATCCTTAGCTTGAGCTGTGCACAACCAAAATCGAGAGGACAGCCAAAGACTGGGAGGGGAAATTGAGAATCATCAATCATGTTCATCAACACAAGTGTGGCCAGGATGCAAATTTGTGTTGCTTGTCATTTTGCTGCAGTATAGGCTGACACAAAACATTTGAAAGCATTAGCCAGTGGTCAATTCCCCCTCTGTGCCAATCCACACGGGATAGGGCCTATGAAAGCCACACGTACAAAACCGTGACTCTTCAGCTCAAGGGGTAACAGCACTTGTTTTTGTGACGGAGGTCCTACCAGTGTGTTGGCCAAGATGGCGGCCATCACCTTTTCAGGACCAAAGTGTGAAGTAGATGTTCCTCAAAAGGCATAGCGCTACCAAAACATGGGTTTAACAACACCAAACTGTACGTACTGAGGGTTAACCATCCATCACCTCAATAAACATTCAAGCACCGCCTTATCAGGCCTAATACTGAATTGAGGAGATGGGAAAAGAGAGACATTGAGAGAGCAAAGGAATTATGTTGCTTTTTAAAGGATTTTTTTTTTAATGTAAACAGGGAAAAACTCTGGAAAGTGTCACCATGTTCACAGTCTAAACTCATTTGCTTCAAAGCAGCACATCGCCCCCTCCCAATGCTTTTGTGGGCCGGGAGAAAACAATGGGAGCTCTTGTAAACTGGGTGGGATGATGACCTTATATGCAAACTCTCTGTACTCCATCTGAGCAAAGGGCTGGACAATGCACAGGGGAACACCTGTGAGGATTAAAGTCGTCCTCCAGCTTTGGGGTGCTCTCTCCGCACAGTCAACCTTCCTCTGAGGAGAGAGCTAGGGAGGAGTGCCAGCAGAGAGCCATAGGCAGTGCAGCACCAGATGGAGCCAGGCTAGCGGGGAGCCCAGGGTGTGAAACAGATGGACGGGACTTCTGCACAGATTCCCTTGATTTGTGGTTGCTCCTTGCAAGACGCAGACTATTTGTAGCCCATGAGCTCCATCCTGTTCCTACAGCACAGCAGCCCTCTCCCCATTTGACTCAGTGGAACCTGCTTCCTCAGCGTCGTTCTGCCTCACCTGTGGAAAGGCAAAATCTGGGCCTTGGATCCAGAGGAGGAGCTGAGAAGAAGGTAACTGAGCTGAAAGTGAAATACAAGCTCCAAGCATTACGAGAAGGACATGGAATCAAGTTCCAATAGCCCCTTCTGCTGCTGAATTCAAAGTGCAGATGGGAGGGAGGCTAAAAGTGTACTTTCCTCTGTATCATCTTCGAACAAAGATACCCTTGCAGGAGAAGAATAAAATGGTTTCCTCCACTGAGATCATGAGCAGGAGGTGGAAAAAGCCTGGTGGAGACATAAGGTAGCACGGGAGACTGGGTACTGGAAGAGCAGTGATGAGAAAAAGATGTCACAGGCTGGAGGACAGTAATAATCTCATTTCATAACGCAAATAAGGACTCAGCTCAGACAAACAGTTTAAGTTCATTGTTACCTAGTTAAAATCTGTCTATCTATCCATCTATCTCACAGTGCTGAGTGTAGCAGTTACTGGGTGCTGTGGAGTTAAGAGTCCACTCCATTCCCACAGGATAAATCCAAATAGCTATTGACTGGGGAGGAGTGGACAGCATTTTTTTTTTTTTTTAGATAGAGTCATAGATTATAAAGCCAGAAGGAATCTGTGATCATCTAGTGAGATCTGCTGCATAACACAGGCCACAGAAATGCAATCAATTAATCCCCATTTGACCCAAAGCAGTTCCCATCTTGGTTTCAAAATTGTCAGTGCTGGAGAATGCACCAAAACCCTTTGTAAGTTATTGAAATAGTTAAATGCTCTTGCTGTTAAAAAGAAGTAGAGCCATAGGTCTAGTCTGAATTTGACTAGTCTCAGCTTCCAGCCATTGGATCTGGTTATACCTCTGGATGAAAGGACAGTCCTCTAGTAAGAAATTTCTGTTCCTCCTGCAGATTCTTATAAACTATGATCAAGTCACCCCAACTCAAAGTTCTCTGTGTTAAGCTAAACCAGTCATTCCCAATGTTTTCTCTGCTGTGGCACACTTTGATGCCTTTCAGTATTTTGAGGCACACCAGCATATAGTCTCCAAATGAAACCATGCATATTCATGAGCCAATGCAGAACTCTTCAAGCAGTTTTTCAAAATATTCTGTGGCACGCTTGCTCAGGCTTGATGGCACACCCGTGTGCCGGGGCACAGTGATTGGGAAACACTAAGCTAAACAGATTGAGTCTTTCAGCCTTCGACTGTAAGGCATGCATTCAAATCTTTTAATCATTCTCATGGCTCTTCTCTGAACCCTCTCCAACTTATCAACATCCTTTTGAATTGTGGACAATACAACTGACACAATATCTCAGTGATGATCAAACCAGTCCAAGATATAGAACAGAAATATTTACTGAACATTTCTGACTTTTCTGCATTATTATTGATAATTCTACCATTTCCATCTAGTAAGGAACCAATACCATTGTTAGGATTTTGTTGTTGTTCTTAAGATTCATATTTAAAATTCTTAAAATTCCTATTTACTGTTACTAATTATTCTGGCTGTCAAGGTCTTATTGTGTCTGTTTGCTTTCCTTGTCTATTTTCTACAATTCTTAGCTTCCGATTCATATTCATTTCTTCAGTTTCCACTTTCTTCCCTTAAAACTGCTTTCAATTTTCCTCCAAACCTGGTTGGCTTTTAAAATGCAGTCTTTGTTTTTGACTGCGGCATCTAGTGAAATGTTCTTTAAAAATTCCCAATTATCATTCACATTAACATATATATTTTTTTCTCTCAATCAATTTGGGTTATTGCTGTTTTCAGCTTTGTGAAATTGGCCAGTTTAAAATACCACATATATATTTCCAGTTTAGACTTTATTCTGTTTATGCTTAACAACGAAATGGATATATTTGTCTTAGCGATAGATTGGCCCAAAATCCCAGCACCAGTTGCCTCCAAGCTTCAAAGAAGATTGCACATCAATCTGTGGTGTACATCTCTACTGGGTCAAACTGAAACAAAACATCAGATCCAAACACTACTGTATTT
Source organism: Podocnemis expansa (assembly GCA_007922195.1). Lineage (NCBI taxonomy): Eukaryota > Metazoa > Chordata > Testudines > Podocnemididae > Podocnemis > Podocnemis expansa. The sequence continues at coordinate 1,840,281 of ML682003.1, read as the reverse complement.
TAGTACAGTCCCCATCTCATAGATTCATAGGCTATGTCTACACTTAAAATCTTAGTTCAAACTTGGTTAGTTTGAATAAAGCAGTTCTAAAGTTAGTTCGAACTAAGCATGTTTTTTTTAGTTTGAACTAACTTTTAGTTTGAACTAGCTATACTTTTTAGTTCAAACTAACTTTTTAGTTTGAACTAAAAAAGCATAGTTAGGTCAAACTAAAAGTTAGTCCAAACTAAAAAAAAAAAAGCACTTAGTTCGAACTAACTGCTAGTTTGAACTTATTTAGTTTGAACTAGTATGTCTCCAGTGGGCTAGTTTGAACTAAAAATGCAAATTAGTTGTAACTAAGCAGTTAGTTCGAACTAACCAGCAAAACCAAGTAGTTCAAACTAAGCAACATTTTTTTTAATTCGAACTAGGCAAAGCCCAGTGTAGACAGGGTTCAAATTAGTTCGAATTAAAGCTCCTTAATTTGAATTTATTTGCTAGTGTAGACATAGCCATAGATTACGGTCAGAAAGGACCACTATGATCATCTAGTCTGAGTTCCTGCACAATGCAGTTTAGCCGTAACTACGGCGAGGTGAATGGGGTTTTGCCCGTGGCGTGCTGGAGCAGCTTAATAGAGCCGCTCTATTAAAAGGCGTGTTTCACAGCGCCGGCCCCAAGCACCAACTGCAAGGGGTGCATTCCAGTTGGAACGTGCCCTGGGCACTGGAACAGAGCGTTACGGCTCTGCAATGCAGGCCACAAAACCTCACCCACACACTCCAGCAATAAGCCTCTTACCCAAGGGTGGCCAAACTTATGGAACTCAAGAGCGACACAAGTTGATTATTAAACCTTTGAGAGCCGCACTGAGGCATAGAGCCATATACTTTTACCTACTCCAAAAATAACTATGTTTAAAATTCATTGCACACTTTAATTTTATCATAGAAAGAGGACAAATATTGATCCTACTAATGTCAGATTCTAATAATTAACATTACCATGAAAATTAGCCCTTTACAGTAAAAGCTTAGCTGCTGCTCAATGTAGAAGACTGCAGGCAAGTGACGAGTTTTTTAAAAACCTGACCATGCAGCACTTCTGCCCACCGTCCCGACCCCTTGCTGAACTCCTAGGCTGGGGCTGCTTTCCTAAATTGATTTGCTGATGCTCTTCCAGGAGCCACAATTTTTCATTCAAGAGCCACATGTGGTTCCTGAGCCACAGTTTGGCCACACCTGCTCTAACCTATGACAGAGTTATCTGAGTCCTCAAATCAGGACTTTAAGATACAGAGAATTCACCAATAGGTGAGCCATGCCCCATGATACAGAGGAAGGCCAAAAAAAACCCAACAACAACAAAAAAAAACCAAAACACACAAACAAAAAAGCCAAACCAAACCAAACCAAAAAAACCCCCAGAGCCCTAGCCAATCTGCCCTCAGGGAAAATTCCTTCCTGATCCCAAATACAGCAATCTCTTTAAACCTGAGCATGTGGGCAAGTCAAGAAACAATTCTCTGTAACAACTCAGAACCCAGCCCATCTACCCTCCTTCTTAGGCCACTTTCATATCCACCAGCAGCTCCATTTCTAGACACAGCCAAGTAGTTCATACATCTAAACTTTCAAGCGGATAGTGGGATGCAAGAAAGGAAACGTTTTACAATAACTCCTCTTGGCTTTTATAGGACCTTCCAATGCCCACAGAAATCAGTGGAGACGATCCCATTGAGTTCAGTGTGCATTGGCTCAATGCCATACAGCTCTTCTATTAAAGTCATGGTCAATGACTAAAGGGGCAGTGATGCATCCTGGCTTAGGTGTTCAGCTGGTGTACGCCAGCAAAATCTACCGAAGTCAGTGGCGGTATGTAGATTTACACCCGCTGAGGATGTGGTTCCTGTTATCAAAGATCACTGTTTGAGCATCTCAACTGTCTCAGAGTATTGGAAGTTAGTTCAACCCCTTGGTTTTCAGCTCTTGAGCACAAATAATGTCTTTTCTGCCCTTATGATTTCCCTCATCTCAATGACACTACTTTTATTCCTTTAGCACATCTGTGACTTGGCTTGTGGGAAACAGACATGCTGTTAAAGAACATTTGGGGGTGATATGAAAAAATAGCCAGTTCCCCTGACAAGAATATCACTGTTCCTCTACAGAGAACTCTGTCTTCAAAGCACTTTGCAAAATGATCTGAAGTCAGTTTTGAGCCCAGGAGCAGTGCAAGACCTATGGAGCTCTTATACCCAGATTGGTCACCACTTTACTTTTACATGAGCTAAAGGGTCTTTGGGTTGGACCTCAGCATAAGGGTATATTTCACCTACAAATAAATTAATCAACACAACACATGCAGCAAGGTAGGGCTGGACATATTATCATTCCCATTTTACAGGCCAATAAACTGAAATAGTGCAGTTCAGTCCCGCATTGCCAACTCTTGACATTTTGGGGCAAGAATTGCAATATTTGGTATTTTCATTCACACTCCAGCTCCTAGAGTCAAATGATTTACATGTGGTTCTCAGCATTCAGCACTTCTTTATAAAAGTTTCTAGCCCTCCCAGTTGCAGAGAAAACCCTAAAAGCATGACCCGAGTGTGAGCAAATTGCTCAAAAATCCAGTAGGCCAACAAAAATCAAAATGTATTATTTTAATATCTGCTGTTTTTTTAAGTCAATCTCAGGATTTTGGGGAGCCTGATTCATGAGTGTTGAACGGCTGTGGTTTACTGTGCTGCGGGGACTCACTGAGAACCACAAAGAGAGTCTCTGTTGTAGCAGATTTTGAACAACAGAGAGGGGAATCCACTAGCCGGGCTGGATTGTGTCATTTGATTCCTGCCAAATTCCCATTGGTTCCAGCAGGACTCTGGTTTTCTGACTGCTATGGGACATGCCACCTGACCAAGCCAAGCCACAATGTTCTTGTCAACAGCATTCAAGACATGAAGACCTCCAGGAAGCTGTCATTTTGCAGTCAATGGGACAGTGGGCAAGGAAAACTGATTTTCAGTCAGAGTCAAAGAACCTTAAACCCACCGGAACAGCAGGGCTGCAGGACGTGGTGCCTCACCAATTCATATCAGCAAACTCCATTTGATTTAGCATAAAATGAAGGCCCCCAGCTTGCTTCTCCAATGGGCATTGGAACAGGCACATTTGCAATTCTGCTCAGAGTGACATTAATATGTGTAAGGAAGGACTTCATGATGGACCTGATCCAAAGCGCACAGAAGCCCCATGGAGGCTTTCTGCAGACTGCAGTGGGTGTCTATGATAGGGTGTTCAGTCTACACAAAGCAGAGCTGGTAAATTAGGATAATTAACCTGATAGGCTGTACGGCATCTGGGGAAGTGCCAGGAGTTGAAGGACAGATTGAAGATGGAGCCCAGCTGGGGAGGAACAGGAAAGGTGGGTGTAAAGCCAGTATGGTGACAGTCAAAATGGGGTGCAGCAAAAATAGGCTGCAGTTGCTCTTCAGAGTTGGGAAGGTGTTTGACGTTACAGATGTCAATAGTCAGCAGTTATTCCCTAGAAAGAGAGAGTCTGAGCTGGTACACCCAGAGAGGGAAAGCCAGAACCAGTAAGAAGAAGTGCAGGGAAAGAGAAACAAGATTGGAGGGAAAGCAGACCACATTGCCAGATAGAAAGTCTCTGGGCTGGAACCAGGAGTAATGGGTCGGCCCCGATTCCAGTACCAGCCATTGGGGAAATGGTGCAGACCAGGCAGTGGAGCACACACTACCCAGGACAGTTGTTCAATAGGATTTGGTACCCCAGAAGGACTACAATGACCTGCTGAGGAAGCTAAATCACAAAAAAGCAGCACTCAGCTACCAGGGAAAGAGACACCACTTGGCAAGGAAAGGAGTGTCAGATCTAAGCGGACCTAATCTTCAGTTGTGGCCTCAAGAATGCACCCTAACGCTAAGACCAGGTGCTGGAAGTGCTGTTCGCATGAACAAGGGCAACTTAATACTGAGTCCTGGTCCTCCTCAAAAAGGCCCTTCATTTGAGTTAGCTAGCTGGTATGTTTTATTTATAATTCCCCTGGAATTTACTGAGTTTCATTTAAACACTTCAAAAACAAAAGAAAATGGGTCAAAATTTAAAACAAAGGGCAGTGGAGGCAGGGTGCTCTTGGGGCTGATTTGCTTATTACATTTATTTCAAACAGCATGTCATGCCACAATACTAAGCCACACAGAAATTTGAAGTTATGTTTGTTTCTGGTGATTCCATTTCCCTCTGCCACTGTCGTCCCATCAACAGTTCCTGTTATAGTATTGTCCTCCATAATGGCAACTGTGGCATCATTTATCTTCCCAGTCTGGTGTTTGATAGGCTTTATCGCCTCCACTCAGCTTTCCCATCAGGTGGCTCTCAGTGGTTTCAGCATTAGCCAGGATGTTCCCAGATGTTGCTTCAAAATTTGCCATCAATGAGTTGATGCAGAGAAAAATACAGGGATGCTCTTTGAATTACATTAAAAAAATCAGCAGCCTCACTGGAAGCTGATGCTGCATTACTGACCACCAAGTTCAGTGAATGACGACTGCATGCGAGGAAAAAAAGCTCAAGGGTTTAACTCTTGGATCCATGTCCGCACTCTTCTGTTCTTTTCTCACATGTTGGCACCATTATCGCAGCCCTGACCTCTCATGTCAGCTAGCGCAATTTCCATATCTTCCAGCTTTTTAAAAAGCACATTTGTCATCCCAGCTCCTGTAGTAACATCAATGTCAGTACATTCTGGAAAATGCTCTCTGACAGTCACCATTGCAGGGGCATTTTCATCAAGTTCAGCTGTTGTTACAAAACACACCATTAAAATCATTTGTTCCGTATGGCTGATGTCAGGTGTTCAGTCCAGAATAACAGAGTAATATCTTGCTGACTTTGGATATGCCACAATCTTCTGTTTGACTTTTGTTGCCAGTAACTGTATGATCTCATCTTGAATTGTTTTTCCAAGGTAGTGGTGCATGGAGATTTCTTGGGTGGTGACTCTTAGATGCATCAAACTCAGCCATCAGCTCCAAAATTTTAAGGAAGTTTCTATTGTCCAGCACTTAGGCTACGTCTACACTGGAGGCTTAAGTCGACTTTACCAGGCTTAAGTTGACATAAGCAACTCCATGGCCACATTCGGAGTTCATTAAGTTGACTTAAGCACTTGCTAAATCAACTTAATAACTTTCACACTGAAAATCGACTTAAAGTAGGGAATGGTGTGAACAGTTGCTGTTTCCTAGTGTTTGAATCTTAACAACTGCTCTGATTTGCTGTTTCGGTGTGACCTGATCCCGTGACCTACACTCCCCTGTGTTTTTTCCTCCCATTCTGTAAGTTCCCCCATCTTCAAAGCATCTGACGAAGTGCTATTTTCCCCCATGACAGCTCATGTGAAAAATAAATTTGTTAGTCTCTAAGGCTATGTCCATACATAGATGCTTATTTCGAAATAAGTTAATTCAAAATAAAATTGTTATATCAGATTAACTTAAATCGAAATAAGCAAAAACCTCAAATCGAAATAGCAAGTCCAGACAGAGGACTTGCTATTTCAAATCAGGAGAGGGGCAGCATAGGAGGTGCGGCAACATGGCCCCCTGGCAGGGCCATGTTGCCAGCCAATATATAGAAAAAGGAAGGCACCCTGGGAAGGAGAAGGGCAAAAGTGTTAAATCGAAATAATGGTTATTTCAAAAGAACACATCCAAACGACATTATTTCAAAACAACCGTTTCAAAATAACAGATATTTTGATTTCAGCCTAGGTTTTACTATTTTGAAATAAGGTTCGTTATTTCGAAATGACAGGGCTTGTCATTTTGAAATAACGGAACATTGTTCGGACATGACAACTTTTAAATCAAAACAATGGTCGTTGTATCGAATTAAAAGAATTGTGTGGCCGTAGCCAGAGTGCCACAGGACTCCTTGCTTGTTTTACTGACCTAGGCTCACACGGCTGCCCCTTTGGAACTTGCTTCTGCGTGAAACTTCAGAGCTGGAGCTGATTTGAAAGCTTGACACAATCAGACTGGGTCTGAAGAGGGAGTTGGAATGGTTAGCACATTACAAAAAGTAATTGTCCCTGTTCACACATTCACACTTTCTGATTGATTTCTGTGAATGGGCCTCATCTACTCTAACTGAACTGACTTTGCTAACACCTGCCCTCCTCCACCCTGGCATGTGTATTTATACCTCTCAAGCGTAGTTTCCACTTCACATATCTGACAAAGTGGGTTGGAGCCCACGAAAGCTTATGCCTGAAGAAATCTATTAGTCTTTAACGTGCCACCATTGCTTTTATTATTCGGAGCACTGCCAGAAGATCAAGGGAAGTAATTATTTCCCTCTATTGGCACTCGTGAGGCCTCCTTTGGACCCTGCCCACCCACTCCAGGAAGGATGTGGACAAACTGAAGAGAGTCCAGTGGCAGAGGGCAATGAAAATTATTAGGGAGCTGGAGCGCATGACTTACAAAGAAGGCTGAGGGAAATCGGCTTGCTTATTCTGCAGAAGAGAAAACAGAGGGAGGATTTGATAGCAGCTTTCAACTCCTGAAGGGGATTCCAGGGAGGATGGAGCTAGGCTGTGATGGCAGATGGCAGAACAAGGATCAATGGTCACAAGTTGCAGTGGGGGAGGTCGAGGTTGGATATTAGGAAATACTTTTTCCGTAGGAGGGTGGTGAAGCGCTGGAATAGGTGACCTAGGGCGGTGGTGGAATCTCCATCCTGAGAGGTTTTTAAGGCTTGTGTTGACAGAGCCCTGGGTAGGATGATTTAGTTGGGGTTGGCCTTGCTTTGAGCAGTGGGTTGAACTAGATTCCTCCTGAGGTCCCTACCAGCCCTCCTCTTTTATCATACTGATTATGAGGTACTGGAAGCATCAGCAAGACGCCTGATGGTTTATTTCATTTCTAATATCCGCAGGTCCAAATTCATCCCTAGCGTAATTCCACCATCTTTCCATAAGAGACAAGTCTGACTATAGATTTCCCTGCTAGATATAAATACAGAGGATTTGATTCAGGAAAACAATTACACACAGTCCCATAGACTGCCATGTGAGTTAAACACATGCTTACGGATCTTCCTGGATAATCATTAATATCAAATTAAGGGCTTTATTGTAGGAACAGGCATGGAAGAGACAGAAGCTTTAAAACAATGGAGTGTGTACTTAAGGCTTAAATAATATGTAAATATGTCCTGATTCACAGGGGCTTTTTTCCTCCCTCCCTGCTAAGCCCACAGGTCAGCCAAGAGCTTGGCTGGGATCCATCTAGCAGCTTGATTATTAATTTGGAGAGCTGGAGACCAAATCAAAGTTAATCCTTTTTGCAGGATTCCCAAAAGCAATTTTCATTCCAATGAAAGGCCAGTGCAAAGCCCCTTCCGAATGCTCTGAAAGTGGAGTGGGGGGGACTGTCTTTGTATAACTCGCTTGTAATAAAATTCATTTTGTCTGGCCGAGTTTCTCCTAGACCTCACAGTTGGTTTAGGAAGTTTATGAGCCCTGGGGATAAGGGGAGGGAAAAGCTTGCTTGCTTGCTCTTAGAAAGCAGACAGGATGAAAGAAATCTAATTAGAATCGTGAACCAGCGAGAGAGAATTCCACGCGTCTACAAATGAAAACAAATTACTCTTTAAAGTGGAGATGTGCCAAAATCGACCCCCAATTTCAAACTCTAAGAAAGTTCTGACCTTTGCAATCCAAATTCCAGGGTCTGCTAGAAGTGGCACCCATCATCCCAATGGTGGTGGTGGTTGGGGGAATTTTGGCACCTGTCCCCCAAGAAACCGGAATAAGGCCAACCAACTAACAAACCTTATCACACAAACCACTAAACATCCAACAGACAGTAATGACTTTCAGCAACTAGTCCGATGGATTTAGGCCAGATTCTGCTCTCAGTTACATTAGTTTAAATCCAGAATGACATCACTGAAGTCACTTCAGATTTAAACTGATGTAACTGAGAACAGAATTGGGCCCAGAGAATTGAAAGACGATTCATCCAGGGCCAATTATCAAAAGTCAGTAAGTGTCTTGAATCTTCAAAAGTTCTGTCAGCAGAGGCAATTGGTGTAACTCTACTGAAGACAACGTAGCTGAGGGTCCAGCCCCAGGCCTAGTTCTTATCTACCGCATGTCATCTGTTGATTTCAAAGAGTTTTACCAGAGGAGTAAATATCATTGGCCCCATTTTACAGATGTGAAAACTGAGTCATAGAGTGGCAAAATGGCTTGGCCAAGGTTACCCAGAAAGCAATTCGCTGAGATGAGGCCAGAACCCACGTTTTCCAAAACCAGTCCAGTGCTGTAGTCAATAAGCAATACTACTCAATCAATCAATAACCATGCCCATACATCCTTTAAGTGATTTAGGATCCTAAGTTAATTTAGATAATTGCAAAAGCTTTCCAAAGCAACTGCAAAATGGATATGAAAGAAGTTCCATTTCCACACACCTATGAATGTGTCCAGCCAGCACAACACAGCTACCCCCACAATCAATATATTTCCCTAAGTCCAAGGACCACATTTCCAAGACTCAAACAGTCTTTGTGAACCAGGAGGGTCTTCCCCCAATCACTAGTATTCATCAGCACAAGGGTATCACCCAAGACAGAGTTTAAAATGGGATTTAACTGGGATGCACACTTTGTGTTGGAGCCCTGAACTTTATCCAACTGCAACTGCTTCTCCATATTTATCCTTGGCTTCAGAGCCTTTTCTCACACCATTCACCACAGCACGTATCTGGCAATGAAAAAACAACTCTGCTGGCAGGGAAGAGTCCACAATTAGTTTAGCAACTATTATTAAATTAACTCTTAAAAAAAAAAAGACAACTATTGATCCATTTAGTCTGGGCACAGACAGTGAATCCTGAGGAAGGATATTAATTTTTCAGAGGCTTATAAGTCAAAATCAGCTTGGCTGAGTTGCTTCAGATTTTAAATGAATAAAATAAAGGCATAGTTGTCCTGAGACTCAACTGAGGAACTATGAGGCCAAAGGGAAGATTTTTTTTGTATGGGGCAGGACCAAGTTAACTGGCCTTGTGGCCCTGGGATGCCACCCATCACCGGCCCCCCTGCACCTCCACCACCCACCTCTGGACTCAACCACATCAGGCCATGAGGGGCCCAGGCTCCGCACCATGGAGGTCTGTGGGTGGGCCATTGCTGGGCGTGGGGATGGGGCCAGAGAGCACTCTCGTCCCAACCCCAGTCTACCCAGTCTGCCACCTGGGGTGGGGCAGGGACTGGCATATGTGTGGCCACTGGTATGGCACCCACCAGGGCCATGGGGCCTGGAACGGCACCCCGGAGCATGACTGCTGGTCCCACCCCGGGCCAGCTCAGGCAGGGATCTTAGGGCTGGAGCCAGCCCCTTTAGCCCCTGCATTAATCCAGCTCTGGTAGGGGGAGAAAGTTGTAAGAAGGTTAAAAATGAGGCCTTCACCAAGCTGTGAATCCTCAATCATGTCTAACTGAACTGAGGCATTTTGCAAAGGAGAAGGTTACTTTACTATCTGCAAATTAGTCACAGAAAACCGAAACGGTCCATATGCAGCCTCCAGCCTGAAACCTTAATTAAGATAAACAATGTTCAAATGCAAAGAGAATGCATATTGCCATTGAAATAAAGCATATGGCTGGCTAAATACCCGTAAGATTATCTGGAGATAATCTTTTCAGACACCATAAACACAGCTGACGCTGAGCCTAGCGATTTCTATGAGAAGGCCCGCACGTTCCACTAGACAGGAAACTCACAACTTCCCGAGCGGCAGTGGCCTTTTACCCCTTCCAATTCTGTATTTGAAATGCATGCACAAATTAATCGCACAAGACTGATTAGTGGCGAGTAGCTACTTGCTCTTCTACATCAATGTTGTCTATATATTATAAAGACTGAAACTCAAGTCTTCTAAAACATCTAGCAAAATGGGTTCCCGGATGCTACCACAGAGAAAAAATAATTAATAATAATAAAATGGTATCACTGGGGCTTTATTTCACATTTGCAGACTTGCCAACCCCAAGTGCTCAAAAGCAGGAGTTGGAAAAATCATGAGATTGCCTTAAAAATCTTGGGGGGAGGGTTAAATATATATAACAGGAACTCTTTTGATTTGCCTTCTGGTTTTTAGCCTGTAGGGATCACCGTTTCAAGCAATTTTCCACAACCTTGAGGTCTAGAAACTCATGAAAATGGAGACTCTTACATAAAACACATGACTCCAGGAGCTGGGGCTTGAAGAAAAATACGAAACATGGTGAGAATCTTGATAAAATCCCCAAAGTTGGCAGGCTGTGTGTGCTTATTTCTGTTACCTGTGCTAGCTGGTTAACTACTAGAGTAGACCTTTGAGTGTGCTACTCATCCTGAGCTAGCTGTGTGGCACTCCAGCCTCTTACGCTCTGCTCCCTCTGACACTGGCTGCCCATGACCCCAAGGAGCCAATACGGCAGCTAGAGACCACAGGATCTGGCTCTCAGATACTACAGCAGGGGTCAGCAATCTGAGTCCTTCTTGACACTCAGCTGGTGCCAGTAGCCCCGTCCACAAAAAAAACCAAAAAAAGGCTATTGCCCAAAAATTCACTGGCGGCCATGACTGGAGTGTCCCCTGCCACTGAAAAGTTGCTCTGGGAGGCTTCTTTCTGCGGTGACTGTGGGATCCCCAGGCATGCCATGGAAAGAAGATGCCTGGAGCAGCACCTTTCGATGGCATGCCTGGGAACCCCCATCCCAGCTATCACCGAAAGAGCCACTCCATGCAGCTTCTCTCCATGGCATGCCTGGGGACCTCCCACCCCAGCCCTGCTGAAAGGGCTTCTCTTGGCGGCCTGCCTGGGGGCAGCCCTGAGCGTCTTTCAGCAGCAGGAGTGGCAATTTTGGCAGTGCCACAGAGGATAGTGCATACTGCTCCAAATGGGCTCACATGCCAGGGGTTGCTGACCCCTGTATTACAGTGATGATGGTCAAATAGGCTACGTCCACACTACAAAAGCTAAGTTGACTTGACTTAATAGAGTCTACTTACAGTCGACTTCATTAAGCTGACTTAGTGAGTCCACACTTCTTTTAAGTCAACTTAACAAAGTTGGTTAAGTAGACTTCAGAAAATGTCCTAATAAAAATGTGTTTGCTTAACTCACCATTACTAAGTTGATTTAAGCAGGCATATGTTATTACATAGGGCTTCTTAAGCCGACTTAGATGGCCATATTGCATTAAGTCAACTTGATAAAGTCGACTTAATGCCTAAGTCGACTTAAAGAGTGAGAGTTATTAAGCCGAATTAAGGAAGCCCTTAAGTCAACTTATTGAATTCCAAATGTGGTCAGGGCTTTGCTTAAGTCGACCTAAGCCTCCTTAAGTTGACCTAAGCCCGTAGTGTAGACATACCCATATAGAGAGAAGTTCAGAACCTCTTTGACATACATTTAGCTGGCTGGAAATGCCAGTATCCTAAGGATTCATGCCATCATAGGGAAATCTTGCTATTGAGAGAGAGCCGTGATACCAGGTCAAGATACGAGTCCCTCCTTCTCTGCAGTAGCATTCATCATACAAGGGCAGTTAGCTGGCACAGGAAGACGGACACAAGTATCATCACATTGTTGCTAATGCTTAAAACATGCAGCTGACCACGGACAAGGATCTTTCTACTAGTACAGACCAGCCCCGTTAGCATTATGCTCATCCAGCTAGAGATTTCGAGTTCTGAATGATGAATTCCATTGAAAGACATTGAGTTCCTGTAAAAAAGACAATGTCCCCTTTCTGTGCAAGAGGCATTGTAAATGGGCTAGAAATGTAGGCTACCAGTCTCAAGGGCTTTTCATTTATGCTCTCGACTGGGATTCAGGAGACCTGGTTTCGGTTCCTGGCTGTGCTGCAGAATCACTGAGTGACCTCTGGCAAGGCACATAATAATTCTGTGCCTCAGTTCCTCACCTGTAACAAAGGCATACCAATTTTTCCTTTTCAACACCCTTTTACTGTCTTGCCTTTTTAAATTGTATGTCATGGACCATGTTTTACTATATGTATGTACAGCATCTAGGTAAACAGGGCCCAGATCTTAGCTTAGACCTTGAGTGCTACTGTAAAACAAATATTAATAATACTCAGTCCCTGACTCAAAGCATACACATGACCCAAGGAGCAAGCCAGTAAGTGTATGAGCTCTCTCAGAACAATCAACGTCATTCCCTCCAGGTAATACTGTTTCCGAGAAACCTAAATCTCAAGCTTTAAATGGCTTAGTGCAAGCCTACATAATAAAGAAACGATGAAATAAATCAAACAAATAAGAGAGGGGCCAGTGGGAGGGGAGGACAGGAAAATAAATTAAATCAAGAAACCAAACTAAGGTGCTGCAGGCAAAGATAAAGATGTTGGGTTAAAGATTAACCGTAACTGAGAGGAGGATGCACTTATTTAAAGGCATCAGTGTCTGCAATGAACTCAACAAAATCCACAGAAATCTCCCAGGAATAGAGTCTTCAGAGATGCACCTGGATCAGGATTGTGCCAGCAGCTAACCTCTCAAACTCTTCCTTTCATGCATGCTCGACTGTCTCCAGTTTCAGATGACAAGTAAAACTGGAGCAAGGAGACTCCTCCTTAAAAAGAAAAGTGCTACTCTGGTTTGGCAAACAAACATGGGTGACATTTCAGAGGTACCTGGACAGGCTGGGTTGAGGTAGCTTGGGAACTATAGCCCTAGGTATCGCAACAATCTAACTTCAATGTATGTGTTACGCTCTCAAAGCGTTAGTCTAGTCCAGCAAAACAAACAAGGAGTCTGGTGGCGCTTTTAAAGACTAACAAATTTATTTATCGCATGAACTTCCATGGGAGAGAATCATGCGACAAATAAATTTGTTAGTCTTTAAAAGTGTCACCTGATTCCTTGTTCATTGTCTTATACTTGGAATCAGAAAGGTTTAACGGTGTCAGAGGCCCTGTACTGCAAAAGCTAAAGGTGATTCTCCATTCCTCAGAAAGTTAACATTCTTGTACCTCTTTTAGAGCAGCAAAATTGTGTCTGGTAACAAAAGATCCTGCCTTACTTTTGGGAAGGATGGGATGGGGCTACAGGGTGGGAAAGCTCTTTCTATTGCTTTATTTAAAAAAAAAAAAATCCCAGTGGCTTTCTAACATATTGATGCTGCTAAGGCCCTTATGATCATTGTTTGGACCGTTCCAAGAACTGCTCTCTTGTAGCTGATGCATCCACTTGTTTGGTATGGTCCAAAAGAGCACATAACCAGCTTGTTGTGAAATCAGAGAGCATTTTAATTTGATTCCTGGAAAAGTAATAATTCTGGTGTTTAGAGCCTCCTGGGCTCATCCAAAGCCTACCAAAGGAAATGGGTGAACTCAGTGTACCTTGGCTCAGATCTGAAGATAGGCTGGCTAATGGGGACATGGAGAAATTATGTGATAGAAGAACAGGAAAGCACAGAAGCAATTCTATAAGCAGGGAGGTTCAGATAACAGATTCTTCTTTCTCTTAGGAAGGATCCTCTTTTGTCGTTAGTGCTCTTTTCATCCTCTTGGCCATCTGTTTGCTCTACCAGCCTCAAAAGGAACTCTCCACACAAGCTGAGCTTGACTCAACAGGGCACTTTTTTAAACTGTCTTTTCCAATCTGTGTTTCATAGCCCTTTGCTTTCTGACTGGAAGTTCATTTGATTCTCATCTCTGAACTGCACAACAGTTTCACATTTGTATTGTTGTTCTGCATTTGTGATTGTGCCGGATGGCCGACACTTGGTGTTATTTTGTCATGGTTTTACACGGTGGGACTGATTCCATTTTCCCTTACACCTGGCGCATGCCAGGGAACTAAAGGAGCTACTCCTATTTACATCAGCCCAACTGAGAGGAAACCTCTGTTAAGAACAACAGATGAGCCAGTGGTCTAAGGTTGATGCAGCTGCAAAAAGGGATAAGCCAGATGCACTGGCGCTGTGAATGGGATAGATGTGCTGGTGCTGATGTAGCTAAACGATTAATGGGCCATATGTGTTAGCACCGGCTTCTGGGGAAGATACTTACACCCCCTATTCACTTCCCTGGCCCCTGCCTCAGGAAAAAACCCTTGTAGAAAAGCAAGTGAATCACTCCTGTGACCATCCCTTGAGGTTTGTACAAGACCGTCTGCGGAGGAGAGAGTTTTAGTTAATGCCAGCGTGTCAGTGGACCAAATCAACTCCCTCACTGATCACCTTGAGCATCCTACCCCTCTGCAGAGTGACACCCATCCTTTGGGCTGTGCTGGTTTCCTCCCTCTCCCCCCAGCCATCCTCCTACGGCTGCACACTGCACAGGCATTTAACCACACGACTGGTGTGAATAGGATTCGAGGCCCCTCCGCCAGCTGGAGCTTGTGGGCAGAGCTATGACCCTGCTACAAGACATTGTGACTTGTGGCTGTGGCTGTTTCACACGGACAGAAGGCTGAATTCCTTCTTTTTCAGTCCCACGCTCCACCATCAGGGATAGTATTTGGTCACGATTAAAAGTGCATGATGGAAGCTCTATGGCCGAGTGACATGCTAAACCCCAGGCAACATAACCCAGGGCCTTATTTACCTACAGCATCCCTCACACCACTCTGCCAGGGAGCCTGGCCTGGAAGGACAGGAGGTGATACAATAATTCAGGATGCAGGCTGCTTGCTGCTGTGCTAAATCAAGCTTGGCAATCAGAGGCAGTTGCAGAGGTGGGCACACTGAACTGAGCCCCATCAAATTCATTTCATACCTGCTACTGGCTGTCACCAGACTTACACAGGGGATTTGCTCCTCCGCTGGGTCCTGCAGAACAGAAAGTGACTGTTCCACAGAGGTGCAGGGAAGATATGTTTATAGCTGAGCAACCACACAGGGTATGTCCACACATCTCTTTTATTTTGAAATAACACTGGTTATTAGGTCCACACGACATATTCTTGTTTCAAAATGACAGGCTCCGGCATTTCGAAATAAGAGCCGTCATTTCAAAAGAGCTTAAACCTTCTTTAAATCGAAACGGCTGTTATTTCAAAATGGTTATTTTGAAAATAATGCCGTTTGGACATGTTATTTCAAAATAACCATTATTTCAAAAAAAAACCACTTTTGCCCTTCTCCTTCCCAGGGTGCCTTCCTTTTAGCCTATATTGGGAGGGGGCCATGTTGCCACATCTCCCATGGTGCCCCTCTCCTAAAGTGAAATAGCAAGTCCTGTGTTTGGACATGCTATTTCGCTTTGAGCTTTTCACTTAATTTGAATTAACATTTTCTTAATTCAAATTAACTTATTTTGTAATAAGGACTTTCTTTCAAAATAACTCATAGCCATAGACTGGGAAGAAAGTAGGGGCTCCGTCATGGAACGCCCCTTCTTTCTACACTATCCTCCTGCCATCACGAATGTTTCACGCTACAGTAGAGCAGACTGAATATGGGGTAACAATTTCCCAGTCTTATTACTGAAAACTTATTTAATTTTACCATTCTGGGACGGAGTCTCTGCCCCCAACACTACGTATAGCGATCTGTACTACAGCAAAGTGAGGGAAAAATGCTCTCAGTCATCTTAAAACCACTTCCCACTGATGCAAATGACTACCTAAGGAGCAAGCAATAGAGAATCACAGTGGCCGCTAATCTCTTCTTTCTATTTTATCTGTCTAGTTTGTACCACACATTGGAAAAACAGGCTAAAAAGAATTCTCCAGGCAACGCAGAAAGCTAATTTCATCCCCACCTCCCAGCATGCCTTTCCCTCCAGCCAATCAGCTTGTCCAAAACCGAGCCAGATGTGGCAGCATCTGTGCAAACTTCTGCTGAAAGGTCAACTGTGTTTGGCACCCTGGCGTTAATCTTTGCTGCAGCGATGAAGGTTTGGGGGCTTGGGACAGAATTTGCCCAGAGAGGAGCTTCCTGCTGTCACTTGGTAGGAGGACACAGAAACATCCTTTCACCAGTTCAATGCCTGCCACGGTGTCGCAGCGGAAAGGAGCAGGCCCCTGGCTAACCCAAATTGCATGGTTCCCAGCTGTGCCCCCTTTGGATGGTCTCCTCCATCCCCTTGCCCTGAACAGACTGTGAATACACAATAAAGTCCTGCTCCTGTTTCTACTGAAGTCAGAAGCAAAGCTCCCAGGTTGCAAATCTACTTCTCATGGCCCTGCAGGAGGCACACAGCTCCCCAGAAGCTGTTGGAAGTCATCTGTGTCTTTTGACATGCAAATCAGGCCCCCAGTGAGTCCAGTGGAGCAAACTGGGCCTGCCATGAGCTCGTTTGCTGTCATTATTTCCTAGCTCCGTGACTTTGAAGTGTTGCAAGTCCCTTGGCATTTCCCTTCAGTGATTTCTGAGGTGTTCTGAGACCCGCCACTTAGACCAGCAGGCTGCACATGGAGATCCTGACGGCCTGCCTTTCTAAGCTTGGCCAGCACGGCCACACTGTAAAGCTGTACCAGCAGAATAGATGCAGCTTATCCCAGGAAAGGAGGGTTTTCACCATTAAAGTCATCTCAGTGAAATAAGCTATACCGGGCAAAGCACCTTTCTTTTATTATAGCTGTAGCTATGTGAGGGGTTTTGCTGGTGTAGAAACGCCGTTAATAATCACACACACATGCCATCCTAACTCACTGATGGAGACCTGGCGTAAGTCCACCGATATCCACTGAGCAGCGAGTGAAGGGCCAGATTATCATGGGGGATAAAGGGGTTGAAGCCCCAGCTGAAAGTGCGCTGGGGACTGCCGCACCCAGGCACCACCCACCTCCCTCCCGGCAGAGTGATCGGAGCAGGGCCAAGGCACCGTCTCGCCCCTGGGTCACCCCTATTGATGGGAGGGCGCGCAAGGGACCAGCCCGCACGATAGGAGTGGGGCCCCGGGAGTGAAGGCTGTGGTGGGGGCAGTCGTGAGTGACTGTATAATAGGGATATTACCATGCTGGCCAGGCTCTTGTGACTGTTTGCCGTGAAGTTTCATTAAGCACTAGGAAAGAGCAACAAGGGCTCTTGACCAGGACTTGGGTGCTTTTACTGGTAGTCGTGGGGATCTAGACTCCTCAGTGCCTAAATCCTCTTTGAAAATGGGATTTGGCGCCTAAATCAATTGGATGTTGTGTTGCTGAGAACAGCAATACCTAAAACCTTTAAAAATCGGGGCCTTAACTGCTCTGTGCCTCAGTTTCCACATCTGTACCATGGGGATAATAGAACTGCCCTGCTTCACAGGAGTGTTGATGTGAAAAAAAGCATTAAAGCTTTCAAAGTTCTCAGATTCAATGGGACATGTAAGTACGTAAAATAGATTGACATCTAGCACATCTCTGCACACTCTACATCTCTGAGTCCTGATTATGCAAAGTACTGAGCACCACACTTCCCACTGATGTCACCCCTTGGGATCAGGTGTAAAAGCAAGTTTGATTTCCTCTTAGCCCTGAAAAGGCCTTGTGTCTCAGGGAGATCCAGCTGGAGTGCCCTCATCTCACTGCTTATCAGAGTTCAAAACGGGCAGCCGTGTTAGCTTAGTCCAGCAAAGCAAAGAAGAAGTCCAGTGGCACTTAAAGACTAACAAATTTATTTATCGCATAAGCTTTGTGGGAAAAAATACCACTTTATCAGATACTTGAAGATGGGAAACTTATGGAATGGAGCAAAATAAATGTTGGGGAGTGTAAGTCACAGAATCAGATTATCAGAAACCAAAGTAGTTGTTTTGATACAAACAGTGGAGTACGGCAATTAGCAGGCCGGCTGCAGGGGAAGGAAAGCAAAATTACCTGTTGTAATGGGGGGAAAAAAGAATAAAAAACAGTCTCTATTCAGCCCTGAGTTCATGGTATCAAATCTGAATATGAATTCCAACTCTGCGGTTTCACTTTGCAGCATTGATTTGTTATCCATTTGCCTGAGTACGGCTATTAACAGAACAGAAATGGAGAGATCAGGAAGATCAAAGTGTTTCCGTATTGGTTTTTGAATGTTGCTCTTTCTGCTGTCAGATTTGTGTCATTTATTCTTTTGCTCAGAGACTGTCGTAGTATCATAGGGTTGGAAGGGACCTCATGAGGTCATCTAGTCCAACCCCCTGCGAAAAAGCAGGACCTTTCTCACTAAATCATCCCAGCTGGGTTTTGTCTAACTGAGCCTTAAATGTTTCCAAAGATGGAAATTCCACCACCTCCCTAGGTAACCCATCCCAATGCTTCACCACACACCTAGTGAGAGAGTTTTTCCTAATATCTAACCTTGATCTCCCCAGCTGTAATGTGAAACCATTGCTCCTTGTTGTGTCCTGTGTTACTACTGAGAACAGCTGAGCTCCGTCCTCCTTGGAGCACCCCTTCAAGTAGTTGAAGGTCACTATCAAACCCCCCCTCAATCTTCTCTTCTGCAGGCTAAATAAGCCTAGTTCCTTCAGTCTCTCTTTGTAAGTCTTGTGCTCTAGCCCCTTGATCATTTTTGTTGTCCTCCACTGGACTCTTTCTAATTTGTCAACATCCTTTTTGTAGTGGGGAGCCCAAAACTGGACACAATATTCCAGATGTGGCCTCACCAGTGCTGAAAGAGGGGAACGATCGCATCCCTCAATCTGCTGGCAACACTTCTTCTGATGCAGCCCAGTATGCCATTGGCCTTTTTGGCAACAAGAGCACACCGTTGACTCATATCCAGCTTCCTGTCCACCATAACCCCAAGGTCCTTCTCTACAGTGCTGCTACTTAGCTGATTGCTCCCCAGCCTGTAGCAGTGCATGGGGTTTTTCCATCCCAAGTGCAGGACTTTGCACTGTCCTTGTTGAACCTCATGAGATTTCTATTGGTCCACTGCTCTGATTTGTCTACGTCTCCCTGAATCCTGTCCCTGCCCTCCAGCATGTCTACTGTTCCCCCCAGCTTGGTGTCATCCGCAAACTTACTGAGTGTGCAATGTATCCCATCATCCAGATCATTAATGAAAATGTTGAACAGAACTGGCCCCAGGACCAATCCCTGGGACACATCACTCATTACTGGTTGTCAACTAGACATGGAGCCATTGAGTCCTACTCACTAAGCCTGTTGATCTAGCCAGTTTTCTATCCACCTTACAAGCCACACATCCAACCCATACTTCCTTAACTTGCTAATGAGAATGCTATGGGAAACTGTATCAAAAGCCTTGCTAAAGTCAAGGTATATCACGTCAACGGCTCTTCCCACATCCACAAATCCAGTCATCTCATCATTGAAGGCAATGAGGTTGGTCAGGCCCTATTTACCCTTGGTGAATCCATGCTGACTGTTCCCGATCACTCTGTTTTCCTCCAAGTGTTTCAGGATGGATTCTTTGGGAACCTGCTCCATGATTTTTCCAAGGATTGAGGTGAAGCTGACAGGTCTGTAAGTCCCCGGATCCTCCTTTTTCCCTTCCTTGAAGACAGGCACTATATTTGCTTTTTTCTAGTCCTCCGGCCCCTCTCCCTTTCGCCACAAGTTTTCAGAGATAATGGCCAGCAGTACTGCTATCACATCGGCCAACTCCCTCAGCACCCTCAGATGCAGTTCATCTGGCCCCATGGACTTGTGCACATCCAACTTCTTTATGTAGTCCCTAACCTGACCTTCCAACACCATGAGCCGCTCTCCTTCTCTCCAATCTGCCATATGCAGTGTAGTGGGAGCTATTTGTCCAATGCATAAGGTGGGGAGAATGGGGGAGCATTTCCAGCACAAGATGGCATAAATCACATTGGTGGATGAGCAGGTGCATGAGCCCTTGATAAAGTAGTTGGCTTGATAGGTCCTGTGATGATGTCTTTTGTGCAGATACGTGGGCAAAGTTGGCAGCGTGGTTTGTTGCAGGGATATGTGGCTGCTTTAATGGTTCTGTTGTTAGGTCTGTAGTTGCTGGTGAGTATCTGCAAAAGCTTGGTAGGGCCGTCTGTAAGCGAGGAGAGGTCTGTCTCCCAAGGCTTCAGAGAGTGAGGGATCATCTCGTAGAACAGGCTATAGGTCCTTAATGATGTGCTGTGGAGGTTGTAGGATGACCAGTGGCGTTCTGTTGTTTTCTTTCTTGGGCATCTCCTGCAGCAGTCGACTTCTGAGTACCTGTCTGGCTCTGTCAATATGATTTATGCCATCATGTGCCAGAAATGCCTCCCCTCCCGCCACTTAGAGTTTGGGCAAAAAGGACATTCTCTGTGCAAAAGAATAAATGAACACAAATCTGACAGCAGAAACAACATTAAAAAACCAATAGAGGAGCACTTTGATCTCCCTGATCACTCCATTCCTGATCTGTTAATAGCCATACTCAAGCAAATGGATAACAAATCAAAGGTTCAAAGACAAATTGCAGAATTGGAATTCATATGCAGATTTGACACCATGAACTCAGGGCTGAACAGAGACTACGTTTTTTTTCCCCATTACAATAGGTGATTTTCCTTTCCCTCCCCCCACACCTCTCAGCTGATTGCTGTACTCCACTGTTTGAAGCCTAACAACTGCTGTGATTTACTGTAGGAATCTGATCTGATCCCATGATTTACATTCCCCTGCATTTATTTCTCCCCCATTCTGTAAGTTCCCCATCTTCAAGCATCAGATGAAATGGGATTTTCTCCCACGAAAACACATGCAATAAATAAATTTACTAGTCCTTAAAAGTGCCACCAGGCTTCTTGTTTGTTTTGCTCACTAGAGGACTCAGCTAATGGCCAGAAGAGCCATCCTTATGGCGGTGAGGATCAGAGAAGCAGAAATGACTGAGGTGAGTCTCAGCGCTCGCAGGCCACTAGCAGCAAAACCAGCTCTCAGCTTGTCAGCTAAGGTACTGGAAGTGGATGGCGCTGAGGGAGAAGATATACAACTTCACATTGTCTCTCCAAAGCTGTCGCTTCAGTGACTCTTCTTGCTCTTTAAACAGAGGTAAATGCATCAACCTTGGGACATGTCTTTCAATAGCTAAAAGAACAAGGGGAGCACAATCCCAATCTCTGCTCATTGACACCACTAATATGCCAGTGGAGTCACTCCAGACTCACACCCAGCTCATGAAGTGCAGAATGAGCCCCTCAGCTTGCTTATAAATTACCAAAGTCTTTGATGGCTCAAATGTAGCATGAGTAAGGGCTCAAACAAGGCTTTTGCTTTAAAGACATCATACACTGGCACCTCCCAATGGCACCCCAACACACAGGCTCTCCGTCACAGAGATGTACATTTAAGAGTCTCAGGCTGTTTTGACACGGGGTCTTTGAACCACTGAGATAAAGCAGAAATTCTGTCAGCTCCTAGTCACATTGACCATTCAGCTGGAAATTTTCAACACACCCTTTCTTTTCCCACATCCCCTCCCCTAGTGACTCTGATAATGTCCTTAAGCAACCTGGCCAGTTCATCCTCAGATCCCAGCTGGTCTACTAACCATTCCCCAAAAATGAAAACTTGTATTTAAAACCAAATAATTCTAGTATTTGGGTTACAGAGCCAACCCTCCACATGTATTACAATGATCATGTGTGCCTGAGACAGCAGATAACCTAGAACCATAACACTGAAAGAGCAGTGAGTGTCAGGTGTTAACTCTGGACCCTAGTGATGACCATGGTAATGTCCCTGTCACTAACCCATTTTCCTCTGCACATTGAAAGGGGAAATCTATTGCTGTTAAATGAGGGCTGTTTGCTGTCCAGAGTTGCTGGAGTTTTTAGCCTGGGGATCAAATGCTAAGCTTGAACTAATTTCCAGTCACCATTTCTCTGGCTTCTCTGGAGGAGGGAAAGAAGAGAATAATTTCTAGGCTACAACAACAGAGGATGTGGCCCCTCTGTATATATTTTATCCATTCATATCATCCTGTCAGGGCTTGTTACCAGTTTGTTTGCATTAGTGAATAACTAATAACTTATCTGCAAAGCTGGGCGGAAATCTCTTCCCTCCCGCTTCAATACATAGCTCAGACCCACGTGTCTATTCCCAGCTAAGGCCTTGCAGTGTTGTTTCCCTGTCATTGTGCAGAATCTAACAGACTTCCATGGCTCATGTCCCTCAAAACATCTACCCACGGGGAAGTAAATGGCCTGCTTTGAGCTACAGCTCCAAGTGCAGGACTGAGTCCCTTATTTGCAGCTCAAGAGCCAGAGATTTTCCTTGGATATTTCAACTACTCTGTGCCACCCAAGAGCTGCAAGTATCACCTGGCAAAGCATCTGTTGCATGCATGGCACCAGGAGTGACAGACTAAAATAAGTCAGTAATTTAATATTATGTTCTTA
Source organism: Podocnemis expansa (assembly GCA_007922195.1). Lineage (NCBI taxonomy): Eukaryota > Metazoa > Chordata > Testudines > Podocnemididae > Podocnemis > Podocnemis expansa. Next base: position 1,817,964 of record ML682003.1, on the reverse strand, counting down.
ATTATTGTCAGCGGGCCAAACCTCTGGGGCTACTCAGCCCCTGCAGCTCCCTTTGGCTGCCAGGGACTCTGGGCACAGCCAGCAAATGCACAGCGTTTTAGAGGAGATGATCCATTATTAAATAATAAAAATAAAATTAAATAAATCAATAGCAAAGTTTCCCCAGATGCTTTTCCGCCCCCAAACTTTCAGGAGACGCTGTTCTCCTACCAAAAGACATGAATAATTTCCATCAAGCCAGTTGGGAGGCAGTGAGGCCCAGTGGATAGAGCATTGATCAGGCGATATGGGTTTTTCTCTTGGCTCTTTCACCAGCTTTCTGGGTGACAGTGGGTGAATTGCACCCTACTCCTATTTTTCTATTTGAAGAAGGGGGAGAATGATATTTTACCTCTTTCGAGCTCTACACATGGCAAGAGCCAGGTGTAATTGTCATTACTGAGTCCCTGTAACCCGGGCCATTTTGCTGCAAGCCCAGCGCATGAATTTGGTTATAGCGGATAGCAGAGAACTGGAATCTTTGCCAGGGGGCCAGCTGCCTGCATTCAGAACGACGTCAGACCGCGGCTATGAGCAGCTGGATCTTAAATTATATCTAGGCATGGGCTAAAGTCTTCCCTACTGTAGCTCCATTGACTGCTGGGGTGTTACTGCAGGGATTAATTTGTTCTTAGGGAGAGACAAGCAGCAGATCCCTGCTGCCAGACTCACTGCCATACAGACGGGGAGGGCATAAGCTACCCTGAGAGGTAGTTTGGCCTAAAGCAGAGGCCAGCTCAGGAAGATCAACACACATCATTCAGAGGGTCGTCACTGTAATTGGATCAAAGTATTTGCAAAACATCACAAAGAACCTTGACAAATCTGAAAAACGTTTGCAGTGCTACCTCTTCGAGGCCATAACGGCGCCTTCTGGCCTTACTGGGCCACTTATTTTCTCTTCCTACAGATGCTGAGTGAGTGTTAAAGTGAATTCCACTACATCCCAAGGCCAGGGCAAAGAGGAGCTGTCCTTTCAGCGACGAGCATTCATTCTGTCTGTCCGCAGGCTAAGGGCTTTGTCTAATAGGCTTTCTCCATTCTGAGAGAACTCAAACATGCCCACCGTGTATATTTGGATGATCTCGCATTCAAAATCCCCAGAAATCGGTCAGCTGCAAGACAGCTCTTTTTCCCTGCGGTAGCAAAGCCTGCCAGTGCTAGATATTGATCCAGCTGTCAGAACAGGGCACTGATGCATGTATTTTCTAATTTGCTTTGCCATTCAGCTAAGAAGCCACTTTGAACATAATGTAGCCATCGGAAGACATGCGCTGACCTGGTAGCTTATGTTGGCTGATGTGTAGTGTTATGTCCTATTTGTTAGTTAATGGTTGGATTGGGTTGTGAATCTGACAAGTCAGATGGGGGTTTTATCAGAACAGGAGAGAGATTCTGTTGCTTGCTCCTATGCAAATTACAAATCAGATGTGATGGGTGCAGCTAACAAGGTTTCAGTCATAAAATCTTATTCCATTCCTAATGTAATATTTAATAACAAAATAATCATTATAACTGGCACTTATATTGAGCTTTTCCTTCCTAGATCCCAAGACTCCTCATTTCCTCCTCAGGTCCCGGAGCTTTTTGTGATGTTTTATATGGGAGACTTTACTTCAACTCCCTAAGCTGCAGCAGGGCATGCAGAAGCACACACAAAAGAAAAATAAATCAGTAAAAAAATGAGGAAAACATGCAGACTTTTCCATTCCTTCCAAAAAGCTTGCCTCTGGTGGTGTGGAAGGATTGGTCAGATCTATTCATGTGCACCACTTGACCCCTCCGTAGATTTACTGCCAGACAGACATGGCTTTTATAGACAGTTCTCTACCTCCTTGGACATCAGCCTGTACCAGTCTTCACTATAATGAAAGACACACTGAATATCTATTCTGAAAGAAAAGCTTGTTTTGTTTGTTTTGGGTTCTTTTCTTTTCTTTTCACCCTCATAGGACTGTATTCCAGCACAAGGTAATTTAGTGCTGTTGTGCGTAAGAGGATGTGATGTTGCCCCCCAGTGGCTGGCCCAGAGAGCAGATAAGGGACTTGTGTTCAGCGCTGAGCGAGCTCTGCCTTAGCTAATGTGACAGAGGCTTGTCGTTTTCGAGCTAAATAATCTGAAGCCTAGTTCCCGCTTCCTAGCTGCACTTCCACATGAAATTTAAAAATCAAACCTGACCCAGTCCTAGACTGATTTATGGTTCTGTACTGAAACTGAAATTCATGGATTTATGGGAAAAACAAGGTGAAAATCAGCATTTTGAATTGCATTTACCTGATCGCCAAATGGAAGGTGAGCAAAGGCAGGGGACGCCTGGAGATGGGGCAACTAAGACACACAGAGGAAAAGTAACTTCTATTCACATCACACTGGTATTGGGACTTGGACTGAGGGCACCATGCCGTTCAGACCGGGGCTCGACCTGTCTATATTGCGGATGGCACTGTTGGCGCAGATGGGCTGATTCTGCGGGATTGACCGAGGAGCAGTAGAGACCCTCTCAATTGATCCTGAAGTCAAGGCATTAAGACACCCTTGCAAAACAAGAGTAACAGTGTTGATGGGAGGGCATTGCCCGGTGGTAGGTACGACATAGCAGGGATGCCATGGTAGGCAGAAGTTAGGAAGTCAATGGGATATACACACGCTACTCCTACTGGGTGCCACTGAATATCAATGGCAGTGTAGACACAGCCTTAGTCTTCTAGACTAGACTTCTTCTCCCTATGGTCAGTGTGGTCACTCCATCCCTGAGATCTAACTCATTTTTATGCTGGCTCCTCTGCTGCATTTAGATTGGGGTCTCAAACTCAAATCACCAGTGAAAGCCACATGAGGACTAGTACATTAGCCCAAGGCCACACCACTGAAACCATTTCAGACAACGGTATTGTAAATATAGATAATGGTAATGTTATTGCGGGATGCAGGAAACAACTTTAGGGGCTGCATGTGGCCCGTGGGCTGCGAGTTTGAGACCCCTGGTTTAGATCACGAGAAAGGCCAGGCTAAGCTGCAAAGGATCATATGAGGACCAGGTCTCCTGTAACACTGTAAGGCTTTCAGATCTGAAAGCTTGGTGCAGTCCAAAAGATGAGGTGAGCTGTGAAGCCCTGCTCTGGGTGGGAGCTAGCTGAAAATCCAGGGTTGTAGTGTCAGAGGATTTGGCCACAAGATAAGAATGAAAGCAAGGCACTGTTCCAATAACACAGACAGCAGCATTTGGATTGGAAAGATGGAGAATCTTGCACTGCTGCATGTGGGCACCGGGGATTTCAGAGCAAGATTGGCGCCTCCATTTAAGTACACACAAAGAGCTTTGGTCACTAGCAAACAGAGCCGGATTCCTTGTGCAAGAAAGGGTGGCATGCATGGATGAAGGTGGCAAAAGCAGGCTCACAGAAAAAAATAAATGCCTGGAGCTCATGCTGGAGTCAGAGCCCCCTGAGACTTTCGTCAGCGTGAGACAGAGACAGAGGTGCTGAGCAGCCCCAGTTTCCTAAAGCCAATGGGCTTTGCATAGACTCAGCATCTTCTAGCACTGGGTTCTCAGGCTGCCTTAAGTTTGCATCAGATATGAACTGCATTGGCCTTTGAGCTGTGACAGGGCAGGGACACGGTTTTCTCCCAGTCCCCCTTTCCTCTGCGCTGAATGGCTGCGAATCCACCCTCACAACAGATACACAGAGTCCATTGAAAAGCAGCCTGCGACGCATTAGTCATTCCAAGCACATACAAGGTAAACCACATAGGCCACAGTTACTTCTGAGCCAGACGCAGAGGGCCAATGCGCTCAGTGACTCTCTTTCCCGTGCACAACCAATGCCTTCGCGTGCCTCTGCTCTGACCGCCCAGGCCAGGTGCAGCTGGGACTGCTGCCGTTTGCCAGAATGTAATCCGCTGACCTGATTCTTCTGAAACACGCTGCTGCAGGGGAGTGTGTGACAGCTAAACTGGTTAAAGCACCAAGGGGATGGGAGGAAAAGGACACTGTGCCGCAAGAATAGCATACTATATCAGAAAAACAGGTGCAGATACACACCTGCCCTCAGGATTACACCTGTAATATATGGCTGCACACTCATCTGCACATGTATACAACCAGCCAAACCCCACACCTGGGCATATGCGCACATGTGGACACAGATGCATCCGCCCTCCATGGGTATCTATGCATGTGTCTGCACAGGTACCCACAAGCACAGGTAACAGTGAACACACACCTGCACACCAGACACAGGTACACATTCATACAAAGGCACACACCCACACCCAGATGCCCATGCAAGCACGCGTGCAAGATTCTGAATGCTGCTACCCACAGATAGGCACATACAGGTATGTGCACTTACATACCTCAGTGCATCCCCCTCACACACAAGGATCCATTCGCACATGCTTATGCCAGTGTTCAGCACCAACACCGTGCACAGTCCTGGCCTTGAATCCTTGCAACCCACCCAGCAAACATGCACCATTCACAGAAGATACCTCTTCCCGCCCATCTTCCTCTTGTGGGAGGTTTCTAGGCCTCCTCTGATTTAATTATGGGAGCTAATTTATTCCTTCTGGCAACCAATGTCTGAGGTGACCTGGGCAGACCTGTGGAGCAAAAGGGGTGCCATGATCTGTAAGCATGACAGCCCTTAATGAGCCCCACTTAGCCGGCACTGACGGAGACCTGCAGCCGGTTTCTGGATGCTTCCCAAGTTCCTAATATAACCAGCCCTTCGCTAGTGAGGCTGAGAGGGGGACATGCCCTCAGCTTCCAGCCAAGACAAAGGAGGCCCTGGAGAGCGAAGCAGGGCACCTTTCCCTCTGCCTCTGAGCAGTGAGTTCGGCCATCAGAGGCCCCTGCATGGTGAATGGAGGGCATGTCACAGGGCTCATCAGCAGACCCGTAATGCTCTGTTTCAGCGCCCTTTGCAATTAGTGGCCCTTGGGGCCAGCGCTGCAAAAACCATGCCTTTTAATAGAGCAGCACTATTGAGTTGCTCTGGCGCACCCCATTTGCCCCACCATAGTTACAGCTCTGCTCACCAGCTAAGAACCGTGGCCTGAACAGCTAGGGAAGGGGGCTGATGGGGTCAAGGAGGACAGGAAAAGAAGAGGAAATCGTCCTGACTCGATGCCTTGGGGGAAAGCAGGGCGAACAGGAGTGTTTAGTTCAGAACCTTTGAAACCTTCCTCGCCTTTGCTCCCCTAAACCATGGTATATTTGAACACCTTGGATTGTACAGCACCTAGTTCTTCAGCCTGTCCCCAAAACGGCAATAGCAAAAACCCAATGGAGTAGTCATGTTAGTCTCATTCAGCAAAACAAATAAGGAGTCTTGTGGCACTTAAAGACTGACAAACGTATTTATCATTTATCCCTATAATTTTTTCCACCATTTTCAAGCATCTGACAAAGTGGGATTTCTCCCATGAGAGCTTATGCAATAAAAATCTTTAAAAGTGCCACAGGACTCCTTGCTTCTTTTAGAGAAAACACAGATTTCTTTTGTAGGTCATTCCCTGCCCTGGGACGATGCTGGCTACTGACAATTAGCTAACCAGCGGCTGTCACTGCTTTCTGGGATGGAAGGTGGAACAAGAACGGCACTCTCTTGGCCCATATTTGTGAACAGTGGTTTATAATAGTGATTCTCAACCAAGGATGTGCGTACCTCTGGGGGTACACAGAGCTCTTCCAGGGGTACCTCAACTCATCTAGATATGTGCCTTGTTTTACAAGAGGCTCCATGGAAAGCACTAGTGAAGGCCGATATAATTTCACACAGACAATGACAGCTCTATGTACCATTCCCTGAAGTGTAAGTACAATGTTTATATTCCAGTAGATTTGTTCTGCTAGCATGATAAAAACGAGAAAGCCGGCAACGTTTCAGTAACGTGCTGTGGCACTTTGGTATTTTTAGGTCTGATTCAGCAGGCCAGTGGTTTTACATGAGGTGAAACTTGGGGTACACGAGACTCCTGAAAGGGTGCAGGGGTCTGGAACGGCTGAGAGCCACTGGTTTATACTGCACAGCCCAAGTCACTCTAAAGAGGCATAAAGGATCCCGTGACCGGAAACCCCTGTTGTTAGCATTGCTGCTGTAGGCAGCTTTCTTGGGCCAGGATATCAGAGAGGAAAGGTGGGTGAGGTAAGATTGTTTTTGGACGAGCTTCTCTTGGTAAGAAAGATAAACTTTTCCCTGAGGAGCTCCAAAGTGTCTCTCTCATCAACAGAAGAGGGGGCAGAAAAAGATGTCACCTCACCCTCTGTGTCTCTCTCTGGCAGCACCTGTCTTAGCAAACCTGCCGTTCCCATGTCTCGAGGCTTGAAAGTGGGGACCCAGGAGAAAAGGGTTCAAATCCCAATTGTGCCACCAACTTGTTGTGCAGCCTTCAGCTAGGCTCAGAGCCTCCAAAGTCTTTGGGTACCAAAGTCAACATGAATTAGAGGCTGATTAAACCTCCTGAGGAGCCAGGCTCTAACTAACTCAGGGGACTCACACTCAAATCACCATGAGGGCTGCATGAGGACTAGGACATTAGGCCAAGGGCCGCACCATGCATGACATCTAGTACAATAACCCAAGGGCAGCACCACAGAAACTTTTTCATACAATGGTATTGCAAATATTGATAGTGATAGTGTCGTTGCAGGCTGCAAGAAATAACTTTAGGGGCTGCATGAGGTCCTTGGGATGTGAGTTTGAGATCCCTGCTCTAAACTCTCTGCACCTTAGCTCCTCACCTGCTGTGAAGGTCAACACATTAATGCTGTGGAAGTTTAGGCAGAAGGACTCTCATGTTCCTCCTGGCTTGAGTTTTGCTTTGCCAGGTCACAACATCATGAAATCTTTTCTACATGCCATTCTCAGAGCTAGTCTGCCCCTCCAGCACTCCCAGTTCCTCTGCAGAAGGCATTTCCAGTTGGATCTGAAAACTAGGGGTGTTCGGTGCTGGAGTGAGGGGCAGGCTAGGCATGGATCCTGCTAGGAGCCAGGGTCTGTTTCCAACCTATATCGTAGCCAGGCAGCATTGAGAGCGAATCTGTGGGCAGGGGCTGCATGTGCAGCATTTGCTCTGCCCACCTGGCTTTCTCCTTTGCCATCCATCCACCCATTACTTGATCATTGCCTCTCTCTTCCTCAGCCCCTGTGCCCATTACACAGCCCTAGCCCAGTTAATCTGCCTAACTGGCAGCCACATAAATGACAAGCCTTTTCACTCCACCGCTAGCATAACCAAGCACAGAGAATTCACCCTCTGCTCCACACCAAGCAGGTTTAGGGCTGAATTGTAGCCACCACCAGGGTAATTCAGGAGAGAAGGTGTGTGTCTGCTCTCCCTTGCTCCCCTGGGAGGAAGGGATTTATGGCTGGCCTAGCTCTAGCAGAGATTAGCTATAGTTTCCATCCATGCTGGCTCATCTTTGCTGCTGATGTGTTGCAGGAGGTGAAGCAGAGCTTCCAGCCCAGTCCCAGTTCACCAACAAGGGAAGGGAAAATGGCGAGCAGGCTCAGCAATGAAAAAATGTCAACTGCCTGTGCTTATATAGTTGCCTAAGCACCATGTGTGGGACAAAAAGCTGTGTGAGCAGGGAAGGACTTCAGTCTGAATGACGTATGCCAGAAGTCTCCAGCTGCCAGCACTAAGATATCCTCAGAATCTCTAAATCTTACAGGTGACAATTTCCTACCTCAAAAATAGTTGCCTGCAACCCAGGGGAATTCTTCATGACAGCTAATCTTGCTAAGTAAAGAGGTATTGATCACAGAATTTATGGTACATGTGGTCATGGCTTGATCATACTTGTAATGTGCAAAATGAATAATGTGCAGAACAGTAATAGATGTACTTCGTCCTTTCAAAAGATCAATTTTACAAAGCTGAATATTAGTATGAGCCAAATCAGCTGGGAGGAAGAATTTAAACAGAAAAACAAAAATTATAATTTGGAATTATTTAACATTTTAATAGAAGCCTCACAGTCAAGGGGAGAAGAAGCTGTAATGGTTAAAAAAAACTGATGTGGTTTAGAGGGGAAGTGAAGACAGCTTTGAAAAATAAAAAAAATCAAGATATTACAAATAGAAAATAAGTGAAGTCTATAGTAAGAAATATAAATTAAAAGGCAAATAGTTTCAAAAATTGATCAGGGAAGCAAAGGGAGACCAAGAGAACCCTACGACCATCAGTGGTAAGGACAATTACAAAAAAATTTAAAAGAGAGAGAGAGGTTTTAAAATATATTAGGAACAAAAAAAATGCTAACAATGGTCCAGTTAAATAGAGATAATTATGGAAATTGTAGAATTATCAATAACAACACCAAAAAGGCAGAAGGATTAAATAAATGTTTGTGTTCTGTATTTGGGAAAAAAAATAGATTATGTCATATCATATTATAAGACTCTTTCCATTCCACTTATATTTTCAGAGGCTATTAAATAGCATCTACAAAAGCTAGATATTTTTATATAAGCAGATCAGAATAACCTACATTAAAGAGTTTTAAGAGAGCTGGCTGAGGTGCTCCCTGGTTTATTAATGTTGACTTTCAATAAGTCTTGGAACACTGGAGAAATTCCAGACGACTGAAAGAAAACTAATGTGTCTACATCTTAAAAGGGTAAATGGGACGACCTTGGAAATCTTGGGTCTGTCAGTCTGACATCAAACCAAGACAAGGTAATGGAGTGGCTGATACAAGATCTGATTAATGAAGAAAAAAGAGGGTAATGAAATTAATGCCAGTTTAACATGGTGTGATGGGATGAAACCTCAGTCACGGGAGAGAAATAGTTAAAGGCATCACATTCACTTCACCTGTGTGGTAATTTAATAGTTATCTGTCAGTCAAAGAAAGCAAGAAAAAAGGATAAGGGGATAACAGACAACTGGGCCTTATAAACAAGCTGAGAGGCTTGTTCATGAAGAGAAACCATAGGGAGCAGAGGAAGGACTCTCGTGAAGGGCAGAAATGCCAGAGACAGTTGGAGGCTTAGGGAAACAGGTTGAACAAGACAGTTCTTGATACCAACCCTGGGGAAAGGATTCAGCACAGGGCCCAAAGGATAGGTTGATTTATTAAAACTTTCAACTCCACCCTGATATTTGGTAACCACAGAAGAGTTTTGAACTAGCCTCTTCTCAGCCTCAGACCTGACTGTCATGCACATGGACAGACCAGAAAAACACGCCCTGACACAAGAAAGTGCTCTGGCAGTGAAAGCACAACTTTACACATTGGATTACATTGGAAAACAGACCCCATCTAACTAACTTAGTGTCCCTTTTTGATCAGAGTTTACAGGTTTTGTTAATGAAGGTAAAAGTGTTGATGTAACACACTTAACACTTTTGATTTAAAAAGTAGGATATAAAATAAATGTGGCACACAACAGGGATTAAAAGGTAGAAAAGCGATCAGTCTCAGAATAGAACGGTAAATAGGGAATCATCATCAGGCAGGTGTGTTCCCAAAGGGGTCACTTCCTAGCCTTCTACTTCTTAACCTGTTTACCAAACAGCTGAAAGAAAAAGATAAAATCATCACTGATGAAGCTCACAGGTAACACAAAAATTGGGGGGAGTGGTACATAATGAAGGAAACCGGTCACAGATACAGAATGAGTTGTTTCACTTGGTAAACTGGACACAAGAAACTGTATGTGTTTTAATTCAGCTAAATGTAAACGGAGCTGTTTAAGCACAAAGAACGTTGCAGAATATGGGACGCTATCCTGGGAAGCAGCAACTTGGTAGAAGATTTGGGGGTCATGGTGGATAATCAGCAGGACATGTGTTTGGAGTGCAATCCTGGGTTTGTCTACTTTGCAATTACATGCTCGCAGCTGGCTCCTACCAGCTGACTACAGCTCTGGGACCGTTTAACTGTGGTGTAAATGGTCAGGCTCCAGGTGCAGTCTGAGCTCTGAGACCTTCCCTCCTCACCAGCTCCAAGAGACCAGGCTCCAGCCCAAACCTGATGCCTATATTGCAATTAAAACAGCCCCTTAGTCCAAGCCCCTGGCACAGGCCAGCTGTGGATTTTTAATTGCCATGTAGACAGACCCACTGTGGCCAAAGGGGTTAATGCAAAGCTTGGATACAAAACAGGGGACTCTCTTCTAGCATAGAAGAGGTTATCTTACTTCTGTATGCCTCACTGGTGTGACCACTGTTGGGATAGCGTGTCCATTTCTGGTGGCCCCAATTCAAGAAGGGTGTTGATAAATTGGAGAAGGTTCAGAGAAGAGCCATGAGGATGATTAAAGGCCTAGAAAACATGCCCTACAGTGATAGATTTAAGCAGTTAAGGGATGACTTTATCACAATTGATAAGCACCTATGTGAGGAATGATATTTGATAATGTGCTCACCAAGCTGGCAGAGAAAGGCATGATAAAGATTGAATGGTTAGAAGCTGAAGCCAGCCAAATTCAGAATGGAAATAGGGGACACATTTGTATCAGTATGAGTAATTAACCACAGAACAATTTACTAAAGGTGGTGGTAAATTGTCCAGGACTGGTGATTTTTAAATCAAGATCAATTCTTGTTGTTTTCTAAAAGATCTGCTCTAGTAGGTCTAACTAGATGATCTCTCTGGTCTCTTCTGGCCGTCCACAACAACCCGTACCATCTGTGTACTGGCACAAAGGGATTCCTGTAAAACACACTCACCAATTAATCTCAAAGTCACGGCCCTTTAGTGAGATCTATTTCCATAGTGGGTTTCCCCATTGCAGGCTGTACAGCTGTTCAGAAAAGGCTACAGCTATTCCCTGGCTTTGTTTCTGTTTTGGGGTTTGTTTGGAATGAGAACATTATTGCTGTTGTTGGTTTCTCCTCGGTGTCGTCCAACCTGGAAATGGCCAACAGCTTTATAGGGCAAACAGAAACCCCACAGCCCACAGTTCAGCCCCAAGAGTGAAAGTTTTCAAAAGCTCCAAAGAGGATGGGAAAATGGAAACAACTATATAACATTGACTGGGTGCTCACTGCTGCTCCCAGGGCCAGACATGTGGCATGGACTTTTCTAAAGCACCCAGCACTGGGCTCTCTTGTCCCATTTCCCCTTGCCATCCGCGAGTTAAATCAGACCCCAGCATTATGCAGAAGGCACTTCTCAAGATGAGGATTGATGCTAAGACAGGGATCGTCCCATCGGCTGCATAAATGACACTTGCAATTATGAACCTAGACAGCTTTAAAATAAGTATGATTTTTTCTTCAGAGATGCCACAGCGTGTCCTGGAAATATGGGTTTAAGACACATCATGTACTTGTGGGGCTACACTATTCAGTTCCATCAATGTACCCCATCCCAGAGCCACGCTGCTTCTGACCATAGTGACACACAGATTTTTCCAAGGCGTTTCAATTCTGTTTATCCCACTCCTGTACTTCTGCACAACTCTCCCACCAACCCTCCAAAAGGCCTGAGGATGCAAATCTGCTCTTCAGCTAAATTACTATTTGAAAAGAACTTGGGTTTAAGTCCCCAGGTAGCAGCCATGATCTATATTGCAGAAGATACACATTTCTGAAACCAAACAGACCAATGGTCCATCTACTCCTGTGGCTGTATACACCACCTAATGGTACAATACCGAACCATGGAGCCAGAATTCGTCCTGACCTCAAGCCCTGCAGCATGCAGGTTAGCTATTTATATCTTAGTTGTGGGATTGTCCTTCTTTCTATAAGTGCCTAACCTTTACCCACTAGAGGTATCTTTGGAAAAAGTAGTCCAAAAGTTATATGGTTAAAGGCTTTCTGTTCACTACTGGCACAGAAGAAAAAAATAAAAAATAAACAAGGCGCCCTGTGGCACTTAAAGACTAACAGATTTGGTTATTTCATGAGCTTTCATGCGAGAAAATCCCACTTTGTCAGACACTTTGAAGATGGAGGATGTTTCCCAAAAGAAAGGTCCTTGAACTAAAACCATGCACTCCTGTAGCACCTTATCTTCCAGGACTTCAGAGCACTTTACAAACCCTTTTCTAAGTCTGCCATGTCCCCTGTAAAACGGTTATTCCCATACCTGTCATTGGCTGGGGAAACAGCCATGGAAAAGTCAGGGCTTCATTCTGCCACTCCTTCTGACACAGAGCAGGGCCTTACTCCTTGGGCACGTCTACACGGCTCTTTTATTTTGAAATAACACCCATTATTTCGAAATAAAAAAAATTTGGTCTACATGACGTTTCCTTATTTCGAAAGGACGGACCTCGTCCTTTCGAAATAAGGATCGTCCTTCCGAAAAAGTAAAACCTGCCCCCCCCGAAACGGCCGTTATTTCGAAACTGATATTTCGAAATAACGCCTTTAGTTTGAAACAGCCGTCCAATTGGAGTTATTTCGAAATATCCCTTTTGAAATAATGGCTGTTGCAATTCTGTGGTTTTCCTTATTTCGAAACGGACCCTTTCGAAATAAGGGTTTTATTTCGAAATAAGCCCTTTCGAAAGGACTGATTTCGAAATAAAACTGTGCATGTAGACGTGCCCCTTGAGTTGTCAGATTACCAGTGCAAAGAGGGCAAAATAGGCTTCTAAATGACTTTCCCGGGATCATGGGGTCATGCAGGACAGCTATGCAGCCCTGGAGCCCAGTCCCTAGCTGTAACTGTGCCAGCCCACTCATACTTTGGTCGTGGCAAAGTAAGCAGCTGGGGTTTCCTCCTCCTCTCACAAGTAAGTGCTGCTGTTCTTCAGCCCCGGAGGCAAAGGCACTAAAACTGAGGAGCAAAGGGAGCTGGGAAGTAAATTCCCTGAATGCAGAAGACAGTGAAGGGAATTCAGGATGACTCCATCCATCAGCAACCCTTGTTCCATCTCGGAAAGTGAGGGGGAGAGAGAGAGAAGAACCTGCCTCAATTTTCACTTGAACAGGGCTACTCAGTAGCTACTAATGACTTCAGATGAATGCGCCTGGACTGAAGCCAGCGAAGCCCAAATCATTCCGCAACTTCAGCTTTCAATTTACCCAGCTGTTGCCAAGCTCATTAATCATACTCACTGCACCAAACAAAACAAAAATTAGTGTGTGATCTTCTCCCCTCTTGTGCTTTCAAGTGAAGGGTTGGGGTCCCGCTGGGAGGATGGGAGGGGTGTCTATGGGCCTAGCAGAAAAGTCACCCGAATGGGCTAGGATTAATAAATCAAAAATCCATTATTAATAATACAAGCTTAAATATCTATCTAAATGCAAATGAACAAACTCTGGATTTTTTTTTTTTTAAATACTGTTTGAAGTGTCCTGCCTAACAACTCCATCTTGGGGCTGCAGCTACACAGATGACAGTTGTACGCTCTAATTGCAATTTTACGGTTCAACCCTTCACGGCCCATAGACTTTAAGTGGCCTTTAAAGGGCCACTGCATGTTTTTGGCTGTGTTTTAAAGCTCTAGTGGCTGCTACCAAGGGCATGGACTCAAGCATGGAGATTGTTTTGCAGCGGTACCTGTTAAGCCATGGAGTCTGCAGGTATAAATCAGAAAGAGAACTGACTGCTGGCTGTGTCTGGAATAGAGAGGAGCGTGAAGTGAGCTGGATTCCTTTGAACATTGGGCAAAGATATAAGACTTGCACCTGCCAGAAAGGGATGACTATCTATCCATCCATCCATCCAGGGCTGGCGCTGGGGATTGTGGCACCCCCCGCAGCAGAGTGACGCCGGTGCAGAGGAGTAATGTCATCAGGGGAGTGCTACGGCGCTGTCCCCTTTTGACGCCCCTCAAAATGCCGGTGCCCCCCTGTTACGCAGGGGCTGCTTACCGCCTAGCGCGGCCCTGTATTTATCTATCTAGCTAGTCCCATGAAACTCCTCAATCTGTCTTGCTACCTATCTATCCCTACACCTGTCCTCTAATCAACCAGCCTAAAGAAAGCCCAGGTGGCTTAGGTAATTTCTTTCATTGGCTTGTTTAGTCTGCTGAAAAGAAGAGTGAGGACGGATTTGATAGTGGCCTTCAACTACGTGAAAGGGAGCTCCAGGGAGGATGGAGCTAGGCTGTCTTTAGTGGTGACAGACAACAAAACAAGGAGCAGTGGTCTCAAGTTGCAGTTGGAGGTCTAGGTTGGATATTAGGAAAAGCTTGTTCACAAGGACAATGGTGAAGCACTGGAAGGGAATTGGTGGAATCTCCATTCTGAGAAGTTTTTAAGGCCTGGCTTCAGAAAGCCCTGACTGGGCTAATTTATTTGGCGTTTGTCCTACTATGAGGAGGGGATTGGACCAGTGACCTCCTGAGGTCCCTTCCAACACCCATCTTCCACGATGCTGTGATATAAGGGAGGATGAAGCAGGCTGGAGATCAGTGGTAAGTGGATGTTTTATCCCCACCCCCTTGAACAGTTTCAGGCCAACGTGCTGGGGGGAGAGGCTCAGTTCTTGCTGGTGTCGTCAGTCCCGTGTGTGTCAGAGGGGAGTAGAAGTGAGCCCTGAGTGTTTGTGTTTCTCAGAGTGCAACTTCTCCCCCCCACATGGGACACCCACAAGGAATGTGTGTGTGTCTTTTCTTTCCTTGCATATTAAGCATGTGATTCAAAGTCCATTGAAGTAAAGGGGAGGCTTTCTAATGTTTCCCATTGGGGTTTTGATGGGGCCCTCCAGCCCCCGCTGAAGTCCCAGGGCTTGAAAAATGCTGTTCTGTGATGCACAGCCATGTACCCGTAGGCTATAATCTGTGTAACTTTCCTGTTCCCTTTTTCAGTATAATTCTGTGGTTTGGTGCAAAATGAGCCTTGCAAGATTCCCATTTGAATCCTCTGCCTTGTGGTTAGGATATCATTTTCCCTGCAACATCATGTATGTGTACAGATATGAAGCACGTTACATGGCTCAGACCATCAGGGCTATCTCAGCACAGAGGCTGGAGAGACACATAAGGAAGACAATGCAAATTGAGCTTCTCTGACCAGGAGGAGGAGAGGGAGGCACTGAGAGAGAATTAAAAACACTTTGAACTGGAAGGGACTTTTGGCCAGAGATTCTCCATCTTGAAACATCTGCAAGAAAGACTGGGCCCTGCCTAGAAATAGGCAGAGAATGACTGAAAACCATCATAGCCAGACTAGTGTGGTGAGATGAGCATAATTGTAATAGGGGTGTTAAGTTAGCATTCTTTTATATCCTTGATTTACTTGTGATAACTCCTGACTACTTTATTAAATGATTGTGCATTTATTTGCTATATATGCACTTCAAATCATGCTCTAAGCAATAAACTAGTGTTTCTCTAAAGCTCTGTGGCCTTTCGAGGGTGTGAATCAGAGAGGCTGGGCCAATCCATTTCAATATCAAATGGATGGACAAGGATCTATGAGTCTATGATGACTGGGGAAGGGTCCCAATCCCTGTAGGACAGACACTCCTGGGGTAGTGCCTGGCGGCTGGGGGTGCTCACCTGGAGACCATCCCTTGAGTGATCAGGGGGTGCACACTTAGTGCCTGGGACTGATTACACACAGGAGGCTGGTATGGACTGACTCAGGAGTGAATGGCCACCTGGCAGAGCAGGTTAAATCGGGGTTCAGGAGTGGAGATCAAGGGGTCACAGTGGCACCCTGGACCAGATTCTGAGAGGGGGATGTCACAGCTGTGATACTTCACCTTGAGTCAGCCCCCTATGAGAAGGGAACAGAGGGTCCTGGGTTCAATTCCCAGGGGGTTGGACTCAATGATCTCATGAGGTCCCTTCCAGCCCTGTGATTTGATTGATTGATTGATTGAAAGGCATTTTTTGGAGGCATGATAATCAGGAGAGAGGAGTTTGGCTCATAATTAGACACCACCACTGCAATACTGCAGGAACAGCAGGTACCAGAGACAGAAAAGTGGAAACATCTGTAGTAGGGAGCTGCAAGGGCCCAGCCATTGATAGTGCCCGAACCCTGAAAATCCATAACCCTGGGGTTAGCACAGCGACTGCTTGGCGGCCCCCAGTCACAGTCTTGGGAGCCGACCCCCTTTATTTAAAGTTCCAGGGCCAGGCAGCAGGAAATTGAGAAAGTCTCAGTCTATTTACAGAGCCTGGAGAAGCTGCGACAGAAAACTGTGATGAAGAGAGAAGTGGCTCCTATGCCAATGGACCATGCCAAGCTGGTCCGAAGGTCCAGAGGGACGTTATATTACGAACTCATTTGTATCCAGCTTTGGCTAATGGAGAGATAGGAGAGTCCACCAAGTTACACCCAGCTGATCAAAGATAGGGATCTGTCACGTGATGCACTGATTTATCTCAGACTACAGCGAGGACTATGAAGGCAGGGTAAAAATACCAGCTTTCGTGACTCCGAGCCCTGTGCTCATGCTAACGGAAGTGAGAATCTTTCCCAAAATATGCTCTGAACCCCCAACTCAGACCCCAGGTCACCCATCAATGCTCTGTTACCCCATTGCCTGTAAGAGACGCAATCCCGCAGGGTTATTTCATTCTGTGGTGCCAGCAGCGGTCACAGTCTATGCACAGAAACCCACCAGTGGCTGTGGCCGCAGCAAAGTGAATTTCAGCATCTGCTGCTGTGGGGATTTTCTTTTCCTTTTAAACAATTCATAGGCTTGACCAAAACCACAATGAAAGTACTAGACTGCACAGTAGATTAGTTAACCCTTTTGGTGCTGCCACATTACCCAAGTCCCAGCAAACGCTTCCTATAACATGAACAGGCCACTTAACTTTGGAAGGTTAGCCTGCGGTCATGCAATTATTGTACTCATTAGCACACTTCCAAAGGGATAGCCATGTTAGTCTAGTCCAGCAAAAAAAAAAACCAAAAAAAACAAGGAGTTGTGTGGCACTTTAAGACTAACAGATTTATTTTAAAAATAAATCTGTTAGTCTTAAAGTGCCACACGACTCCTTTTTTTTTTTTGTCACTAGCAGAGCCAGGCAGGCCTTGCTCCAAACAGCACACCCCGATGAGAAACAACCATCCGAACCCTTAGAAGTTCAGGGGTTCAGCTAAAGTTTGGGATGAAGGGTCAGCCCTCCAGGGCACAAGAGGACATGGGTTTTTCAGAGACCACTCCTGCTGAAGAAACTTTCCCAGGCATCATCAATGGCAGCAAACAAGCCGGCAAGTGTTCTGCAAACAGCTTCTTTTGCCAGAGCACACACAAGCAAATCTAGCTCTGAAATTTCCTCCAGTGCAGTCTGCTGCTGTAGTCATGTTGGCGCTTTTAACCAGTCTGGTTTCAAATGCTCTTGGATGAAAACACACAAAACAGAGCCTTGGAAACAATCTTCCGGCAGGATGGCAAAAAATCTGTCTCAGGTTCTGGAATACAGCCCTGGTAACAGATCCGCCTCCTTGGTGTCTAGAGGGCACCTGCTTCGCTCTGAGCTAATGGTACATTTGCTAGTTCGGAGGAGCGTTGCAGACTGAAGCGTGAAAACACGACTAACATATTAACTGGCAAGAGACATGATGGTGGTCTGTGCTGTTCTGGTCTGACCAACATGTGGCTGATCGTCCAAAACACCTGGATGGACCAGGGAACCTCCACAGCCTGCCTGAGGTGACACCACCAGCTAGAACAATGGGTTTCAAAGTTTTTTCCTCTGGACTCAGTTGACAAAAATGCTTTATGCACACGACCCAACATTTACATCTTTGGGCAATGTAGTCCAGTCTTTTGGTGGTGGCAGCAGCAGGTGCCAAAACCCAGCACTCGAGGGTCTACAGCCCAGCACTGGGTCCCAACCATAAGTGTGGAAACTACTGACCAAGATCGTTGTCTCTCTCAGATTCATCTCTGTCCCCACCGCTTCCGCTTCTAGTCCTCCCCTGGCTCTTTCCCGTCTTATCCACATAAGCTCCTAGATCAGTCACAAAACAAACCTGGTCCCTGCCCTGATCCAGCCCTTCCTGGTTCAGTGGCATGTGGCCATTGAGGCTTTTCACTGTACAATGCCGGCAGCTTGTATTGCTAGCCAGCCAGAAGCGTGCAGCCCGCACACCTCACCACATCGGGGCTATGCTGTGCCTTTGTCTTGCACCGCTGCGCAGGAGGCTGGAGGGAAATGAGGCTTCTCTGTGCACTCGCTCAGCGTGCCAAGATCCCAGCCTCGGACCTGGTGTGGAGTGCAGCTCTGGCACTCGGGATATGATTCCCACTCTGCAGGCAACTGGGGGGAGAGGGATGGAGAGCGACCGGCATTGGCTCCACCCCATCTCTACATGCTGGCCTTGGGAAGAGGGATGGCAGGAGCAGGGGGAAGTTACGTGGTCCCACTCCACAGCAAGGTGGGAGCAGGGAGGGACTGTGCCTCTGACATACGGGACATCCAATGTACAGACAGACCCTGAGACTGGGATGTAATTGCATCCCAAGATGCACCTGCCCGTGACTATATGGTGAAATCAGCATGGTACCCATGTAGCAGACCCCTGTTCCCAGCATCCCAAGTGGCTCTCCTCATGTACGTGAGTGTTACCCATGCATCTCTGTGTTGCCCTGCAGTACACAGGAGCAATTTGGCAACATGCACCATGCCTGAATCACGGAGCCCATGGGATATAGCCTGTGTATTCATTTGTCCTAACCACTGTCCAACCAGAAATATATCAGCCAGTTGCAGACATGCCTGTGTGTATGTGACTTAATGGAGCATAACGGGCAAGACCAGAATTGGTTTCCTAGATAATAATCCCAATTAACAATAAATACAGAGCTTTGTGGAAGGCGCATGAGAACCCCAGGAGCAAAACTGACTTTAAACAGAAAATGAAACCAACTGGCCCCCAAACTGAGATGCAAAAATTAACCAGAGAAGCAGCAAAAAGAACAAGTGAGATGCCGTTGACCCTTCCCAGGCTTATTCATAAACTAAGACATTTTTTTTTCACACAGCCGCCTATTTCTTATTGTAAAGAAACTCTGCTCTCCCCAACTTTCAGTCCCAGTTCCTTGTGGCAACTGGCAGGTTTTCATTCAGCTGATCACAAATGCAGCAGGAGACCCTTAGACAGACCTGGATAAGATTCCTAACAGGAATCACCCTACTAGACCAGACCAAGAGGCCACCTGCTTCCAAACCTGGAGCCTTATTTCCAAAAATGGCCCCTAATTCTGTACTCTCCTTTCCTGGTGCCCGACTTGCTATGACTTTCAGATGCTGCTGAGTTCCTATGACCCTGACTGGATCCAATGACAGCCACAGGTGCTGCGTGGTACTGCAAAAAGAGAGGCACCTAAGAGCCAAGGCCACTTTTGGAAATTGAAGGCCACTACCCAAAGCTGCTGTGGAGAATGTGACCACCTCCCTCCTAGCTGGAAGCTGTTATCCTCATTGCTTCATTGATTCACCATGATGACAGGCACCCCTTTACGGAGCAACTCCATCAGTGGGGCAGAACGTGGGTCACCCTCTGAAAGCATGGGATCTACAGCCTTCAGACATGTGGCTTATCACAGGGGGATTTCTGAGACAGATGGCAACAGCCTGGGGCCCTTCTTTGGAGCCCAAATCAAGGATGCAGCTGGATTTCACCAAGAGAGGCAGGAGAAATTTCATTTCTTCCCTTGCCAAGGAAGCTGAGAGACAAAGACAGATGCAGGAAAGAGATGACGAGTAAGAGTGAGGGGTCCTGAGACAGTAACACCTCATCAGCCGCCCGCCTCCCCAAACAGACACATTCCCCAAGCTAACATTCTCCGGAGGCGAGGAGAGCAAATCAAAACCAGCTGGACTTACACATCGGCTTCATCCCACAGGATGCAGGTCTGGTTGGTGGTTCCCTGGCAGAGGAGCAAGAAGAAAGGGTGGGGGGGAGGCAGGGAAAGAAAAGCAGATCAGTGCTGTGCTGCCAACAGGGGATCTACAGAACTGACGTGGGCACCACATTCACACACAGCAGCATTTCAAACATACTGTCACGACCTGTGCCCTCTGCACCATCATCTTCCACCAGCTGCAGAGCCAAGGGAGAAGTGGGCTGTACCACTCCAGTGTCAGCAGGCTAACAGTAACCAAAGCAACAAGCAGGCAGCTTGGCATGTTGTTAGACTGGCACGTTGGTGGATAGATCCCCCCTCCTGCTTCCCCACCCGAAACCCGTCATTCTCCTTTGTTGGAGTTGTGGGGTCACCTGTTCTCACTGAAAGTTTTGTCCCTTGCTGCAATGAAAGCAAAACCAGATGTATGCCATGTGCCTCGATCCTCTTGGGGAAGCCGCACGTCGCCCAGTGCAGCCAAGGGGAGATTTACCCGCTGGCTGCAAAAGGGGCTGGACTTGGCCAAGGCTGAGAAAGTGGGGAGCAAAAGCAAGAGACATGCAGGAGTTCCCTGGGGAGAGCTGGAAGAAGACATCCAGATTGGGAGACTGAAGGCCCAGATTGGCTCTCAGGCATGGAAATTCCCATCCTGTGCAGCCAAGCACTGACTCAGACATCCTGATCTGGCAATGGACAGGCTTGTAAGGCGCCAGTGACAACAGAAATCCTCACTTCTCTAGTAAAGCGCTTTGCAAACATTCAAGAATAAAGTCTCTGTCTCCAGATGGCCCATACACTTATCGTCATCTTATAAACAGGGAAATCGAAGCCAAAAGGGATGTGACTTGCCATGTCCCACAGTGAATCAGAGTCAGATCCTGGGACAAGACTCTTTGTCTCCCCAGTCTGGCTCCCTGTTACATTGCTGCCTCTTGGGTTTGAAGGGTGAGCTCCTGGTAGCGCATCTCACTGTACAGCCCATGTGCCCAAGGAGGGTTAAGAGAGATGCAATGACAGGAGGCTGCCAATGCCAACCCAATTTCACTATGCCGGTCCTGTGACCCAGGAGCCTGGGCTAGCGAGACAGCAAAGAGTCTGGCAGTGATCTGCCGCACCCACTCCCCAGAGGGACCTGCTAGAGTCACACAAACCAAAAGCGAATCTACTGCCGCTGAGGACAGGGAACTTACATTGTAGAGGTGGGAGAACTCAATCTCCAGGGGCGTGAGCAGGGCGCGAGGAGTCGGCTTCACAGTCACAGAGATAACTCTGGAATTCAGCACCGTGGTGTTCCTGGGGAGAGATGGGAACCAGCTCTTTAAGGAGGACGGAGATGCTGACACAGAGTCCCCCTGGGCTAAGTGGTGTAAGCCCAGCTACGACAATAGCAGTATGCTAGGGATGCAATCGGTCCATTCTGCGTATTGTCAGCACCTCTTGCCAACACAGCCCATCTCACTGCTGTCCTGGAGTCTCGGCCAGTTGCAATGGGTTTCCTCTGGAATAAGAGCTGTGTCCCACAGAGCGCTGGACCCGAGGGACCTCTAACCAGCCAGTTCCCTGCGCTGGCCCCTGGTGCCTGCATTAGCATGTCCCCTGCTCCGTTGCCTTTCAGCAGCACCTGTTCTCCCCAGATCTCAAATCTTAACCTCCCCACACCTCTGTGTCATGGGTCTGTACATCATCCTCCCCAGATGGATGGAAAATTAGAGAGATGGGGGTGAGTGGGCTGGTGAGTTAACAGCTTTCATTGGGCCACACAGGAAGTCAGAGGACAAAACTTGCGGACTTGAGTGTTAGGTGCCTAGGTTGCAGCTTTCCCAAGTGGCTAGTGATCAAGTGGGTGGGAGCAGCTGGAGATGCCATAGAAAGGCCTCCTTGGCACACAACTTCCTGAAAATCAGGCTCCTTATGGCATCCTAAGTTGGGCATCTGAAAGCAGAGGTGAATCGTGTACTGTCTGAGAGCTGTGGCACTCAGGTGACTACATCGCTGTTCACCTTGACACACTCATTAAAAACACTGGCTCAAGAGACATGCCCATGGTTGTGAAGACAGGACAAGAACCCAGCACGCGCTCAGTCATCACTAGGCAGACCGCTCTGGTACACTTTTTATTCTAGTCTCACTTAGCCCAGGCATGTCTGAAATCGTTTGCTTTGCATCAGAGTCGGATTTGCTTTTTTATCCAACTGCTATTGGGGAAGGCTTTGGGCAACTAACTGCTACTCTAAAAAAACAAACATGGAGTCCTGTGTTACTTAACAAATAAAATTATTAATAAATAAATTTGCTAGTCTGTAAGTGCCACAGGACTCCTTGTTTGTTTTGCTGAGCTAGACTGACTTGGCTGGCCCTTTGAAACTTCTCCTCTAGAGTGACAGGTCTCAATCCTTTAATTCCACCTATCCTGCCACCCTCTTCAGCTGCAGAGTGTGGCTTTGATGCCAAATGTCTCCATCAGGACTGGCACTCATCTCTCAGGGTGGATCACCTATAAAGCTCAGGTCGCAGGCCACAGCTACCCAAGAATTGTGGGATTGAACTAAATGTAAAATGGATAAGAATTTGTTTAATTTCTAATGTGATGTGTGGTATTTACCTGTGGAACTCACTGCTTCAGGAGATAATCAAGAAACGTCAATAGAGAAGAGATACTTGCACGAATAAGAAAAGCAGCTGTTATTTACTAAGATGAATCTGTAGTGACTCCTTTTGTTTAAATATAGTTACTGTGCATTTAAATCAGTATGACTGAGCACAAAAGCTGATCCTTACCCCTCCCATTCCCAGGAACAGACTGATTGCTGTTACAAAGATGGTTACCCCACAGTACACTATTGCACAGCTAGTACGCTATTCGGACTACTTCCATTTCCATGCAACATCTCTGCTGGACAAAGGAATGATGGACAGTTTCTCTGATCGAACATCTCTTTCATACAGCCCCAGGAGATCCAGGGCTGCGCATTGTTTATAGGAAACTGTCCTTAATCAAGCAATGTTGCAATCAGGATCCAGAGGAGAAGGCAGTGGCAGAGACCCCGGCTGAAGCTGGTTAACAAAGCTGATTCACCACTCAGCTACTGAAAGCTTTGGATTATTTGCATCTATGATGTTTATGACCCTTCGAATCCCACTCACAGCACTGTAATGGAAGATATTACAGAGCACAGTCCCTTTGCTCACTCATTCTTCTCCAAGCTTTCAGCTAGTCTCTCAACATTGCCAGCATTAAATCTGTAGGTATTTAAATGATTATCAGTGAGGAGAGATGTCCTGGCATTTATGGTAAATGGGCTCATGCTAATCAGTCCAGAACAGATTTAGAAGGTGCCTTAGGATGTTTAATTTAGTGCCTCAATACCAGCCTCAGGAAAAAAAAAAAGGAAGAGAGAGAGAAAAAAAGAAAAGCCACTGCTGACACAAAAGCTTCAGAGCCCGGAGGCACTTTGCAGAGGCCTGGAAAGCTGCAGACATGTGCAGCCATCCGTGCCACTCCGCTCGACTCCCTCAGCTCGGCTTGAGTGTTGCCATTCGCGAATGGCACCGTGCGGCAGGCGGCTCCTCACCCAAGCGTGCAGCCCCAGATCTGTCAGAAACACAGCAACCTGGGATGACTTGCAGCAGGGGGGAGCATGGGGTGGTTGGGCAAAAATCCGCCACGGGCTGGGGGAGGCAGCCTTGGGCACCTGAGTCCTGATCTGCCCAATGCTGAGTGTTGTTAATTCCCATTGAGATCTAAGGAGGGACCAGTCACCATCTTCACATGGGGGGAAAATGAGGAGAATGCCAGGGAAAGAGGGACTTATTAACTCTTCGGCTTCCCTCACGGATGTCCTGTTGTGCAACAGAGACAGGGCAGCAAGGCAAGGACTTTTGCTCCCTTCATCTGATGTGTTGGAATTGAGGCTCCTTTGCGGGCATTTTCCTCTCTGGTGGATGCTGCATGATGGCCAGCACTGGCTCCAGCAACAGGGTCTGTGTCATGTAGGTGCCTTTTCCCCATTCCTTTGTGTCTCTCTGGAGTGGGACCCCGGGTTATTTCATCCCTCCTCCAGAGAGATCCCAAGGAGCCGTGACCCCAGGGACTACGGCAGCCCATCATGTGCTCAGCACCAGAGAGGATGTCCACTGAGAGGGCAGGGTTCTTGCCTGCCTCTTTGTTGGAGCATGCAGCTGAAGAAGTGAACACCATTTAGTGCTTCAGAGAACAGAAAGGAAAACCCTCCTGTGGTGCTGCTGGGCATGTGTTGTGCAGCACTGCACAGGAAAGGAAAATACCTTCCTGACCTCCCAGAAAGTGATCGACTCATGCCCTGAAGCATGAGCTTGGACTGAGCTGTGTCTCTGTGTATGACATCAGTTATTACTAGCTCAAAAGTTATCCCAAATCCTCTTCTGCAAGTAACTCCACTGGCTGTTGCGGTCCTGCATGGCCCCTTTTAGTTCCGGGCGAGAAGCCGGCCAAAAGAAAAGGGGCTCAGGATGGAGAAGGGTTTGCAATTGCTCTGTCCTTACCTCTGGAGCGAAAGGATGCTTCCCAGATTCCGGTACAGCACGGTGCCCACCACAAAGATGGACGAGTCATCTGTCTCTGTGAAGCAGTCATGAGAAGGGAGAGAAAGACAACAGCATTGTGACGACTGGGGTCGGTAAAAGCATGATCAGCACTGCAACGGGCAGAGGGCAGTTTCCACCAGGAGTTGTGTGGCACTTTAAGACTAACAGATGTATTTTTTGCATGAGCTTTCGTGGGAGAAGATCCCACTTCCTCAGATGCTTCGAAGACGGGTGAACTTACAGAAAGGAATGAAATTAAATGCAAGCTCATGCAAAAAATAAATCTGTTAGTCTTAAAGTGCCACACAACTCCTTGTTGTTTTTTTACTGGACTAGACTAACACGGCTAGCCTTTTGAAGTTTCCACCAGGACACTCAGTGGGGTAGAGAGAGGACAGGGCAGGGCTGTGACGGATACAATGGGGGCAGGTTTGTGGCCGCTGACGACTCAAGCAGGGCCAGAGATTATTGGCTCATTATCTTCCAGCAGGACGACACTCCTCCCAGCGCTGAAGACCTCAGCAAAGCCTAGGTGCCATTTATTAGCTTCAGTGGGGCGGCAGTGATGTGCAGCCCCGGGGCAGGCTGAATTTCACGCTGCCTCACTCCTGAGGCCGCACTGCCTGCTCTCTCCACATAGGGGCTCCCGACAGCCTAGCCTGGATTTCACAGTCATGGAAGAGACTGCGTTGCACTCAGCACCCAAGGCAGTGCTCAGCACCTTGCTGGCTCAGGCCCGCTATAATCACACAGGCCTGGAGCTTTAATGTGACTGAGCCAGACTGGAGGTTTTTGTTCAGAACCACAGCTAATTCCCCTGACAAAGCCAGGACAGGAGGCACATGCTAGGAGTCTAATGGAGCAGTTTGCTCCCCTCCAGAGATCTCTAGCAGGGCTCCACTAGCTCCGTTTGCAAATCTCCTGAGAGGCTGGGAGGAAAAGGTCACCAGCCTCCACCTGGCTACCTTGGAGAGCAGCTCCAAAGCCGCAATGGTGACGAGCCATCAGAGAGCCGGGCTGTGCCAAGATGATGCTGGATTTTCACCCACAAGCTGCTGAGCCCTAGCCTGACCCAGAACGTGTGTTCCCTCTAAGCTGTGCATGTGTGCACGTGCACACAGGTCATGAAAGCTGAGCACACAACACAATAAAGTGTGCACAAAAAAATGCAACAATACTAATATTTTAGGCTACTTTAAGAAGGTGGTTTCAAGTAGCATGTTTCAAATAAGGTTTTGTCATTTATAAAATCATTTCCATCACCATATCAAAATAAAATTTAGATGTTATTTGCATCATACACACTTGCTTCACTGTGCTCTCAAGTTTGACCACACTCACTGGAGTGCGCACAAATTTGGACACTGGTTCCGAAAATCTGCACAAAAGAAATTTTTTGTGCACACAACTTATGAAAAATTAGAGGGAACATTGCCCAGAACCCGCCTTCTTCGGGGGGGCCCGGCCCCCAACTCTGCGCTTGATATCAGCCCATCCTCTTCTCTCGCCGGAGGATGTCGCCAGCTGTGAGTGAAAGGCATGAGCGCCGCGTGGCTGGAGCCCAGCTCCATTGGGCTGGGAGCACCAACGCCTTCTCATGCTGGTGTGATGCACTCTAATGCTATTTGACACCGCACAGCCTGGGCAACACAGCTCAGAGCCCGCAGGCCCTTCCGTTTTAATCCCAGATGAGCCGCCGACTCATCTGGGTGACCTCCGCACAACTCACTTGACCCTCCCCTCTGGCTCCCCGCCTGCCTCACCCAACCCAGCTGTGAAGAGCAACTGCTTCCCTGAAAACCAGATGCTGGCTCTGAGCAGAGCTTTAATGGGTACAAACACTAATTGGCCTTTAGCCCAGTCCGGTGGATCCCGGCACAACCAAGGTCCCCCTCCTCTCCTTTGCACTAGGGCCTGCAGCAGGTAGCACTGTGCAAGGCTCTCGCACTGACATGGTATCACGGGTGAGCTGAAAACCTGGAACACTCTGGCCCTGCTTTTCATTTATACTTTTTGAGAATGCAAGGGAGCCATAGCATAAATGAGACTCAGGTCTGAATTTCTTGGCTCTGTATCAAGACTTTAGCACCATAAACACCCGCATCTTATTTATGTGCAAAGATAAAACTGTTACCTAGCCTGGGACAGTCTTTTATTTTGATCCTCTGATTCTCAGTAGCTGAGTCAATAGAGGCAGCACACCTGCAGTGTTTGTGCACAGAGCTGCGAAGTTTGCACGTCCCGCGGTCATGGCCACTTGCCGGCATGCCTTATGCATGTTTTTGCATGACCAGTTTTAAAGCTGCATGGCTGGATTCCCTACTGATGTAAATCAGCATTGCTCCACTGAAGCCAACAGCTAATTCACACCTGCTGAGGAATTGGGTCTTTATTGTAGCAAGCTGTAAAGCTGTTATGCTACAAAGGAAACTCACACCCTAATATTCTTCCCACTGCTTACTTTAGCAAAGAAGAAATGGGTGTTAGCAAGAATTAAAACATGTCTCTATTGTTATTCAGTCTAATGATGTATCAAAAAGGAAGCTGCCATCTTTTACTAATATAGTCATCCAGGATAAGACACAGGAAGTGAAGTGCCGTATGGAATGGAAACGACTAATAACCCAAATCCTAATCTGATGAATTTAACCATGTTGTGAAGGTGTAGCACAGTTAGCTCTTAGTAGCCTGAGCTGCCATCCTGGATTTAGTCTTTGCTTCACTACAGCTTGACCTTGAGGTATCCTAAGCAACCTCACCAGCAAAATGGTGATGGTACAGAGTGATGGGATAGGCTCTGCGAATGAATGAATGTCTGTGCTTGGAGATCTCTGGATGAAAAGTGGACTAGAAAGTCCCAGGATCATTAAATAGCTCACCAGAGATTGGCAACCAAAAAATAAGAAGAGCCGTTTTTAAAAATTCCTTCAATAGCCAAGTGTTTTAAGAGCTGCAGTGGGTGTAGCCTCCATGTGGGGACTGGGGGGAGCTGGGCCAGGGGCCTGCCACAGGATCCCCTGGTCAGAGGAGAGAACGGAAACCGAAGGGGGATCTCCGTAGGGTCTCCTGGTGGCAAGGCAGAGCCGCGAGCCTGGTGCAGGGTGCCTGCAGGGTCCCCTGGTCGCAAAGGGGAGCCTGGAGCCGCAAGGGGGCAGCCAAAGAGCCTCACATGGCTCCGGAGCAGCAGATAGCAGACCCCGGACTCAGGCAGTCTCTTGCCTTTGTCTCAGCAAAGGATGGTGCAATCTGATGAGGAAAGAGCAAACTGCCTGCTGTCCCTGAGGAAGCTCATCAGTCCTGGGTACAGCCACAAGGAGAGGAACAAGGAGACAGCTAGTCCGCTTTTCTGGCATGGTTTAGGCTCCCTATTTTGAAAGACTGGTCTTAAATATTTCGAGCCCTGTCCTGCCAAATGCTGAGCTCTTCCCGCACAAAGAGAACCAAGAACTGACTTCAGTAAGAGGCGTCTACACCCAGCACCCCACAGGATTGCATTTTTGGGACCTATCCCTCATTCAGAAGTCCTGCTGCTGCTAACAGATGCTGTACAAAGTAGCTACAGGATCAGAGTCTGTGCCCGGAGCCCTAGAGTTTTCCTTTGAGATCTCAGATTCAGGATGGCTTGGTTTATGCTCAAGCAATGGCTGGATTTGCTCAGCTCGCTGCACTTCTCCTTCCCCGTGCTGTGTGGGCCTGATGATAGCCTGCTGCGGAGGAAATGACCCCAGAGTGATTAAATGTCCCTTCCTCCGCAGCTGATATGTGGCTACAGAGGAGAGCACACAAGAAGCACAAACACCTCTCCAGCTACACAACCAGCGCCCATCCAGCAGTGAAGCAATGCCTGCCCGAGTGCCAGAGCCAGTCAAACTAATATCCCATAATGTTTCCTCTCCGCTGCATGGTGAATGGCAACATTTTCTTCTCCCCTGGTCTCCAATTCCCCCTACTTTCACTTGGCACTAGCACCCCGTTCTCATGAAAAATACAAGTCATTAAACTGAAATGTTCCGAATGTCAAGGCGTTTGCTCCCAGAGAAGTGTGTTCTGTGTGCTGGCTAATGGCATCCAAATGAAGAGAGAAAGAAAATAATGCACCATTCCCAAAACCCAGACTTATTTGGAAGGGCTAGAGGGAACCAGTTTGTCCAGTCTGAGCTGGAAGGGCATGTCCTGGCCAGCTGATGGCTCCCCTGGAACCCAGCACATCAGGTTCCTCTCAGAGCGCATAAGTTATCGCTGTTTGCATTCTGCCTCAGCCAGGAATTGATGGGCTGTGTTGTTGTTCCAGGATTAGCATGCCTCCAGCTATTTTCTAAACAAGGAGCTGTTGTATTTAGTAAGGGATCCATGCCCAAATGCAGGACGGGAACTAATCTTCCGAACTTGCTGGGGAAGTTCAGATCTGAATCTCAGCTACATCAAAGCTTTTAAGTCTTACAGATGCAGACTCAGGGACGCACTCAGAACCAGTTCCTCCTGGATGGATCCCCGCTCTCCAGGAACAGAGCTTGCAGGCAGACCGTAAATAAAATAACCCCCCCTGCGGCTGAACTTAACATTAATGCTTCAGATGTGCTGCCTCACCTGCCAGGCCGGTTGAGAGGATGCTCTTGGAGATGGTGACTTTGTCCTCCGAGGTTTTGGCCCAGTCCACCATGCCTCTCCAGCCCTTCATGGGGAAGCTGATGTCAGTTGCCATATTGGCGGGGAGTTTGTGAATACTGAGGACTTGAGGGGAAACAGAAACAAGAAATAAAGCAAATTTCAAAGGGCTAGCTCAATATTCACACTCCCACCACTGAGAAACCTGTGGGTAGAACAGCAAGACAAGTATTTTGGAAGCGGGTATATCTGCTCTCATATACTATGGAGTAAATACAGAGTAACTCCATTATCTTCATTTACACTGGTATCAATCCAGAATAACTCTGCTGACTTCATTTACACCAATAAAAGCAAGGAGTCTCGTGGCACTTAAAGACTAACAGATTTATTTATTGTATGTGATAAATAAATCTGTTAGCCTTTACGTGCCACAAGACTCTGCTTTTTTTGCTTTACTAGCCTAACACGGCCGCCCCTTTGGAATTTGGCTATTTACACCAATGTGACTCCACAGTGACTCTGAAGATTTCATTCACTATGGCACAACTATGAATAAAAATTCAGACTCTGGTCATTCAGGGCCAATGAGCACCCAAAATTCTGCAGGTAACATTAAGCTGGGGGGGGGGGTAGATAGAGGATACCGGGCGACCGGGACAAATTGAAGGATTGGGCCAAAAGAAATCTGATGCGGTTCAACAAGGACAAGTGCAGAGTCCTTCACTTAGGACGCAAGACTCCCATGCACTGTGTCAGACTGGAGATCAATTGGTCAGGTAGCTGTTCTGCAGAAAGGGACCTGGGGGCTACCCAGAATTAGTAACTGGAAGGAACCATGAGAGATCATCGAATCCAGTCCTCTGTACTCATGTCAGGACCAAGGACCCACTTAAACCATCCCTAACAGATGCTTGTCTAACCTGCTCTTAAAAACGTCCAGTGATGGAGACTGCACAGTGGAAAAGAAGCTGGCTACGAGTTAACAAACTGCCTTTATTGCCAAGAAAACTAATTGCGTATTAGTCTTCTATTAGGAGCATTGCTAGGAGATTGAGGGAAGTTCTTATTCTCTTCTCTCTGGCACTGGGGAGAGCTCATTTGGAGTACTGTGTCCAGCTTTCTGACTAAGCGGGTGGTGAAACCCTGGAATGTGTCACCTGGGGAAGAGTAATCTCCACCCTTAGAGGGTTTTGAGGTGTGAGTTGACAAAGCCATGGCTGGGGTGATTTCATTGGAGTTGCTCCTGCTTTGAGCTGGAGGTTGTAATAGATGACCTCGTGAGGTCCCTTCTAGCCCTCATCTTCTATGATTCTGTGAAAATTTTGCATTTCCATTCTGAAAATGCACACGCCCCATACATCCCTCCATGCCCTATGGACAAGGCAAGTAGGAGTTCAGACCAGACAGATGATGCTTTTTCAGCCTGGAGTCAGCTCAAGGCTGTGCAGGAACTGTCTTGGAGAAAGAACCTCTTTGCTCTTTTGGCTTGTGGAGCACCTCGGGACAAACACCTGTAAGAACAAGCAGTGCTCTTGGCAATTTCTCTTCTTGCCTACCATTAGCAGGAGCAAATGGGACTTGACACGGGATGACCTGTAAGCATATGGTGGCCAAGAGTGTGGAGAAAAGCAGAGGAAGACCAAAGTCCTCTGGATTAACCTTATACAATCCAAGAAAGCTGGGATTTCTGGAACTTCAGGAGACATTTATTCTGTACATCAAGCAAAGCAATGCCCCTTGGCTCAACATACAGAGCAGGACTGCCACAAATCCTTCCGTGCATTCATACTTCTTTAATCTCCTCTCGTCTTGAAACCCTCAGATTCAACTCAAAACACCTAAGCTCAAAAAGCACCATTGCAGTCATGTGACCCTGGAGATTACACTGGTCCTGAACTGGGATGAATGGTGCCTTTAGCCCAACGGATGATGTTTTATACTCTGTAACATATGTTCCATTTCCATTTTGTGGGATGTACAGAGAACATATTTGCCTTCTGGGCAACATGAATATAGTGCTCAGCCTGGGGCACTTTTTCCACCCCTGCCAGACAGCCTTTAGGGCCTGGATGATTTGTTTAATTGGTCCGTGTTTCAGCTGTGACACAGGAACAATACTTCCTTTCCCCCATTCTTTTCTCATCCTTTCTATTGAGCTTGTAAATTCTTGAGGGCAGATACTGCCTCTTCTTAAGTGCATGTACCAGGCTTAGGACCGCAGGACATCACCGTCAGCTGAAATTTCTAGGCACTGTCATGACTCTGCTGCTGTTACTGGTATTTAGGTTGACCAGGTGTCCTGATTTTAAAGGGACAGTCCCAATATTCAGGGTGTTTTTCTTAGGCATCTTTTACCCTCTTTCCCTGTCCTGATTTTTCACATCTGTCACCTGGTCACCCTACTGGTATAAGTCCACTGGCCTGGAGTCCCATACTGTGCAGTCGCTCAGCCTTAGAGAAGCTCCAGCTCTGCTGAGAATGGGGACAACACAGCATTGCTATGGAGAGCTTCTCTTCACATCCCATCATCCCAGGAGCTTTCCAAGTCAGCTCATTTCCCACTGAGAGTAACAGCAGGGAACCCGAACCCATGCATCCGTTATGGGTCTCCTATGCAATAAGAAAACATAGACTCATACACTCTAAGGTTAAAAGGGACCAGTATGATCATCTAGTCTGACCTCCTGCACAATGCAGGCCACAAAACCTCACCCACCCACTCCTGCAATAAACCTCTAACCTGAGACTGAGTTATTAAAGTCTTCATATCTACCAGCCCCTGACCAGTTTTCTCCCCACACTCACAGCCAGCTCATAAAAACCACAAGGAGCAACTGCACGATATGAATCTGCCTATGGAGCAGGGGAGGGAAGCAGAACTCAAACCAACTCACCCAGATTGTCCGTCACCTGGTAGGAATCCCGGAAATCTTTCATGCGAAATCCAATGACATCAATGAAATCCTCCACAAGCCTGAACAGCTCCTTTGCATTTGACCCCATCTGTGAACGCAATAAAGAGAGGTAAAATATTTAGCAGCACAGACAGTGGTAAGATCACCGCAGGGCTTTTAGAGGATCAGGGTTTAAGCCACATGCAGATCCAGACACATTGTCTGGTCATGCCGGAGAACTGCGGAATAGCGAATAACCATAAGGACAGAAAATGACCATGGGAGGCAGAAACATGGATGGATTTGGCTCAGATGAGAACAGCGGTAAATAGTCAGGAAAGACACCCCATCTGAGCTGTCACCATCCATTCAGAGATATCAGGAACAGGAAATTATGGTGTGTGCTGCCTTCAAAGAGTGGTTGGGTTTATTCGGTCTTTAATTTTCAATGGAGAGAAGAGAGTTAAAGCCCTGTGTTCAAAAGAATCTGTTTATATGGGATGGCAGGTAGCATGTACCTGGACCTATTCCCTCTGCTAGGTGGACTGAGATCAGGTCCAGCCAATGCTGCTGTGTAGCCATGGGGGGATTTTAGAGAATATATTACTAGCGATTCTCCTCCTGGTGCTCATGGGTGAGCAGCCACTGGATTTAAAGGAAAGTTTTTAGGTTGAGATCTTATTTCTCATTAGCATAAACGGGAACTGGGCATCCAAATCCCCATGGCAACTCGAGCCATCTCAGCTGTGATCCTCATGCTATCTGTAATAAAGGCGAAAGCAACTCAGAAAATGACATTTGCTGACACGAGAGCGCAGACAGGGCACACCGCAGGAATGGAAATCGAGAGAAAAGGACCTGAGGTAGATCCAAGCCAAAAAATGTGTCAGGGACAGGCTTTAAGCACCTGACCATGATTTTGAACATAACATTATTTGGAAAGTGAAGCCTTTCAGATTGGATACCTTGGACCAAGCCCTCACAAATGGTCTGTAAGAATCGTTGACCTCATTCTCAAACTTCATGGCCTGGCATGATTATCACAGGACAAGAGAACAACCACAAGGTGGCTAGAGATTAGGGGGTCTAGGCGTGGTGATACTGTGGGTGACCGAGGAAGCCGTATGTACAAAAAGCCATCAAGCCAGGTTTACAACACAGGGGAAGCTGCTGAGGGAAAACCATTGGGAACTAACTGCAGCATGGAGAAAACTGCAACTATTTTTATGATGATCAACAGGGTTTCTGCGTTGTCATGACAACTCAACAGACTCCGTTCCACAATGACTATTCTGAAATGTATATGCAGACACGTATTTGCTAAATTGAGCATTCGGTTCCTCACCGACTCTGGAACCAACCTGGGTCATTGATTCCCAAATGCACCGGAGAAACCCTAGCCCTAGGGGCATAAAGGGAGTCCCATCCCGCAGTCCATTCAGTCCTCTTTCTAAATCCTTTACTTTGGCAACCATGCTGCACCTATCACCATATCTGAGAGCCTGCATCTCTACAGAGACTGTAGACAGCTGTGCTAATCTGTGGCTTTAATGGTGTTGTTGGCACCCGCCCACAGAGATCTAGACCAGCAACTCATTTCAGAGAGGCTTCAACATAGATGTCAGAGGGTAACATCTTCCCACCACTAATGAGCAGCCCCACCGTTGAATCAGTGGCCTCTTGCAGAGGATCTACCTCCCACTGCCAATCCCTTGCAGGATCAAGCAGCATTCAGTGCCTGCCATAGCACAAATCTTCACTGGGACCTATTTATTTTCATGCACCCCATTTATCTAGTGGGATCTGGATTAAAACAGCAGCTCATTAGATGTCAGAAAAGTGCAGTGGCCACTGTAAAGAAAATTGACCTTAGGGTTTCATGTTTGTGCCAGGGAATCGTCTCTCGCTCCTTTGGTATTCACTGCCCTTTCTGAGTGGGTTTAGAGGATCAGCACAGTGGCCGAAAGGGGCGTCTTGTTTTGACCTGTGGGCTCATGCTCATCTTGGTGGAATTTACTCCACCTGATGGACACATGCCAGAAACCTAGCCACAAACCTGTCTGTGGTGATGTTGATTTCCAAGACAGAGGAACACAAGGGATTGTGTTCTGAGATGCAATGAGGTGGAAGGGACTAGGGAAAAACTAATACAAACAAAGCCATCGATCAGGGTTGCTTGAAAACAGGCTTTGCCTTCCAGGCAGAGACATTTTACTCTGCTGCTGCTCCTTGGGGCTGCAGAGAGATCTGTACTCTGAGCAGCGAGCGCTGTGAGGAAGAATGGCATTTTTCAGCATGGATTAAGGACCAAGGGGTAAGTCACCTACTAACATGCATGGGCAGAAAATGCAATCAAGGCAGAGAAGACAGGGTAAGGGTTAGGTAGGACATACACAGAAGAAATAGCAGTGTCCGCGTCCAAACAGAATATGTTTTATCTGCTGAATTACCCAGCATGCTCCCAAACTACCAGCGTAAAACCCTGTGAGGACAGTGGAGTTAAAATATTAATGACCCCTTGCTCAGGTCTAGCACAGCAGAAACATTAGCTCAAGTGGCAGACTTCAGGCCTGGCGCTTGAGAGCACATTTGCCCTGCAGGGAGGGCTGGTCTTTTCATACAGGGACTTAATCTTATTCAGTGGCACTCACCCCGCATGGCAGGCTCCTTCCAGCAGGAGAGGGGGAACCTTACAGGGCCAGGATTGCACTTGCCTCTGAAGTCTAAAGATTGAGAAGCATGATCTGTTTTCATGGTCATCAGAGATTTCCCCAGCAGGGAAGGCACCACACACACCTTTCACAGAGAGGAGTTGTGTTGGTTGTGTCCAATGGTGTGACCAGATGAGTTACCTCTTCTGGGTGAAACAGATGCACAATGAGTACACCACTTGTCAGGGACACAGCAGAGAGATAACCCTCTAGGAAATCCAGTTACCCCCTGGGTGGAGAGCCAGCATTATTTGGGCTGTATGGTTAAGCAACAGGTCCATACCATCTGAGCTTCCTCCCACTTGTCCCGGTTCTCCTCTGACAGCAAGTTGCTGATGATCTGGACGAAGTTCTAGAGGGGTGAGACAGAAAAGGAAAAGAAAGCCGTGATCAGAATACATTGGGCTGGAAGGAAGCGCCCTATAACAGGGGAGATATCAGAGAATCGTGGTGTTTACTCTCATTTCCGGGGCACGACTCTTCCCAAAGGGCCCAAAGCAGTGGACAAACCAACGCCCTACCTCCAATGAAATAAGTAGCAGATCTCCTACTGCGCCCTTTGGGGAGAAAAGTCACAGCCTTACTCATCACTGGAGTGCAATGGGGCAGCCAGTGACCATTACACCCAGGCTTTATGCAGCGACCCACAGCAGAAAGCAAAGGTTTCTGCACACAGTGGAGACTGCAAGGGATGGGCACAGGCAGAGACAAAGCAACAATAAGAAAATCAAGAGAGGTTTTGACTACGGGGAGTGTGGATAGCAGCAGTGAAGGCTGGGAGGGCTGGAGAGTCTGCACAGAGCTTGCCACAACACAACAGGCTCCATATGGCTCTGTCAGCCTATCGCTTTCACAGAGCGATGGGCTCACACCATGGACTGCAGACCCAGTTTTTGCAGATATCAACATCCATGAGCAGTGGGGATCTGGGGTTATCATTCAGGCTACTAGAAAGACAGAAAATGCTTGCAAACCCCCAGCACGGGTTCAGAATTGATGGGCACTCTATCCATCTGGGAAAACTTTTACCAAAGGATGTGGTAAATTCTTCTGGTTTTTAAAGCAAGACTAGACATAGTTTTAAAGGATCTGTTCTAGCTCTTCCTGAAGTTATAGGCCTGATGGAGGAAGTATTGGTTGAGGTCCTCTGGCCTGTGTTATGGAGGAGGTAAGACAACATATCATAATGGTTGCTTTTGGCCTTAAAATCTACAAATCTAGCTATCCAGCTATCTCTTTTTTTTTTTTCCAGCTATTTATCTGGCCCCCATCACTATAGTATCTGAGCGCCTCTCCATTCTTCATGGGTCCTCTCCTCACAGCAGCTCAGTGATATACAGATGCATTGTGCCCATTGGAATAACAAGGGAATGAAGGCACATTGGAGACTAAGAGACTTTCCCAAGACCACACAAAAAAGCATGAGCCAGAAACTGCACCAAGGTTCCTCTAGCCCAAGTGTAGCGCTCTGTCTCTAGTTTTTGTTTGGCTCTGTCTTGAGCACGTACATGGATATTGATAGATCAGCTTTCTCCGGCTCATCCACCTCGTCCCTCCCCTTGCAAAGGTCTCACCTGAGGCTTTGCATTGCCAATGGGAGTTCATGGGTTGGCTCCATACACTTTGCTGGGTACTAGCTTCACTTGGCCAAACCATCACCACTATTAAGAGAGCCCCACAGGGTGAGATCTTTTGCCCGGTGAGTAGCATAAAAGAAGAACTTCACGGCTACAGACTGGGGACTGACTAGTTAGGCCAATGATTCTCAACCTTTTGGCTGTGTCCACACACAGACAGTTAAATCAATTTAACTTATAAATAAAACATAAAAATAAAAATCATTAAATCAATTTAAGCTAAATCAAATTAACAGGTCCACACTAGAAAGTCAAACTTGCATGTCCAGGGACAGGACTTGCTAGTTTGATTTAGGAGAGGGACACTATGGGAGGTGTGGCAAGATAGCCCCCGAGAAGGGATATGCCCCCATCCAATGTATGAATAGAGAGAGGCACCCTGGGAAAGAGAAGGGCAAAACTGTTAAATTGAAAGAACCGTTACATCGAAAGAACAAGTCCACACAGCGATTTTCGATACAACAGTCTCGATCTAAGCCTCAGTGAGATTTAAAACAAGGTTTTATTGAATCACTCTAACTTTACTTGTTTTGAAATGACAGAGCTTGTCCTTTTGATTCAAGAAAACATCATGTGGACTTGCACTTTTTTTAATTGAAATAACCAGCAATAGTGTTATTTCTATTTAAAAGCTGCATGTGGACACACTCTTTGTGTTTCATGATGCACTTGGCAGCATATTGCAACTCTACAGGACACACTAGACCATTCCCTCCATGCCATATCCTGTCATCGCTCTGGCTTTCCACAACACATTTACTGCTGTGTGGTGGCACAGTAATGTGTTTGACACAGTGGTTGAGAACCACTGAGCTAGGCAGCAGTTCTGCTGAAAAGGACCTGGGGGTTACAGTGGACAAGAAGCTGGACAGGAGTCAATAGTGCACACTTACTGCTCTGAAGGCTAACCGCATATTCGGCTCTGAGTAGGAGCATTGCCAGCAGACTGAGGAACGTGATTGTTTGCTTTTATTTGGCACTGGGGAAGTGACATAGTGAGGTCACATTTGAAGTGCTGTGTCCAGTTTTGGGGCCCCACTAAAGGAATGATGTGGGCACATTGGAAAGAGACCAGCAGAAGGCAACAGAAATGATGAGGGGACTGGAGCATGTGCCTTAGAGGGAACTGGGCTTGTTTAGTCTGCAGAAGAGAAGAGTGAGGGAGGGATTTTATACCAGCTTTCAACTCCCTGAATAGGGTTCGAGGAAGGATGCAGCTAGGCTGTTCTCTGTGGTGGTCGATGACAGACCTAGAAGCAATGGTCTCACGTTGCTGTGGGGAAGGGGGAGGTTGGATATTAGGAAAAGGTTTTTCCCTAGGAGGGCAGTGAAGCACTGGGATAGGTTGCCCAGGGAATCTCTACCCTCAGAGATTGTTAAGGCCCAGCTTGGCAAAACCCTGCCTGGAATGGTTTAGTCGGGGTTGGTCCTGCTTTGAGCAGGGGGTTGGATCAGATGACTCCCGAGGTCCCTTCCACCCCTAATTTTTCTATGACTAAGTATCAGAGCCAAGGAGATATCAAGCAGACCCCATCTCCACCGAATCTCTCTCGTCCACCTAAAAGTCATTGTTAGAGCAAGGATGGCAATCACACTCTGAAGCCAGCCAGCAAGTACAGGGGCAGCCATACTAGATCAGCCACTTTTTCATAAAACTCAGTTGTCATGCTTTATGGAAGACAAAACCAATTCCACTAAGGGAAAGTTACTCATGGCCCCAATTCCTTTATAACTGGGTAAGAGGAACAACATAATGAACTGTCAGAGGAAGAGAGCCTACCCAGGCAAAAGTTCAGCTGTGTGTGAGAGAGAGAGAGACAGAAAGTGGGAGAGGACATGTGAGGGCAAGAGATACAGATTTCAAAGCCATTGATTTCCCTCTCCATTTTCACTACCATTGCAGACCCCATGGGGAAGCAGATCCTGGAGGATAAGTTTAATGTTTCAAAGTGTGGGATGATGACCTCTCCTGAGGATAGATCTGTAGCCAGTCTGCATGCAAGTGCTGAAAGTAAAGCCTAGCGCAAGTAAACCCCCAGCCTTCTCCCACATCAATACATGGACACCAAATACCTAAGGATCAACTCCTTTCTTGCCTGTTACTCTGAGATTCCTTTCAATTAATGCACCAAAATCAATTCCACTTCACAGAAAGTGCAACTGGGATGAATCAGCTTGAAATGACTTTGCTCTTCAAGATATTAGTTTGTGAACCAGTGGCAGTTTGGCAGAAGGGGGAGCCTGTTAGCCTGTGAAGTGCACACTGGGAAATGAGGCACATCATGAAGGTAAGTAGAGGCACTTCTGAATTTTCTCAGCTCTCCTCAATTACAAGTAGATTCCAGTGTGTGCTGTGTACAAGGATCTATGGGGCCACACCTTAGATTTGCCTGCTGGCACCCATCCTATCACAATATGCCTCTCTCTTCCTCAGCTCACCTGTACATCCCCAGTGGTGGGACTGTAATACGCTCTACGGAAGATCTCGGTCATATTCCTGAGTACGTCGATAGTGGACAGAAGGTCTCCACTGTAGCTGGTTCCATCCTGGGAAATCTCCACAAGGTTCTGAAGAACTTCTGCTACCCCTTCTCCCATCAGCCCCCGTTGAGCTTTGGAGAGATGCTCTCTTGTCTGACATGAGAGAAGAACATGAGCAATCAAACAAACATTATTGGGGATCAGGACAGGAATCATCATGTGATGTTCTCAGGCCTCAGGAGCATAGACTAGAGGATCGTTATTTATCATTCGGGGCATGTGACCTCAACGACTCCTGGCCATGGTGGGGGCCTTGGTCCTTGGTCCTTGGTGATACTTAATGTCACAAGTTCTCTATCTCCACCCAACATTTCGGTTTCTGGAGGACTGAAATGCTTTTGTCTAACCCAAGTTATCTGACTCAGTAGAGGGTATCTGATTGAAATGGAATAACCCATGATACACCAGAAGTCAGCTTTAATGATCCAAAGTTCCCTGCCGGCCTTCAGCACTATGCAATCTGGGAGACTCTGTGATACTTGTGAAATGTATTAGGTGGCTATTAGAGGACGAGTTAATTCCCACTTCCTTTGTGACCAGGAAGAGAAGTGTCCTCACAGATGAGGCCACTCTGACACCTAAGCTTGCTGCTGGCTACCCATCACCCATCGGTCCTGCAGGTGTCTTATATCTGTGTTACAGCCATGTTCACTCGGGGACTGAAACTTAGACGGTTCTGTTGCACGTGCTGACATCCAGACAAGCCACCAGGGAAAGCGAGAGGCAGGCCAAGTACTTTCTGCTTTTATTATGATGACGGCAGTTTGAGGACCCAACTGAGAATAGGGTCCTTTCTGCTATACTCTAAAACACCTATTTATCCTGTCACAAGCAGCTTAAAATCTAACTAGACAAAGACAAAGGGGGAAGAAGGAAAAATTATTATCCCATTTGACAGCTGAGAGCACTTTGTTTTCCTCTGTGCAGAGATACGATCAGGATAATGTACCGAGGGGACAATAATGTCTTCCATTTATGGCTCCTTTGCTTAAGTCAGCCTAAATTACTCAAAGCCATGCTGGCCTTTCATTAAGTCAACTTAAGGGCTCCCTTAGATCAATTTAATAACTGCCAGTTGTTAGGTCGACTTAACACTTTAATTTGATCCCTTAAGTCGACTCAAAAACAGTGTGGGCACCCTAGGTCTACTTAATTTACTAAGTCAACTTACAGCTGGGGAGGAGGGAGTCGCAGCTCCCAGAGAGAAGGGAGCCGTAGCCCACTTCTTTCTCGCAAATGGGAGCCTCGGCTCTCTGGGACAAGGGAGCCACAGTTACCTGCCCAGAAGGTAGCCCCAGTTCCCCACAAGCTGTGGCTCCCGTTTGCCAGGGATAAGGGAGCTGTGCCCCCCCCTTGACCCCAAAGGTAACTGCAGCTCCTGGACAAGCCAGGAGCCACGGTTTTAGCCCTGGGGAAAAGGGAACCATGTGTGGCTTCCTGGTAGAAGGGTGCCAGATGGCTCCCTTCTGCTGGGAAGCTGGGAGTGGCTTCCTTGCTCCTGGGGAGCCAAACGTGGCTCCCTTGTCCCAGGGGAAGCCACTGCTCCCTGCTTCCTGGGGAATCCAGGACCCTCCCTCTACCTAGTCAGTTGACTTAAAGAGTCTACACTAGACTCTTAAGTCGACTTTACAAGGTTGGCTCTAAGTTGACCTAAGAGTCTAGTGTAGACTCTCTAAGTGGACTTAACTAGGTGCACTTAAGTCGACTTTAAGTCAACCTTGTTAAGTCAACTTAACAAAGTCGACTCAACTTCTGTGGTGTAGACACAGTCAGAATGCTCTGCAAACTGCTGCTGAAATGTGGGGATATCACTACCCAACAGTTTAGGGCAAGAGATAAAATCCTATTATTTAACACTGCAGGGTGAATGTAAGGAAACTGGAATTTGGTCAGGAGACCCCGGTTAACACCTTCTACTCTTGCAAAATGTGTGAGGAGCCCTGTAAATAATGATAAATAGCCAAGCCCTCTGTTTTATGATTAGTGCAAAGGACAGAGGCTTCAACATCACAGTTCCTGGACATTGGCTCACTAGCGACTCAGTGGGAAGGGTGGGGCAATTCTCCAACAGTAACAGTACTTCTGTTTTCCCTGGAGAATCTCCCATCTAAGGAAAAAGTGACAAGTGGGAGGGGAATGATCCATTCAGGTGAAACATTAATCTTTCTTACCATCATCTGTATATTCCTGTAGTCGATGGAAACACATTTGACGTACGTTGGGGTATCCCAGTATGCTATCCCCTCTTCATCTAAAGTGCATCTTCGGAGGATCAAGCCTAAATGAGAATGAAACAGGCATGAAAGAGAGGGCAGCAGGATATGGACAAAGGTGATCCACTGGATATATTGTACTTGGACTTTCAGAAAGCCTTTGGCAATGTCTCACACCAAAGGTTCTGAACCAGACTAAGCAGTCATGGGATCAGAAGGAAGGTCTTCTTACTAACTGGCTGAAAAATAAAAAATAAAGAATGGGAATTAATGGCCAGTTTTCACAATGGAGAGAGGTAAAAAGCAGAGATCTGCACTGGATATAATGTTATTCAATGGCTGTTAGCCAGATGGGCAGGGCTTGTTCTTTTCCAGAAATTGGGAATGGGCAAAAACTTCTCTGAAAACATCTGTTCAAACAGCAGCAGGAAAGAAAGCTGAGAATATTAGGAACTATTAAGAAAGTGATAGATAATAAGACAGAAAAGAACATATTGGTATGGTCTTACTTTGAATACTGGGTGCAGTTTGGGTCTCCCCGTTTCTAAAAAGATGTTTTAGAACTGGACAAAGTACAGAAAAGGGCAATAAAGATGATGGCGGATGGAATAGTTTCCATATGAGAAGAGATTAAAAAGACTAACTGTTCATTTTAGAAAACAGAGAACTAAGGTTGGATATGATGGGGGGTCTCTAAACCCATGACTGGTGTGGAGGAAGTGAATAGGGGAGTATTGTTTACCCCTTCATATAACATGATTAAATTAATAGGCAGGAGGTTTAAACCAACAGAAGGAAGTACTTCTCCACACAATGAACAGTCAAACAGCGGAGCTCACTACAGGGATGAGGATGTTGCGAAAGCCAAAACTATAACTGGGGTGAGAAAAGAATTAGATAAGTTCATGGAGGATAGGTCTATCAATGGCTATTAGCCAAGATGATCAGAGTCACAACCCCGTGCTCTGGGTTTCCCAAAGCCTTTAAGAGCCAAAAGTTAGGGCTGGTTGACAGGGGATGGATCACTTAATATATTGCCCTCTTCTGTTCATTCTCTCTGGATCATCACCAGACACTGTCGGCAGCCAGGATACTGAGTAGTTGGACCACTTCTTTGACCCAATAGAGCTGTTCTTATGTTGCTATGGAAATGCTGAGCATCCTCGTGGAGGGTGCCCAGAACATGCTGATTTAGCTACAGATGCACACAAACAAGCACTGAGCACAAACCACATATGCCACCACTTCAGGTGAGTTATTTTTATCTTCATTTTCTGCATCTTCTTGGTGTCAAAGGGCACGTGAGCCAAAGAAAATCATAGTGGAAGCACTTTGCTGGCAGTTTAGACCAGGGTAACCGGAACATTGACAACTCTGTGTTTGTATCCATGGGAAGCAAACCCAGAGCCCCAGAAAGCCTCACAAA
The DNA here is from genome assembly GCA_007922195.1 of Podocnemis expansa. Classification (NCBI taxonomy): domain Eukaryota; kingdom Metazoa; phylum Chordata; order Testudines; family Podocnemididae; genus Podocnemis; species Podocnemis expansa. The sequence goes on along the minus strand of ML682003.1, from coordinate 1,775,602 downwards.
ATTGCCTGATTCTGTTTTTCTGGGCTGAGGGACGAAAGCAGTGAGGCTCTCCAGGAAATCTCAAAAGAGAATAAGTAACTAACACCATTACCTTTCAGCTAAGGTGTTCTGAAACCCCCAGCAGGGAAATTTTCCTCCTTGTGAGTCCTATCCATTGTTTGTTCACTCCCAATTCAGAGTGATCTGCCACTTTGGCAGCCTTTGCTTTACAAAAACGATCCTCCCTACCATGCAGAAATCAATGAATCAGAGATGGAGAAGATGAAGAAGGCTGTCTTGTCTGACCTTTCCTTCTGGCACCATGGACAAACCCTCTCCTTCTTTGAAAGTCCCCTGGGGCAAGTTTTGCTCAGTTCATAGTCAGACTTTTATTGCTAATCATTTCTGTGACCTTCCTTTTGATACACTTCTTTTAACCTGATTGTAGAGCAATCTGCAGACCCTTCCACGACTGCTCACTACAGGCTAGGACCTAGGCAGAGATTATGTTCATGAATGACACGAGACAGCGCAGGCTGAGTGATCCGGAGAGACCCATGGGTCTGTCTACATTCAGCAGCCTCGATAATGAACCCCCTTTACATTCATCATGGATAAATCCCTTCTCTCCTCCACACCAGCTGCCATTTCAGTTCCCTTCAGGCACCAAAAAGACCCTGAGAAAGTCAGGTCCATCGATGCCCTCAAAGATCTGCTCTGAGCCCTCGTGGTTTTGGCTTGGAACTTCAGATTGCCCAGCAGAACAAGACTGAGGCAGACAGAAAGAAAACAGCCACAAATACCAAGTGCTTCTGGACAAAGCTACCCAGCAGCCACATACTTTACTAAGTCTCTCCATCCTCCTAACACTTCCTGGGCTCTCTGGAGTCGAGAGGACCAGGAGCTCTATGAGTTTAAGTTGCCTCCACAGGCAGGGTGCAGCGTTCCCCTTACCGGTGGCATTGCGAGGACACCGGACAGCTGCAGCATCTCCAGCAGGCGTTTCCTTCCAAACCACAGAAGCAAAGGTATCTTCATCGCATATTTCATGAGGCTCTGTAAAGCACAAAGACACGGTGTTAGCTGCACCTACGGCTACTCAGCATGGGCAAGATGGGAAGAAAGGAAACGGAGGAAGGGAAGAGATAAGATAAAAGGAGAGGTAGAGAAAGGACAGGGCAGCATGGAGGAAAGAGTACACTGAAAGCCAATAGTTCTGTGATTAAATCCAAGCTGTCTCATAGCTTGGCCTTGGATAAAGCCTCCTAATTAAACTGAGAGCTGGTTTTTCATCAATTGCTCATACCTAAAAATTGCCGCAGAGCCCAGCAGGATGTTGCAATGTTTAAATGATGAGGCTCCTCCCAGCACCTGCAGAAAGCACCCCATTCAATGGTTACCACAACTTCTGGCCTCAGCGGGGTCCAGTGGACACAGGCATGAGAGGAAAAGGGGCTGTGGCAAAGTCAGGCAATGGTGTAACAGCCCAAAGAGAGTGTCAAACTGGCCATGGGGCTGTCAGTGGGGTGGAAGCTTGTCTTTTATTTTGGGAATGATTTATGTGGAAAAAGATTACTTAGCGTACCTAAAATTGTGGCAGCTGGGAATCTGGCATTAAAACTATTGATCATCCCTTCAGGAAAACCTTCTACTTATTGGTTTTCAGTTACATTTTCTGTTTATTGTGCACAGCTAACTACCCATAAACAAGGAGGCTGCATGCACGGCTGTTATTATCCAACCTTGGCAGCTGCCAAGGCCATGCCAGCCATTGACCAGGCTTGGCAGCTGTTCTCTGTGCTCTCCTCTGATGCTGGGAAGCTCCATCAGTGCCAGGGTTCAGTGGCATCAGCAGTGATTTGCCAAGGAGACAGTCAGTGGAGATGTGGGAGCGGGGGTGGCAGTAGCAGCAGATGATTGAAATAAATAAAATTCCTAGGCTCTGGCATTTTACAGTGAGCTCTGCAGAGTGAGGGGAGGGCGCCCAGCTTGCAGTGTGGTGCACTGAAATGCACCCCCCCAAGTGCATCTTCAAAGTAGGGAGCCCTCACAAGTCCTGCTTTTAAGACACTTACAAGCTGCATGAATATCTAGAGGATTGCTGGATTGCATGTGCACATCTCCCCCTGTGCTGCTCCAGAACGGACGGCAGGATCCCTTTTTATGGGAAGCCTGACTGTGAATTTAAAGACAGGGCTTGAGCCAGAATGCTGTTTTTGAACCACATATGACTGTGGAGAAGCTGAGATCCAAATCTTGTGGGTCACTCCTGCTTCTCTAAAGGCCCCGGAAAGGAAGAACGGCCCATGTGTACCCTGTTCAGAATGGAGTCTACACTCATATCCATCCGTATTTGAAACACAGCTCTCCGTCATGCTGCCTTGGGGACCACGGCAATGGGCAGGGAGAGAGAGGGTATCACTTGTCCTGTTTCACGGAAGGGTATCTGAAGTAGAAGATTAAGTGACCTGCCCACATCACAGGGGGTATCTGTGGCAGAGCTATGAACTCAGACCTCCTGCATCGCAGCCCAGTGCCTTAATCATAAGTCAACACTCGGCTCTGGCTCATGCAGTGTTTCAAAGGAGGCGTGTGGAGAGCCCCTAGCATCCTTTGTTGCAAAGTGACTGAGCAAACATGCTTCAGCCACGAGGCAGAAAGCAAGGGGAAAGGGTTAAGGAGAACGGGTCTCCCATCTCAACCCCCTAACCCTCCTCCCTAACTCTAACTCTTCCTTTTCACTCTGGCTTGTGTCTGCCCTCTCCGGGAAGCCCTGGGTGCTGCTGTGCATCAGGCATGTTCTTTAGAAAGTCATTGCCTTGTCTACAAACACAGGAGCAATTCCCTGACCAAGAGGGAATCATCTGATCCCAGTAATTTTTAATATCACTTTGTAACAAAAATCCTTTTAGCTCCAGGAAGTGAGTTGCACAGGGAGATTTTAGTATCTAACCCAATTAAGCTCAATTCTTCTGCTAAAACAAAACCGTGTTGGTATTTGAGATTTCCTTAAGAACAAATTGAGCAGGTTAATTTTTAGCCATTGACTTATAAAGTCCACCTGCCCCCCCAAAGAATAATTACAACAAACCCCTTTGATGTTAAACACCAGTACTGCTCAGATGTGCCTCTTTTTTGATAAGATAGTACAGCTGCAAGCCCCTACTGAAATTCACAGAATGACGTGGTTTGCTCCAGATCCTCAGCTGACCTAAATCAAAGGTAACGTTTATGGACCTGAAGATGAGGCCCAAAATTGTACTAAGGTCAGGGGATACTATGTGGCTGAATTAGAAGACTATTCAACAAAAGTTACGTAGACACCTCCATGCTACCGTTTCAGTCTTTCACTCTTTGACTCACCATTGTGATGATTTGGGCTGACTTCCCGTTCAACACAAATTAAAACACTTGCCCAGTGACTCCTGCATTCATCCCAAAAGCTCCTGTTTAAACTGGAGTGTATCTTTTAGAAAGACACCCAGTTCTGATTTAAAGAGTCCTGTGACAGAGAGGCCACCACATCCCTTGGTGAGCTATTCTGATGATTAAATACCCTCACAATCAAACGCCTGTATCTTATAAGACAGAACCACTGGGATTCTCTAGTCTGACCTTCCGTACTACACAGACTAAAGACACTCAGTGATATTCACCAGAAGTAGCTTTAAGAATGACTTGCAAAGAAAAATTAAAATTGCTTTTGACTCCTTTAACTATTTTCTTCTGTTTGTGTTTTGTCTTCTCTGCAAACCCCAAGTTTTGTTTGCCCTGCCAAATTCTACAACCTGGACCTCATGAATGTTTCTCATATTTTGCAATGGGTTCTGGCCCCTGGGCAGTAACACCAGCAAGAGCTATAGATAAGAGAGGGCTCGGAGACGCTCAGCCAGCACTTTGCCGCAATATCCCATGACATATGAGCACTCGAATGGCTAGTGGCCCAGTGGGAGCAGCATGGAAATGGCAGAACATGTGATATATGCTAGTCTTGCTTTAGCTGGATACTCATCCTGCAGTTTTTTGCCTCTTTATAAATCATCATTCACCCATCTCCAACCACAGGCCAGTGGAGAAGCACTGAGCATGTCCATTTACCCCCCCTGGGCCCAGCCACATGCCCACTGAAGTTAGGGGGCATCTGAGTAACGGCTTTGATGGCTGTTAATTTAGTCTCACCAACAGGCTTGCTTTACGCAGGAGGTCAGAGTAGAGGTCCATGGTGGCACTAAACGCTCTGATTCACACTAGTGGCAGCCCTTCCCCGCAAACTGTGTGACTGGCCCAGACAAAAAGCAGGAAGCACATGAGATACGTACCAGGACACTTCTTGTCATTACACTGTTTATACTCCTCCTTGGGACCCTGACAAGTGACTCCTCCGAAAAAGGGGCCGTAGCACACACGGTCACGTCTCTGTGTCCCACCTCCGCATGAGGTCGTACAGGCCCCCCATGGACCCCACGCCTGCCACTTCCCGTCCACTGCAGGAGAGCAAAAGAGAGAGAGAAAACAGGTCCTAAGCTTTGTCTGCATCATGAAGAAGCTGGTCCTCAAAGGAAAGACTGGACACAACAGTTGGCAGTGATACAGCTGGATGTTAGGTGATGGTTTCCTGCCTTGAGAAGGCTCTAACAGTAGTTAAGAGGAGAAGAAGAGGGTGGGATGGAGTAATATCACAGCACACTTCTCTGTTGCTTTTGCATGTCCATGGCCTAACTCTGATCTCACTTGGCTGTGGAAATTCGGGAGTATGGAGTAGCTTTCTTATAGTCAACTGGGTCAAGTGTAAGGGAGACTATAATCAATACTGAGGACTGCTTTTAAATGACTGAGTGGTCATTATGGAAGACGTTTGAGGAATTTTCTAGATGGTCAAAGCCAACGTGCAGCAACCTGGAATGTAAATCTACGGTGCACTGTCCACCACCTGGCTATGTGACCCCGACTGCTGTTTGAAACAGGAATATGACAAAGCATCCTGAGGAATTTTACCAGAAATGTTAGCAGGGTCCAGGTGACCAGCCAGTACACTGCACTGTAGATTTGCATCCCACCTTGTTGCACATTAATGCTCCAAACCCTGAAGTCATGGGCTTACGTCCAAAGTAAATTTGTGTTCTGCTCCAGTGCAAGTATCTCCTTATGACCCCTCTCCCCACTCAGCCCTGCCCTGGATGGATCCCTAGGGCAGTTCAGTCTCCATGGTCCAATCACTCCATGGATTCTCTCCAGAAACTGCCATTAAGGCTGCTGGTCAAATGTCACTCTACAAACAATTGTCTGGTAGGAGCCGGCTCAGGCAATTACTCAGTTCAAATCATTATCCCAAGAGCAATATTAATTCACTTTTGAACCTGGGCTCTGACCCCATCCCATTTCTCAACAGCCCAATGTACAGCAGCAGTCAAGCTCTAACAGGGTGGTAGGAATCGTTAGGAAAAAGAGAGAGAATAAAATTGAAAATATTGTAACACTTCTATATAAAGCCTTGGTATGCCCACGTCTTGAATAATAAGAATGGCCACACTGGCTCAGACCAATGGTCCATCTAACCCAGTATCCTGTCTTCTGACAGTGGCTAATGCCAGGTACTTCAGAGGGAATGAAAAGAATAAGCAAAGATCAAGTGATGAAGGAAGGATATGACAGAGGTCTAAAAAATGGCGTGGAGATACTGAATAGAGAAGTCTTATTTACCATTCACATAACATAAGAAGCAGCGGTAACTTTTAATAAGCAGCAGATTTGAAACAAACATAATGAAATATTTCTTCACACAATCAGCCGGTGGACATTGCCTGGGGACATTGTGAAGGCTGACTGTAAAATGGAAAAAATAAAGTACCTGGAGGATAGGTCCATCAACAGCTATTAGTCAAGATGGTCAGGGACACAATCCCAGGCTCCAGGTATGCCAAAAACTCAGACTGGCAGAAACTGGGGCTGGATGACAGGGGAGGGATCACTTGACAACCGCCCTGCTCTGTTCACTTCCTCTCAAGCATTTGGCACTGGCCACTGTCAGAAGCCAGGATACTCGACTAATTGGACCATTGGTCTGATGCAGCAGGGCCTTTCTTATTTCCAGTCATCTAAGACATCCAATCCTCCTAATTCATCACATTGTGAGCTTAAACTTTGAAGTCTGCCTGTGCAAACGTTGGATGTATACAGGGACAGGGACTGTTTGCCACTTATATTAAAAGAGACCAGAAGAGTGAAATACTATTATTTGCATGGGACCAACTTCTGTTTGTGAAAGAGATAAGTCCTTACAAGACCCTTGTGTAAGCTCAAAAGTTTGACTCTTTCACAAATAGAAGTTGGTCCAATCAAAGATCTTACGTCATCCATCTCATTTCTCTCATACCCATGGGACAGCACATCTACAACATTACATGCACTTAGCTTGCCATTTAATAACCAAAGTCCACAGCTTCAGGGCAGTGTGATGGCCATTTCACATGCAGAAAGGCAAAACTTCCTTGTTACAGCACAGCAAGTGGAGTCGCACCTTCAAAGCTAATTTAGAGAAGCAGAGGAACCACACAGTTGCATCCCGAATGCCCTCCTCCAGTTCTGTTATTGCCCGTGAAATTCACTCTTGTGCAAAGATCTCATTCACTATGTAAGTTCTGCATAAGACCTCAAGAACTTCAATTGACTAAATTCCTTCCAGGAACAAGTCACTTGTCTTCACATTCTCGGTCTCTGGTGTAAAAGGTTTGACTGAAGTTTAGCTGTCTTCTTGGTATGTTGGGCCATTTCACGTGTCTTGGAAATGAGATTTGCAAACACTCATAGTAATGGATGTAAGGTTGTTTAGTTCCACTGGAACTTGTCCGAGTACCACTACATTCTCTGCAGACACGCTGCTTGGCAGCTCACATCTAACTATTAATGATGACATTACCCTCTTCAAAACACTGTACAAATGTGAATTAATCTCCCCAACATCTCTGGAAGGTAGAGAAATATTCTCGTCATGTCACAGCTGGGAAGAGTGTGTTTGTGGCCATGAAACAGCTCAGTGACTAAGAGACTTGGGACCCAGGAGTCCTGACTCCTAGTTCTAACCACACTTCAGCAAATTACTTATGACACCTACTTCAACAGGATGTTGGGGGATGAGAAATTATTTCCTTCTTTCCCAGCAGTGCAAGAACACATCACAAAAATATGCTATGCCATAACGTCTAGCGCTTTCTACACCAATACCACCTGCTCCTTCAATGCCCCCATCACACTCCATATCATGCCAGCAACAGCCCTGATAACAGAAGTGATGTGATGAAGAAGGGATGAGACCTAAAAATCCAGACCCATTGGTCTCAGTCTAGGAATGGTCTGTCTGAAATGCCCTTTGTGAGAGTGGTGTTCGGCTGCTACAGACTGCAGTCACCCATGGACCTTGCGATAGTCTCTGCACAATATCACGGCTTCAAAGCCTTCAGTTACCATCAGCTCATAAAGGCTGACCTGAAACATTATGTGCCATGGAAGCCAGGCACCTGGAGTTCTCTGCCATCCTATGAGCCCTGGCTAACTCCCAGCACTACATCCGTTCCCACAGAGAGCAGCGAATGGCATCTAGATCATGAAACGGCTGTTTCCAGGGAGCTAGGGTCAGACAGATGAGTGAGACCAGCTAGTAGCAGCCACCCCTTTGGGTTTATTGTCCTTGCTGAAATGGGCTTTCTTATGGTGTATGCCCCATGAAATAAAGTCGGGGGGTAGGAGAGCTATTTCTAGCCATGATTGGCCAGTCACAATGACCTAGAAGCCAAGGATCTTCTTTTGCTGCTGCAGGACCAGGTGCACAAACACAAGTGTGTGACAGTTTCTGTACAGTCCACTTCCAACAAACTCCAGCCAGCCTCACGGCCTACTCCTGGTGAAGGTTCAAACCAATGTCAATTTCAAATGTAAATTGGACAGGTTCATTCTTAGCAAACAACTAACATAAAACAGAAGGAGAGTGAAAATGCCGTAGAGATATGGAAAGAATTCCACAGAAGAGATTTAATAAATTAGGCGTAACATTTTCTAAAGCACCTACATCACTTAGGGCTCTCAATCCCATTGACTTTCAATGAGTTTCAGCTGCCATGTCATTTTGGAAATAGGACTCAGGCACTTTAGAAAATGTTACCCAATGACTATCTTATTTCAATAGAGGATAAAAGAAAAGTTCACACCTCAAAGATGCTACACAGTGGCTTTTTATGTATCCTTCCTCTTACAATTAAGGGGACACCAGTGAAGCTGATAGGCAAGCAGTTGGAAATATTGGATTAGACATTGCTTAATTAACCTGTGGAACGACTTGCCCCCAGGATATTATTGAGGTCAACTGCTTAGTGGGATTCTAAAAAGCATTAGAAGATTAGGTGAATAGTAGGGACAACTACAGCCACATGAGACAGGATCAAACAATTGTAAGGGATACACATAATCGTTCTTTATATCATATGGCAACCACAGGCCTGAGGTTAGGAAAACACTTCCTCTATGGTTAGGTTATTCTATTATTTCTCTTATGGGTTTATTGCATCTTCCTCTGACATGTCTTGTGTTAAGAGGGTACTAAGGTAGATGGATCATTGGCTTGATTCATTATGTCCCTGCTACTAGGCTAATAGGGAAAACTTTGCTGCTTTTCTTTGACATAAAGGGGCATTTGCCATAATTTCTCTGGAACTGTAGAGAGTTGAGGGAGGATCCACAATGTGCAGGAATCTCTTTGCCACTGACCTGGGCACTGCCTTAGGAAGCAGTCTCTGGTCTCCACCCAATGCCCCTGGCACTCTGCTCCTCCGTAGGAAGGTCCATTGCATTCCCGCGTCCGCTGCTGTGTACCGTTGGAGCAGGTGGCAGAACAGGAACTCCAGCTTGACCATTCATTCCAGTTGCCGTCCACTGAGTGGCCCAAAGAGAGATAAAGAGACAGAGAATGTGAAAACCCTTTTCCCCAGGAATGATAAGGATTATTCAATCAGATCAAGCCAGTGACACCAAGGTCCTGTTGCGCTGGACACGATACAGTGGGTCAAAGCAGGTAGAGCCATTCTGCGTGTATTGACAGAGAGCTGTAGACAGGTACCACCAGTAAGCAGTGCTCAAACTCTGCCCAATCCAGGCTGCAACAGCAACTTGTCTAGAACCTTAGGAACGTGCAAGACTATTACAGTATGATGTGACTTGACGTATGATATTAAAACACACTACAAGATAATAAAACTTTCAGGATTTTGCAGTAGCATGGTAAATGGTAATATAATTATAAAATAAAAATGAAAACAATTAAGTAAAACAAAAGGTATTTTGACACAAGACAAATCATTTGGATTTTTCTTGAAAAATTTTGCCAAAATCAACATGTTCCCATGGAATATTTCAATTTTGTTAAATCAGCATGTGCCAATGGAAAATTTGGAAAAAATGTGCCCAGCTCTAGTCCAAAGTGGTGCGTGTGTAAAGAAGGATGTAAGGATGGACAAGCCTTAAAAATCTGTCTGTCTTTCAGAGAGAACCTTTTTTAGAAGAATTCAGTATTTTGCAGTGGAGGTCACACTTTGTGTCAGGACACAGCCTATAGAATGAGTGGAATTTAATAGAGTCTGTGTGTATGTATATATTCAATACACTTCTCTTGTTGCTGAATTAACATTGCCAGGCTTCACTGGTCTCTGAACAGATCCATCATGGATAACTAGTGAGTAAAAGATGGCAAAGGAAAATTATAAAAGGCAAAGAATTGGAATTAAACAAGCTTTTTTATTAGACTGACATATTTTAAAACTTTTCCCAGAGTGGTAGTCCCACTCTAATTATCCCCCATCCAACAGATATTTCATCTAACCTTTCTACCACTCCTGCTTTACCTCATTAGCAATGGTGGTTGTTATCTTTCTGACTAAGAACAAGCCAGAATAGAGGTATGCCTATTATTAAAGTTCTTAGTCCCTTCCAAATCCTATTTCCTAGAGCTTACAGCTTTGCTATTAATGAAAAAACCCTCCCTTTGGATCATCAGTTCAAGAAGCAAATTGATTTAAAAATATATATAGATAGATAGATATATTTGACAACTGGTTTCTTTTGTAATTTACAAACTCTCAGAAGGCATTGGATTAATCTCAGCATTTCATTGCTTTTTCTATTTGTGCACCTAAAAGAAAATGCATAATAACACACATTTACAAGTTTAAAGTCAACAGGAGTTGCAAGCTCTCAGTAGATCCAGACATCAGGCAACTTAGTTCACTACCTGTCTATGGATTAAGGTGCCCAGCATTAGCCACTCCAGCGTGAGGGCTTTAACACATCCAGGTTCCTGGTGCCATGTACAGGTCCATTAATAACAAAAGGGTGAATTATGAGAACTGCTCACCATCTGCAAATCCCACTAGAGTCAATGCGACAATTCTCAGGAATTGGCCCATCCACTTGTGGTTAAGTTATGGAACCATTTCTAAGGTGATCTAACTCAGGAAAGTTTCATTGACTTCAGTGGAGCTATGATCCACACCTGCTCAGGGTCTGGTCCCACGTCTGTTACAGTCCATACAGAAATATATCACAGCGCTTACCACAATAGCACCATGTGCTCCAATACCACTGCCGGGGCTGGTTCTGCTTTGAGAAGGGTTTGAACTAGATGACCTCTTGAGGTCCCTTCCCACCCTAACCTATGATTCTCAGATACTGTATATTGCTAAACAAAGAAGGAGTCTGGTGGAACTTTTAAAGACTAACACATTTATTTATCACATGAGCTTATGTGGGAGAAAATCTCACTTCATCAGATGCTTTGAAGACGGTGAATTTACTGCAAGTTACCCATCCTCAAAGCATCTGATGAAGTGGGATATGCTCCCCTAAAGGTCATGTGATAAATAAATTTGTTAGTCTTTAAAAGTACTGCAGGACTACTTGTTTGTTTTGTTGGACTACACTAACATTGCTACCCCTTTGCAATTTGTATACTATTTTGGACTATTCTTACAGAATCACAGAAGAGTACGGTTGGAACGGACCTCAGGAGATCATCTGTTCAGTGCCCTTCTTGTCATAGAGAAACACAACATTTTTGGTGTAAGGGAGATAAAATTGGAAGACATCTGTAGGAATTTGCTTCCTGTACCTACACATTAAATGGGGTAGAGGGATAGATCCGACTACATAGGGACAGGATTGCCGTGTGTTTGGTTTATTCCTGTATGGTATTTTCAGAAGTTGAGGAAATGGAGCCAGCGGAGCTGGCTGAAGTGTCTGGTTACATCTCTACTCCTAGCTCCAAAGAGCCTCTGTCCTGTGAGGTGCTGAAAACCTTCCATCTCCATTGGCATCACCAGGAGCTGAGGATGCTCAGGACCTGGCAGCATAGACCACAAACTGTGTGAGCTTCTGAAAAGCAAATAAGTGTCGCTCATTAGAACTTCAGCTTCTGTAGACAATTTGTTTGCCCTCCCCTTCCAAAGTGGCTCAGGGTTCAGTCTGTGGCAACACCACCCAGAATAAAGCATCATTGTCCCAGAAGCGGAGCATTATAATCATTTGTTAAGTAATGAATCCTCAGAGTAAGGCAAATAACTGATATGACTGTCAAATGTATAAAGCACTGAATAGCTTCCATTATTGTGTTTCAATGAGTCCTCCAATACAGCACTCATTTGGCATAGAAAAGCTGATGATTACATTTGTGGCATTAATTAGAGCTGAAAGGTTTCTATTGGACAGCCTTTATTTGCATTGCTATTTTATTAGTTACAGTATATGCATTTATTTATGTCAGGACAATTAATTATGTATCAATGTTAACTAAGGATATGCTTTATTACTCCAACATTGACAGCTCTGACCGCCTCAATTTGTCTCTTTATGGGAGCTCCAACTTGGTCTCTGGGATGTTCTCATTCCAAGCAGAGCCTTTAGGAACAAAGCTAGAAATCAAAGGACAGTTACTCAGTTCAGGAACTGGGTAGAGAAATGGATAAAAGTGACAGAAAAGAAGTGGGGAGAAATTACACAAAATTCTTCCAGACCCCTATTTTTCCCTCTTTCAGAAATATGAAATTTTGAATAGGATTTTTGTCAAAATTTGAAATATTTCAACCAGCTGTATTTTGGGGGCATTGGTTAGAGATCAAACATCTGGACCACGTTACTCAAATCTTTGTCAGAACTTACAAATCTTTAAGCCAGCTTGAGCTAAGTTTTGGGAAAAGCCAGTGCTGAACTATGGTTTTGAGGATGGAAAAGATGTCAAGTGCAAATTGCTTTGATATGGTGGGTGGGGGGAGAATCAGTGAATTGTCTGAGATTTGCCTGGAGGTTTGGGGTTTCATTCCAACTTTAAACTCAAAGCAGAACTCAGTGGGGTGCAAATCTGTGAGAAGTAACAGCTGGTGAGAAGGAGGACGTTCACATGAAGCATGTAAAGCTGCTGAGTTCCTCACAACACAAAGGCTAATCGTGCCAAATAGCTCCCAAAAGACCATGTGAAATAATATATTAGAGGATAACAGCACCCCAGGAGTCAGATATGAGACCCAACCCTGTTCTGTTTTATGTTGTGTGCTCCAGGTTACTTAGCGAGAATGAGACTTCTGACCCAAAGATTGCACTTGGTACCGGGCAAGTTCCCAGATGGACATCTCTGGAGACCAAAGTCCTCTAGCAATTGAGAAGAGAAGCAGTGCAAGCCTTCCTTACTACATTGCTTTCCACTATCCTTACCCCACCTAGAAGAGCCACTTTCAGGATAGTTTAATTTGCGTTCCCTGTTTGCTGATAGGACCCATGATGATGGCCCATGATAGGATCTATGACGATAGTAACCCAGTTACTGCCAAACGTGTTGGCAGTCTCGGTGTTGTAGACAGCTGTCCACCAGCAACGGGGCTGAGAGACACTGCAGGGAATGCTCTGTTTTTTACCACCTTACCTGGGCAAAGTGCAATGTTGCAGAACTTAGTTTGTTTCTCAGGCCCCTCGCAGGGGTTTCCACCAAACTGAGGGGGTTTGCAGGTGCGGGTTCGATCCCGGTAGCCTCGCCCACATGTAGAGGAGCACAGACTCCATGGAGACCACTCATCCCAAGTACCGTGCACTGAAAGCAAAGCAGAGAAAGTATATGTCCCTTCCCAGGGAGTCTTAGCTAGCAAAACAATCATTGCATGGAACATGGTATCTTCCCCCCCAATAAGAAACCCATTAGAAACCAGTGTGGGAAGGACCAAAGCAATACAGCTGGGAACGCTCAGAGGAGAACTGAATGGGATGTTTCATAATTGCCACTCAATGGCTCTTCACTGGTTTCACAAATGTGAAAGATCCTGACATGCTTTTCACTGACCTCCACTCTTCACATTTTTGTGATGGAGCTAATAAAGGTGCTTCTCAGGCACAGACAAATACTTTCAGAAAGAGAAAACCCTGGTGAAATTTGAACAGATCCAATGTGAAAGGCACTGAATAAAAAACCTCCGGTAATGTTACTTTACTCAATGCTTTCTCTTTTATCTCTAAACCTTCACAAGGCAACAGCCTTTTAGAAAGTCTCAGGAATGTCAGGAGCAGATATAAGTGCTACTGTGTCATTGAGCTGTGACACTATAACAGGCAGAGCTAAAAAGGCTTGGAATAGCTAGATGGACTTGCAAAACTCTAGGGTTGTTACGGCTGTACAAACATTGACTAGTTACCACTGGTAACAGCTAGAATTAGACAGAACTGGTCAGAAAGACTCTGAAAAAAGAAAGCATTTTCTATTGGAAAATGGAATTTGACTGAAGCAAAACTGCTTTGCAAAATCATATCAGTTTTGCTTCAGAACAAAAAGCAAAATTGTGAAAATGTGAAAACATCCCATTTCCACATTTCCTGAATGAAACATTTCATTTTTTTTTTCACTTTGGGATGACTGCTTGTTTCTGAAAGTGTATACAATATAATATGCAATTTTCATCAAATCAAAACAAAATATTTTCAGAGATCCAAAACTAATGTCTTTCTTTCAGGGACAATTTTTGGCTTCTATTCCAAATGCGAACCATAACAGAGTGCAAAAGCTCAAAAACTTTTATGAAACAGACTTTTCATCCTGTGTACAAGTCTAGGGCAGCTGTTTCATTTGGAACAGCATCCAGGAGTTTGCATGTTTATCCTAGTAGCCATTTGGGTTATAAATCAGGATAGCACAGGGTTAGGCTTTCTAGTACGGCTCAGTTTTGGTGGAGCAATCTGATCTAACGAAGGTATTTATGGAACACTAGTCATTATAGAATCTAGGTTCCAAAGGCCACAAGACCAGCCCCAACCTCCTTTGTGGCTCTCTGTCCTCTCCATCTCCAGTTAAAGGCCAAATAATAAAATTCACAGGACACCGTGAAAAGAATGATACTAAAAAAATAAGGTAAGTGAATTTTAACAAACCTCAGAACCTAATCAAAGGATCAGTTTGGTTCTTAGCTGAACGGGATAGCCCATCCCTAGCAATTGGTTAGCTCATATGGGGAAAGAACAAAGTAATTTCCACTGGCGAATAAACCCTAATCTCCGGGAAACACGTTAAAGTCTAGGGTTCTGTGGATCTCCATGGAAACCAGCTGTGACCGTGGGATGAGAATAAAAAGCAAAGCTGGGAAAGAAGGGAGGTGGGAGTAGGAAGAGTGGGAGCGCACTGGACAGCAAAGGTTTCATAACTGTAAATTAGTCTCTGAAATTTCCACTTGGCTACGTGAAAGCATGGCTGCTTAGGAGAGAGAGGTTGCATCAGATCCAAACCCAGGGTCTAGGATCCTGAGCTGGGGAGCTCTCACTGTCATTCTGATTTGGACAGCTGAGCGACTCCAGATAAAACATCTGGTAAGCGCTGTGTTGGGACCCTGGATCCCGAGCACCTGCTCCTTCCCCCTACAGAACGTGCATGTGGAGCTGGTGGTGCACCTGGGCAGACGGCGGAGTTGTTGCACTGTCTCTGCTCCCGGAGAGGGCCACTGCACTGAGTGCTGTAGGAAGACGACACACAAAACCTGGTCCGCGTCTGCCAGCCCTCCCCGCAGGTGGTTGAACACACGCTCCACGGGGACCACTCCTCCGCTGCAGGGTCACCTGTGAGGTCCAGAGCAGAAGGTGAGGCCACAGCGTTAGAACCTGGGTGCAATAACCTCTGAGGCTATAGCAAAGGAAGGAGGAGATAGGCTCTGATGGGAGTGATGGCACGCTTTGGAAAACCACAAAAAAAAAAAAAAACAACCAGATTTTCCCCTTCCTCACTGGTCTCTGCCAGCCTGTACTAGTGAAGGCACAGGGGAGCAGAGAAGGGCTCTGTTGGGGAGATCAACTGAAGCTGCCCTGCAAGTTGTTCCTTACAAGCTTGCCATCCAAACCTTAAGCTGCTCCTTTGCAGCAAAGGCTAAACGTTGCAAGATCATGGCTCAAATCCCTGTATCACTTTTTGATGTTGACCCCATGGTAAGGGCATTGGGACGTCAAATAATAGTGTCCCAGTGAATATGAGATGGGATTGAAGATGAGAGAAAGATACAGGTCTGCAAGCTCCTTCCATCATCGTAACCATACTAATGAAAATAAATGACCCCTGTTGATTGTGTTTTACCCAGCTCACCCCGCAGGAAGGGGTGTTGGCTGCCTAACCAATCTTTTGGTGTGAGCAGGTGATGTGGGCAGGGAGGAAAGAGGGTTTCCCATGGCTCCGATTCCCTCCAGCACACACGAAAATCAAATCAAATCAAATCAAATCAAATCATAGGGCTGGAAGGGACCTCGTGAGATCATTGAGTCCAACCCCCTGGGAATTGAACCCAGGACCTTCTGCATGTTAAGCAGAGGTGTTAGCCACTACACTATTAGCCCCATGGATAGAAGCCAAACAATCATCCATTTCACTTAGCAAAACCTCGCTTGTTGCAAACAGAATGTGGAAAATGACACCTGCTGCACCTACAATATACCATAACGGATCTGTAACACAAGGAGATATTTCAAAGAGATGGATATGATTGAGAGACACTGCGTAGAGTCACCCTTTGAGCCCAAGAGAGGAGACAAGGGAGACCTTGCCCCTCTTATCAGTTCAATAACAACTTCAGGAGACCAACGACATGCCCAACAGATCCACAGGAGATAGTTAGCAGAAGCCTCCTGCAGTATCTCACTTTCAGAACTAAAAGCCATATTCCTATTATAACCATGGACTGCAGAGCTTTGTATATGAGCAACCAGTATGGTAACCAGGCCTGGGATTTCAAGGGATCCCGGCAAACTGTATCTGACCTTTTGAAGTACTTGTCTCTGTATTTGCCCTTTGGTATTCTCGGAAACCCCAGTCTTTGATTCAGTGCAGGTGTTGACTTCAGTTTCATCTGCTTATGAGGACTGAAGCTATATGGACAGTCAAGTTTGATAATCACAATGTCCCACTGCGGAGATCAAGTGACGGCCACTGGTAAACCAGGATTTAAGAGTCACCGATGGAGGAAGGCCTGTGGAAGTGGGAGGTTCACAGAGAGTCTTAACGGCAAAGTGGGATGGACTTAGCTTGAGTTGTTCTTCTTGAGTTCCTACTGACTCCTGCTCTGTCTGGTACTGCAAGGCAGGATTAAATAAGAGAGGAAGACTGAGGAAAATCTATACCTTCTGCAAATTCAGGTCCATCCAGGCAGTAATACAACCGTTTTGGGTCGCCCACTTCACAGCGTAGAGGCCACTACTCCCCAAGGTTAGAAGACAAGAAAGGGGACACTTTTGTGTCTGCAGTCCTGTCTCCCCTCTTCACTGTGAACGGGGGATAGAGGAAGATCATGTTCATTAAGCCAAAGATGAGCAATACTCCTGTGGATGTGACTCTGGATATTAACTCATCGGACAAACTGTGGGAACTCCTAGTCTCCATCCCTGCTTCCTGAGCAGTCAGACCACATCAAGAGTCCTGGAGACAGCAGGAAAGCATCTCTCTCCAGCACCTGATTTTGAAGGTATATGGGCGAACAGCATTGCGATGACAACTGGGCCAAATCTCCGGTAGCTGGTGCCATTTTGAAAGCTGTGTCAGCCAGATGTAACATTACTGGATTTATAGTTCACTAGTGAAAAGTCCCACACCTAATGAGCAGATCTTCTCTATCCCCACCACTTAGTAGGACCCTGGTTCTCTACAAGACACCCAACAACCAGGGAAAGCTCTGCTCCATCTCTTCAGCTGCTGTTTCCAATCTTCCTTTTAAACCATCCTTGGTCTAGAGACACATCTACACCACAGGGGAAGGTGTAACTGTACCATGGATCATCATACCTGATCCAGCTTTATCTTGCTAGCATGAGTAAAGGATGGGAGTAAAGATGTGGTGGTCCAGGTTTTAGCCCCGGCTAACAACCAGAGCACCTATTCAGGGTCCCTGGATGGTTTGTACTCTGGTTGTTGGTCCATCCAGAAGCCATGCCACTCTCTACACTCCAATGATTAGCTTTGCTGGTCAGATTTCAACTAGTCCAGATACTCCTACCTTCACTAGCCGTGTAGACAGACCCAAATATTACGACAATGCAGGTCTCAGAAAAGTGCCATTGATGGTATGGGGTTAAAAATTAATTACAACCTCCACTGCATCAGTGTTTTACTCAAGAGACAACCAAGCCACAAGTATAAAGATCTTTTGGGAAGGGCCAGAAAAGACAGGTGTGGGCCAACTTCTCTTCCAGAAATCACTGCAAACCTTGCCCCTTTCCTGTAAACAGTGACAGGGCTTATGTGCTTCTGCTGCAGCAGCTCACACTCTTCATGCATCTTTTTACACACCATTACTAAGAGGCAGGCCATCCCTCTTACCTAGCTCTTTAAACACTACGGCTATGTTCACACATAAACTGTTATTTCAAAATAAGTTATTTCTAAATGAGTTATTTCGAAATAAAGTCCTCATTTCAAAACAAGTTAATTTGAATTACGAAAATGTTAATTTGAATTAAGGGAAAGCCTGCTATCAAAATGGCTGTTATTTCAAAATGGTTATTCTGAAATAAGGCCGTTTGGACATGTTGTTTCAAAACAGTTGTTTTGAAACAATGGCATTGTTTTGAAACAGCTGTTTCAAAACAACGGCTATTTCCATTTCAAGTGAGGTTTTCCTGTTTCAAAATAACGGAACATCGTGTGGATATAAGAAATTTTATTTCGAAACAATGGCTGTTGTTTCGAAATAAAACTCTCATCTGAACACAGCCTACCTCTCAACACCGAAAAACATTTCCAAAGAGAGGAGTGGGGCAAAACCACAGTGAGACTTATTTTTCTCTCTGTCAATTGTAGGGTGCCTAGAGAATGGGAAATTTAATATTATACTCTACAATTTACTCATATCCAGTGACTATCTTGGGTGCATATTTGAAAGTCGAGTCTGCAGCAGAAAAACTGGCTCAGAAAGCATAAGGAGTAAGGCCCTGGAGCTGGGTCTGATGTACCATCCTGCCCAACCAGCCAAGGAAGCTTGCAGGCCATCTCTTCAGCCAGGCTGCAGCTGCGGCTGACAGACCATTCAAAGCACCGGCCTGTGGGTTTTCAGCCTCCTTGCACCTGGCTTGACCCTGCCCTGCACATGGACCTGTTCTGGTCCTGTCCCATCCTCATCACCACCTCTAAACCAGCCTTCCCTGGCTCCAGGTAAGTTCTGGTATTCGTACCCTGATTCCTGCTCTGACCTCTAGGCCTGCTGAGCTACAAGCTGGGTTCCTGACAGAAAGCCCTGTCCTTGCACCAGCTCACTGCATGTCAAAAGTATGTGTCATGGCTATCTTCACCGCAACCAGAGATTCAAACCTGCTGTAAATGGGGGATATCTCTCCATGCCAGTGCAACACTTGTGGATAAACTAGGCTCAGGGACTGCTACTGAAGAGCAAACCTAGTAATTAGTGATAGAGGAGACATTTAGTGCTAGCTTAGTTTATCCACCATCCCCTCATCTATGCCAGTGCAGGACCCTTCCATCCATCCTTCTACTTCTAATGTGCCCATCACTATGGCACTGGGGTACATCATTCTGTTCCCTATAGTATATTCTGCTCCGATTCATCCAGTCTAGTTGTATAGGAGATGGATGAAGGGAAAGGCAAAAGGTGGGAGGGGGAGAAAATGGGAAATCCCATTGATTCAATCTCCTGGCCCTGTCCTCTCCCAGGGAACTCTGCTTGACTTCATTGGGAGCTGTGTGCATCCTGCAGTGGCAGAATAAGAATGGAGTTGAGGGCATCCCTTTACTGAGTTTAACAATGAGAAACAGGCAGAGTCACTGAGATATGGCCTTAGCCACGGATGATAATTGTGATGTGAATTTGTCTTAGCAAACAAATTTAAAGAAAAAACCATCAAATCGATACATAAGCACAAGCTTAATTAATTTCCCACAGGATGAAAGCAACTTTCTCAGAGTAGCTCCTGGGTTGGTGAAATAAGCAGAAGCTGCAAACAAATCAGCTTCAGTCTCCACTGCAGATGGGCAGGGCCCTAGAAATGCCAGTGCAGTCAGCAGACTTTCCGAGATGGCTCTGGGGAATTGCTTTCTCTTGTCCTTTTTCAATCCTAGGTGCACCTGCTTAGCCAAACAGGGAGCTAGCGTAGGTGCCTACAGGCACTGCAGATCAAGATTTTGTTAGTGTCTCCACACCAGCAGCTGGCTTAAGTGCTCCAAGGAAGAAAAGAAACTAGCACTCCATGAGCGAGACAGTGGAGGAAGGCTGCTGTCAAGTATTTGCATCCTTAAGTTCCCTCTGCCTTCCAAAGAACAGAGCAACCAGGCTCGTGCTATGTATTGCATCAGTGAAAGCAGCTAGCGTCCTGAGATTTACCCTTCTGGCGCTGAAAGACAAGACAGAGCCAAGGCTCTGCTTTTCCCAGACAGAAATTACAGAGGTGACCTTATCCTACCTGATCTGGATCTGCAGTGGTGCAACGTTAAGAGGTGTTTGGGTCTGACACTTTTCCATGAGAGCTGGAGAGTTCCTCATTTAAAGGAAAGGGAAACGCTTGCACATGAGAAGTGAAGGCAAGAACCCCAAGTGCCAGAGCACATGTATTACCGGGATGATGCAGTGAGTCTGATGTGTAGCAAACCTGATGAAGACGGCTGGACTCCTGTCTACATCTCATTTCACTGTATTTTGTAGGGTGATGCCCTCTGTCTAGTTCCTGGAGAGCCCAGCAGATGCTTGTTTTGCATCTTAACAAGCTAATCAAATGTAAAGCTGCAGCAGGGAAGCTGGGGGTGAAGGCTGCCTGCTCACCTCTCTCCAGCATCCAATGGAGAAGCTTTAGCTCTCATGTCAGATTAACAAGGACTGTTGCTGAGATTGTGCTGGCTCACCAAAGCCTGAGTGATCACATGCTCTGCTGTGACTGTCTCAGCCCTGCTAAACAAATTTCCTTTTTAGCTGGACTGTGGTTATGCTCCATTTTGGCAAAACTGGTCGAAAATGGTTCATCAAAATGTGTTTTCCACCAAAATATGATATTTTGACTAAGATGAAATGTTTCAGTGAAGGCGGACAGGGGGAGCCAGAATGCCCGGGCTGGCAGTGGCACAGACTTCCCTAGTGCAGCTGCGGGGCCAGCCACCAGTCAGTGGCCACAGCTGCGAGTGGAGCAAAAGTGCCTGTGCCTATGCCCCATGCATGGCTGCCAGCTGCTAGGTGACCCCGCAGCCATGGAGGCAAAGTTTGTGTCATTGCCAGGAGCTAAGGTGGGTGGGCGGGCCTTGGCCCACCCGTGGCTATGTCTCTGGTCCGAGAGCTTAAATTCATAGCTCTGCTAGATGCTAAAAATCATTGTCTTATCAAAGATTCTGAATGTATGGCTTATTAAAACAATCAGTAACCCACTAACCCTTTTTTATCCGTATGACAACAGGAGTGTTAATGAGCCACTTTGCCTTGATGGGTCCCTTAGAACAGTGGTTCTTGGTCAAGGACACACGTTCACCTAGGGGCATGCAGAGAGCTACTAGCGGGCATGTCAACTCATCTAGATATTTGCCTCGTTTGACAACAGGCTCTACAGCCCTCCAAAAAGCCTGGGATCCTGCAGGTCCTGCAGGCCCTGCTGCTCTCATAGCTGGAATGAGATAAAAATTCAACAAACAAGGCAGAAGTGGGTGAAAATTGTATCGGAAGGCAGGACAGGAGTGGGATTAAAAAGAATTAATCCCTCTGCACTGCAACAAACATGAAAGTCCCATCCAGCAACCACAGCTCTCTGGCCACCGAATGACAAGACACACAAGTGAAAAACAGGCTCAGTATCACTCTGAAATGTAAGCACAATAGCTATATTCCAATCAGTTTATTTCACAATGATGCAGTGAGAATGAAAACACAAGCACTGCAGTAATTATGTGCTGGCCCCACAGCAGCAGCAGAGAAGTTCGTACTCCTGCCAAGCACTGAGGTGGGTGGGCCTCGTCTCTAAGTGGGTGGGCCCCAGCCCATCCAGGCACACCCACTGCTATGGTCGACAGCCACTGCCTTACAATACTTGCCAAGTACTTATGCTAAACTACCTGTGACATCCTCAGTACCCTTCCAGGACTAGAAGAAGAGCTCTGCGTAGCTCTCTCACCAACAAAAGCTGGTCCAAGGAAAGATTATCTCACCCACCTTGACATGGCTGTAAGAACACTGCATTAGCTAAGGATTGTTGCACAGTTGCTTTTCCCCACACAAGAACACCTCAGACTATAAAGAGCAGTTACTGCAGAAATGGCCAGGAAAGTGAGGTGCAATTTATGACAATTCTCCTCCCTCTCTGCCTCACCCATTGTCTCTCATTCTCTTTCCTGTGCTTTACACAAGTGCCCCAAAACTCAGCTTCCACACTGAGATTCACCACCGTGTCTCTGATGCAAAGCCAGCGTCTTAATCACAAGACACTCTCAGCAACACATGGACCTCTATTCTGTTGCTACACAATTCCCCACCCCTGCACCATCAGCTGGTTCAGGGCTGCTACGAAACAGAGCAGGAAAAGCCATAGCTTTCTACATGCAAGAAAATTCAGACAACATCCTGCCCCCTCCAGGCAAAGCTACCAAACTGTCTCAGCGTAGTGGCTGCAGAAGCCTAGGAAACATTTGCATTGACAAGGGCCGACTCCTCCCGGGGTGTCAACTGACATGGTTCTGCTGACATCAGTGGAAGTAAGCTGATTTGCACCAGCCAAGGATCTGGCCCATCTTGCTGTTCCAACCAACCCTTCTTTCCTGCAATTTTCGTCATGACTTTGGCTTTTCAAAAGAGTATCTCTTTAGGCCTTTGGAAAGCAAACATAAAGCAAAGGCCTCCAGGCAGCTGGTGTAATCACAGGGCAGGTGGGGTGTAATAGTGGAGCTCCTGCCAAACGCTGAAGGCTGAAGTCGGTAGGAGTGGAGAAGTTCAGAAACCTCTCAGGCCCTAAAGCAGAACTGGATGCAGAATGCTTGATCTTCCCTGCCCTGCTATCTGCATCAAACCCATAGCTGCAGTGAGTGGAATACAAAAGCTGCCTAGTCCTGAATCCTACAACAACATAGGCAGAAGAGGGTGAGGGAGCAGGTATATGTCAGCTCTAATGAGCTCCTGTGATCCTAGACTCCGTTATCTGCCGTGGCTACTATTACTTCCCAAGTGCTGAAAGAAAAGGGTGGTGAAACCTGCCATCCTGGTGCCAGCTAACAAGCTCACATGACTTCCTACGCAGAACTGAATGTCCTCCACTCCCCCACCCGTCTCCTTTACGTCACAGCCAGCACAGCTTTGGCTTTATGGCCCCACCGTGGATTAGAACCATTGACAGGTGTCAGATCTACAGCCAGTGACTCAAAATTTGCCATCAGTCCTGTTGGACTGGACTGCAAGCAACACAGATTGTTTGGCTTATTGCATGTTTATTGATGCATGTGGGCCACCTTCAGAGACCATGACGAAGAGTGGTTGTACCAACCCCTTAGAAATATGGGATTGGATTATGCTGATCAATGACTGTTACCCTAATATCTGGTGTGTGACACCTGGGAAGGAAAACAAAAGTCATCTGGGGCATTAAAGCAGGGAAGAACCCAACCCTGATGGGAAATCCAGGTCCCAGCCCCACCAAACGACCAGGAGATTGGTGCCTTAGTGCAGAGCTTACCTATTTGAGGTGCAGGGTATCCATACTGCTGCAGTTCATCAGCGTCCTCTCGCTTTCTGTTATCTGTGGACCTCAGTGACTGGCTTCTGGAGTTGTAGCGCCCATTGGCTGCAGCAAGACAACAGATCACATAAATAAACCTGAAGTCCTACTGTCAGAGCTCAAATCATGACAACTCAACAACAAACAGCAAAGCCCCATTTGTGAGACCCTTGGTCTCAGAATCCCAAACCCACAGATTGCTTCACAGATGTCCTGCTCATCAGCATTATAGGTGGAGCCAAATAACTAACGAGGGTGGCCATGAGCATCTAGAGGCACTGGGACCCACTTAATCAGTTCCTGAGCTTTCAGTGAAGGAATGGGGCTTCCATGCCCTTCCCCAGGAAACCCCCAGGATGGATCAATGGATTAAAGTGATCCTCGAGGGCTCAGCACTGAGCACTCTGAAAAAGTGTTTGGGAAACACCTTTGTTACAGAGCCTTAAGACAAGCCAATTTCAGCGGTTTTACTTACACCCATTATGGTTCAGTTTACCTATGAGATGCAATGAGAATGATTCCCACCTTGCTCTGCAAGGCCATGCTTTGAGCTCTACGATAGAAAGTGCTGCACAGGAGCTAAGTATTGGTATTATTAGCATAAAACTCCACCTGGCCTGGATTATTTCCTGAGCCATTTGGGTCTGCCACTACCTACAGGCCACTGTGGGGATGTGAAGGGCACAGGGGTGGCAGGCTGTAGAGAATGGGACAGGGATGTGCAAAGGAAGGGGGTTCTTCAGGACCAGAGAAGGATGAGGAGGACATAACTTCCATGGCCTCCATCCCATCATTAGTAAAGGCTAAAGACCAACCTATCTGGTCATTGAACCCAGAACCTCCAGAGCTAAGAGCATGAACCCACTTCTGCTTGAGCTGGTGGACAAAAGTCCTGACCCAAAGCACACAGAAGCCAACAGAAATCTCCCATTTTGGATTAGGCCTTGAGGCCATGTCTTTATGAGGATACCCAGGAAAGTTATGTCAAATTAACTAATCAGACGTGCATTAGTTAAAATGCATTAAATTCATGTGCAGATGCTCTTATTCAGAAGTAAGGGACCTGCATTCACTCGAGCTTAATTCATGTCTAATTTAGCTAGCTGTCTCCTGAAGTAGACTTGTGACACCCAGCATGTTGCACACTCAGAACAGTGGTTTCTAAATGCAAATGCCCTTAGAGGGGAAGACATAATGGAAGAAAGAAGCACTAGGATCTAAATTCTGCTCTCAGGAATCCCAGCGTAAATCTGAAATAACTCCACTGAGTCTCAGAGTGATATGGTCTGATGGAGAACAGAGTTTGGCCCTAGCAAGCGATGATCTGACAGTCAGTTTGTTTCCAAACAGAACAGATCGGAGACAGAGTCTTTCACCTAATGGAGACACAACAGCCTCTCACTCTTTCAAACGAGCACGTGTGCTACCAGGGGCTGAACGCGATGACAAATCAGGCTCTTGGAACTCCGGGAAAATTAATAAAGGTTAATGAGGCTTCTAGCCATGTGCTGGTGTGAGTATGTAACACCACCGAAAAAGGAAAAGCAGAGGAGGGGAAGGAAGGATGCAGAGCGTCCCTGCCAGGACCAAGACTTCATGTAGAGCAGGTTGGTTTGTGGAGGAGGCCAATATGAGCTGCCTAATTAAAGGGCAGTTTGAAATTCTCTCTCGTCTCCTACCCCCACAGCATCCAAGCAAAAGAGTCCTGGAATCAGTCGTCTGCTGTGACTTCTCTTTAGCTTCCCGCACTGACTCTCTGCAGAGTGACTGTCAGCAAAATAAATGAGAAGGAGGATGGACAAAGTCTGTTTATTATCAGAGAGGAGCTGAGGATGCAATTCGCATCACTACCTGGATTTTGAACATCCCTGTGTTCAAGCATATACAGGACTAGGGATTTGAGAAAGATCAACTATAAAGTCTGCAGCTGGCCTCATATTCACATTCTGAATGCCTGAAATACTCAGGGATGTACCGATGTGGGGTTTGGTTTTGGGCCACTACTTACATTCCTGTCCCTAAACCTATTCATTCATCCCCAGATGCACCTCTTGTCTTGTCTACTCTAGTCCCAGTCTTGAATCTCTGGACAAACTATAATGCCCATTGGCCACCCTAGAGCACCCCTTGACCCGAAACTCATTCAAGTCTGGAGCTGAAGTGGGGGTGAGCATCAAAGTTCAGATATGAGCTTTCAGTAAGTTTGTTGGGAACTCACAAACCACAGCAATGGATGCAGTGTAAAAACCAAGACCCAAAATTTGCAGTAGTGACAGGTGATTTTGGGTGGATGCGGGTTAGGTAGATAGATGGACACAAATTAGCTTTCAAAAATGTGCTGTTACAGTAATCTCCAGTCCTATTAGTAAGACTCTCCACATGCATGTAACATGGTTTTTATCTTAGCTGTGCCTCTTTTCCCACCAGGCACCCAGAGATGCCCTGCAGGTAAAATTCTCTCCTGTGCAGTAGGCCAGAATGAGACCTAAGAACCATTTAATCCCCGAATACAAGATTCGCAAAAAGGCACAGGGAGCCAATTTACTCAAGCGCTCAGCTCCCCTGTTGGCTCTGAGTGAGGCCAATGGGAAGACCTGCCACTTTTGAAAATCTGGCTGGTGGGGCTGATACGGATGTTAAGTGGGGCCTAGCTCTGGTGCTAGGTCCCAACACAGAGACGAATCAAGTTCTACAATTTGCACTACGAGATGCTATCATGGACCAGTATTCATGACAAAGGATCTCAGACTTCTTTCCTCCACAGTGGCCTATTTAGTAATCTATGGACAGGGTCTCATTAGGAGCATTAGCTCTTTCATTACTTCCCTAAGGCATTGAATCACTGACAGAGCTGATGATGGAGGCTCAGGGGAAGATGAACCTGTCCACCCTTTTAATTGATGTTTTAGTTCCATCTTAATAGAGTCCCCTAATAGCTGTTCTTGGTCTCCAGCAAATTGTGTGATTGCCGTTCTTTTCCTGCAGACATGATAGATCTGAACTACCGTATCTCATCCCAGTGAAAGCTGATCAGGACCAACATCTGAAAGCAGTAGCCCTTTTGTGTCCTAAGGGCTCACTCCACTTCTACACCAATGTCACTCCACTGAGATCAAGGGGTGACTCCAAGGTCCCACCCCAAAGGCTTTTAGTAAGTGGTTTCCTCAGGGGTCTGTAGTGGAACCAGTGCTGTTTAACACATTCATCAATGATCTGGAAAAGGGGAAGAAGTGAAGTGGCAGTATTTGCAGATGATACATCACTATGCAAGATGGTTAAATCCAAAGTGCAAGGGTTATAAAGGATTCTCACAAAATTCTGTGACTGGACAAGAAAATGGCAGACGAAATTCAGCATTGATAAATGCAAACTAATACACATTGGGAAAAAAAAACAATTCTAGTTATGCATATCAAATGATGGGGTCTAAATTAGCTGTTTCCACTCAAGAGAAAGATCTTGGAGCAGTAATGGACAGTTCTCTGAAAACATCCACTCAGTGTGCAGTGGCAGTCATAAAAGCTAACTATGTTGGGAATCAGTAGGAAAAGGACAGATAACAAGCCAGAAGATGTCATATTGCCTCTTTATAAACCCACGGTATGCCCACATTTTTTAATATTGTCTGCAGACTGGATTACCCCCTCTCAAAAAAAGATGTACTGGAATTCGAAAAGGAACAGAAAAGGGCAACTAAACTGATTAGCAATATGAAAAAGGTTCCAGCTGAGGAGAGATTAAGAAGACTGGAACTCTTCTTCTTGGAAAAGAGATGACTAAGAAGGGGATATGATAGAAATCTATAAAATCATGAGTGGTGTGGAGAAGGTAAATAAGACAGTGTTATTTACTCCTTCTCCTGACACAAAAACCAGGGGTCACAAAATGAAATTACGAGGCACTAAGGTTTTTAAACAAACAAGAGGAGGAATTTCTTTATACCATGCACGGTCATCCTGTGGAACTTTTTAACAGAGGGCACTGTGAAAGCCAAGACAATAAAAAGGGAATTCAAATAGCTATAAGGCAGGATAGGCAGGGATTATTGTTTGCCAGATGTTGAGACTGGCTAATGGGATGGATCATTTGCTGATTACCTGTTCCGTTCATTCCCCTGCAGCACCTGGCATTGACCACTGTCGAAAGACACAATATTGAGCTAGACAGAACATTTGTCTGACCCACTATGGCCATTCTTGTGTTCTTATATGTAAAATAGGTGCATCTGACCCTGTTTTCGTACTGAGCCTGGACGTTTCCACTGGATATTGTTTGGAATTGCTTTGAATGGTCATCCCCAAATACTCAGTTGTGGTTCTGAATCAATCAGGGGGATGCTGACTCCCCTTGCATAAAGGTGATCTGATCCAACTCCCGGTAAAGTCCATGGAAAACTCTCAGTGAGATTTGGATATCCAGGCCAAAGTCAATATGCTGGAGCTTTGCTGGAGGGTAACACAAGAGACATGGGCCATTGATTCATCCAAGCTGCATAGAACTTGGTGACCCCTTCAGAAATGTAGCAAGAGGAATGAAGATAATATAAGATCAAGGTTAATTCTGGTGTTACTTTAGGTCTTTTGATCTGTGGTTAAAAGTGTAGGCTAAGGAAATTGCAGATACTAGTGCAAGAGCCAGCAGTGGGGACACAGAAATGACAGCAGGGAATCCAGAGAAGTTTTAAACATAGAAACTAACCGAAAGAGACTCTCATTAGAAAAAAACACCTAGTGGATGGAATAATCCACAGTCCAATTAGTCAGTTGGAAGGAGAGACCTGAAAAGTAGCAGCACTGAAGAAGTAAGGAACTCAGAGTGTGAAGTAAGAAGAAAAGAAAAAAAAAGGTTGCATGTGCAGAGGCCTTGCAACACAGAGCAAGGAGTTTATAGTCATTCTCTCCACGGTGCCAGGGCAACCACAGCTGGAGTACTACATTTCACCTCTGGAGCAGTGAATCCCGCTTTTGGGGCTCCACTTTCATTCTTCTGCACCTCATTACCAGACAAAAGATAGAGGGGTTTGGAAAAGCGCTACAAAAATGTTCAAGGGGCCAGAGTGATGGATTTATGAAGACTATGAAAGCTCTCTCTGCTGGTTATAAAACACCAAAAAGTGGGTTGACACCAGGATAGCCCATGGATGCCGGACTGGTGTACACCTAAAGGAAGGAGAGGGATTATCTACATGGTAACATAAGTAGGAGTAATGAGAAAACATTAGGAAAGGGGGTCCCTCAGGCGTTCTTAGAAATCAGGCACTGGCAGCCACCTCCTAAATTGGAGGGGTGTCATTCCTTTAAGCCAATGGAGCTCTGACTGCTTCTGCCAGATGAGGATCTGGCTCCAAATGGTTCAATATGGGCAATGTGAAAACACTGCCCTGTGTGATCTGTGAGTCCCAGCGACTAGACATTTGAAGTGCTTTCTGCAGGAGAACTACAATTAAAGTATAACTGGCGACAGCAGACGGCTCTACAGTGCTGCAGCCTGCTGAATCCCGTTTCAGCTCTCTTTGTGGTTCCAGCAAACAGGCTATTTTTAATGGAACCTGGGGGTGGTGGTAGAAATTGAGTATGAGCCGCGTTCCTTTGAATGTCAAATTGAACATATGCGCAGCTAAATGCAATACCTTCAGGGCCAGATCCCACTCTCTGATACATCCGTGAAAACCCAGAGTCATTCCATTGAAATCAGTGGAGTTGCTGTGGATTTGCACTGGTTTAACCCAGGCAGAATTAGGAGCAGAGACGTAGGCACCTTTTCTGCAGATTCCTAAATGTCAACTCTGGTTTCGCATTGCCTCTGCAAGACGGGATGATGCCATTTCAGCTGGCACCCTGCTGATTTCATTTTCCAGGATTACGTGTAGGCTCGTGACATATTTGGTAGTTCCATGGTGCTACTGAATCCCAGCACTGGTGTCAGGAGGTGAAAGTCAGCCTCCTCTGCAAGCTAGCAGCCCCAGCGAGAGTGCCAATCTGCCAGCAATCAGAGCATTTAGCACCACATAGCAAGGCCAGGTCATTAGAATGAGGGCTGTTGCCCCTTTGATACACAAGGAGTGAGGCAAGCTAGCTGGTCCCCATAGCTTTTTTGATCCTACACCACTTTTCCTATGAAATAGCAGCTCTGGGCCAAGTCCAACAGATAGCAGAAACCTCCCTGCCTGGAGGAGGGAAGATATCCCTGGATTCTTTGTCTCTAGCAAGGAATAAAGAGAACAATAACAAACACCGAAGGTTGTCTTTCAGATTAACTGTTTTGAGCTGAACGTGTGAAAAGATCCCAGCTAAACAGGCCCATGGTTAACAGATGAAGTTATTTTCAGTCAGTGCAGAGTCTTGATTCCAGTTATCCCTCATGCTTTCAGGCCTGCAAGTTTAGCCCATAGCTGTGTCTCCCACTAGAGTTGATGGGTACCCTACATTTATATCCAAGGACATCACTTAAGTCATGGGTGCTTCAGACAACTGGGGAAGAATGGCAGGCAATCAGCTTTACTGTTCATGAGAGCAGAGAGAGTGGGTCAAGGCAGTAGAAATACTTATAAGGTCTACAGACAGTTGTCACCTGCTGCTGGTTGCATCTGTTCATTAAGTTCAAATTATTTTGATAACTTTTCAGTTTGAGTGCCTGAAGCCAGCCACCCACATCCATATTAGTCACCTAAGAAAAGGGACCTGTTCATCAGAGGGCTTGCAAACCTGTCATTCCCATTGCTGGCTTCAGGCCCTACTTCACGGTTCATCTGTTTTGGTGGACTTTACTGGAAGAAGGAAATGGGCGTTACATCAAGAGAACTCATTGAGGCTAATCTCTTGTGCATTCATCATCATGGGTATCCAAAGTATATTTACAAAAACAAACAATTGCCAGGCCCCGAGTTGGTATGTATCATCGCAGCACCATTGACTAAAGTTGAGTTCTGCTGCTTTTCCCCAGTTGAGACTCTGGCCCAATCAGCAAAGGAGACTCTTCTGATCACTGAGTTGTGCCATCCCTAGAAATTAAGTGTGTGGTAGGTATTGCAGATCAGTGAGGGACAGCTAAAGTAAAAAGATGGTCTGAAATTTTTGTTCCAAAGATGATAAAGATTCTGCTACATTCCTGAACTAACTTGCTTAATTGGGCCATTTAATGTTTGCCTGGGTTGGAATTAGTTGCCACGGGCAAATCATTGATTTCTGGATTCTTATCCTTCTCAGCAAAGGAAAAACAAAATTGGGCTGTCCCTTTTTCAGCTTGCTTCTTTGTGCTGTCTGTAGAAGGACTGACAGGTTTTTGTCAAGGAAGAACAAGATTTTTTTCCCCTCTATTTATTTTTTACATTAGAAATTCAGGTCTTGTCTACTCCACGGCAGCTGGAGAACTAGTGAAGTCACAGCATCACAAGAGACTGAAAGCTGAGCAACTCAAAGGGAAAAGAATTTTCAGTCAGAGTCTTTTTTTTTTTTAAATTAACATCTATTTAACTCCAGTGCCTAATGGAAATTTGTAGAAAAGGACATCTTTTTAAAACAGTCAGCACTTCTTCGGATAAGGCAGCTGTTCCCGAAGAGTGGGCCAGAGTGTCGCATGGAGTCAGATGTGCTCACAACAATCCCTAGTGGGCGGAGGATGTCATTTTGCTCTGCCCAGCGTGGCCTCACCTCTACAGTATGGGTGAGATCATGATGCACAGAAGGTGCCATCTTGCTCTACAAAATGGTACCCCCGGCATAGCAGGAACGCGTATGCACCATATGCTTAGTGGAGGGTGATATTTTGATGAGCTTAACAGCGTTCTCCATGCTCTCTGGGGTCAAGAAAGGAAATGGTTCATTAAAATGGGCTCATGCCATTGGGGCCAAGAAGTCTGAGAGCTCATAATATACATCTCTGTATCCATAGAGAAGCTGGACAAATTTAGTCTGGAAATAAGGAATGAGTTTCTAACAGCAAGGGCAATGAACCATCACAACAGTTTAGCATGGGCTATGGTGGCTCGTCTATCACCAGGAATTTTAAAAATAAGAGTGAAAGATTTTAAGTACATGTTAAACAACTACTTGTCTGGGGTGATCTAATAGCTCCGCCTCAATCCACAGGATTGAAGTAGATGACCTCTCTAGGTCCCTTCCAGTCCTACATTTCTGTGACTGGATTATGTTTTTAATGAAGACATACTCTAGTTCAAGCAGGAATTGTTTTGGAGAAGGTCTGTGATCTGAGTGATAGAGGAGGCTGGACTAGATGATTACAATAGTCCCTTCTGGCATAAAATTTATGAATTTATAACCTCTACAAAGCACTGCAGAAAAAGCAAGAAAGATCTGAATTGACATTCCTGATCATTCTTAAATGAAAACAAACAGAATTTTAAAATATCCTTTCAGGTTTTCTTTATGTGCCATAAAAAAGGTAGGAGGGAAGGGATAAGGGAGGATATACAGAATTTGTGAAAGCCCCTTTGCAGACTCCCTTTCAATCTTGCAAGTAGATCTGGAAAATAAATAAATAAATAAATAAACGACACTGGAAATGGGCAACCCTTGGTAGGGCCGGATTTTGGTGTTCGTAGGCACTAGGTACTTTCACTCCGAAATGTGCAAAAAGAGGGTTAAAATGCCAGTTGAATTCTGTTGATTGACATGATGCACTTTAAACTATTCTAATGCTAAACCATGTGATTTTCCTTATTTTTCCTCATTTTTTCTGCTTTTTTAATTTTTTCCCTCCTTCATAGGCCCTAAAAATTTTGTAAGCCCTAGACACTGTGCCTACGGTGCCTAATGGGAGATCCGGCACTGGCCCTTGGGCAGTGTTGCTGGGAGGGCCGTGCAGATTCACCAGCAAAGGGATTCAGGCTCAGAGCCTGGTTTGTGGACAGTGGAGGCAGGTTTGGTGTTGAGATGGGGCTGAAGGAGTTAGGTTAAGGATTCTCTTAATCACAAGACTTTGCAGCATCTCTGTAGTCCCGTGTGTCTGAGAAGCCTGAAATATTTCACAGCCTACGAGTGGAGCCTCTCAATAGCCAACAGGGGAGGTGTTGATTCTGATTCCCATTTTACAGTGCACAGGATGAGTAAAAGGAGTATGCCCACAAACCGTACACTAAGTTAGTGGTGGAGCTAGAGGAAGAACCCAGATTCCCGAATGGCAAGACCTTTGATTTGGCCAACGGATCAGCCTTCCTCCTTTTGATCCCACTCACAGTTTTCCCATCTATGGCATTGTCTACGCTAGGCAAATGAGCATTAACTTGGGCTCCGACTGTTGCAAACACAGGTTAAACTCACCTGTACGAGCTGCATGAGCAGCTCTGCTGTCAATGGGCTATCAGCATTTCATAGCCCTGAGCCCAAGTCAGTTTATCCAGGCCAGGAGCAGCTGGGCTTGGGTCTTTTATGGCAGTATTGCCCTACCCAATGTGGCTCTTTGCCCCCCTCAAGGAGCTAGATCATACAGGTTATGTCTACACTGAAGTCCAAGGTGGGACTGCAACACATGGAGAGATATCTGAACTAGCTTTGATCTAGTTAGCAGAGGAACCAGAACAATATGGGCATGACACATGCTCAGGACCCTGGGTACGTATCCAAACAGCTAGCCTGTGCTGTCACGAGGTCACTGTGATCCTCATTCCAGCTAGCCACATCAAAGCCAGCTGAGGTAGCTGTAGCTAGATTAAGAGCATCTGCTACTGGCCTTGATCTAAAAAACCCTAGTCCTTTCGCTCAAGCCACCTTCTCCTTTTACATCCAGAGGTCCAAAGTTTGATCCCTCCAGAGGATGCAACCAAACGCAAAACGTTCAAATGTCAGCAAGCCTTCTTCCTAGTGCTTCCAAAGTTACCAGCAACAGTAGGGCCCGTGAACAGAAATGTCTCTAATTTAGATGGAGACTCAATGTCAAATCAACTGCAGGAACCGGAGAAGATGACGTTTAACATGCCGGAGAGTTTCTTTTTAGGGGGGCAAAAAAACCCTAATTGCAACATGATTCAACTTTATGGAAGTGCTAAAAAATGCATGAAATGGTTTTAGCCCTTGTTAGAGAAACCCATTCACATCCCTCTATTTGAACTTCCCCTTTGTCAGCTAGTCCACTTCCCGGCCTTTGAAGACAGTTGAACCTTCCCCGATTATCTGCCTCATCAGAGGACCTAATCAAACATACTTCTCTGAAAATTTGAAACAAAAAAGAAGGGAATAATTATAATCAGAGGCATTCGCTCACATTAGCTGGGCTCCGGTTTCTTTTCTTATTTTCCTTCCTACTTCGCTAATGCAAAAGAAAGATTTGAAAAGTGCCTGAAGACACAGGCTTGAATCATCAACATTCCTCTGCTGCCTGGCACTTGCAGATCATCCTCGATCCTAAAGAAAATACTTCATGTCAGCCCTGAACTGTAAACAGGGGTCTGTGGGACCTTGGCTCTGTCCTTGAGCATCCACATTGTGTTGTAAATCAGAGCCTACAATTGCTGGACACCAGAGTCACAGCCATGCTAAGATGTTTGTCCTGTACTACACATCCCTTCTGACGTGGGTCAGTTGCTTGACCTGGATTCCAGTCACTGTCCAGTCACTTCTGAAAATCCTGCCCCATCTATCCACTAGTGTAGTGTCCAGGTCTTCCTCTGTTTATCAGTATTTCTGGGCATTTCTTATCTGAACATCTCAAAGTGCTTTACAATGGAGGAGGAACTTTTAGAGATAGGGAAACTGAGTCACAGAAAGACATGATTTGCCCAAGGCCACTCAGGAAGGCAGTGATGGAGCAGAATGCCCCCTCGCTGCATTCTCTATCCACTAGCTATGTGGATAGTCCCTGAGGCTGATTTGTTGTTGACATTTCATCTAAATTAGAGATATTTCTGTTCAGTAGCTGAAGTCTTATGCTAGCCAGAGCCTTTAAGGAGTGTGGTCCAGCTCTAGGGTGAAAGGAAAAAAGTTTTTTCCACCAATTTTAGAATTTGTACATTCCCCCCAGATTAGCCCTCTGCCTTTTGTAACAGGCAAACCCCAGTATGATATAAGCTTCTCCAAAAGATGCACCTCAGAAGTGCAACCAGAAATGTGCTTCGGCATGTGCAAAAGATGCACAGCCATGAACACATGCATTTTGCACACCCTGGTAGCACATTTCTTTGGCATGTTAGAATACGCTGTTACTCAGATGCAGTCTCTGAACAATTACAGCCTGTGTCTGAAACACCTTCGGTATCTACTGCAACAGACCCGGATTAGGAGACCGAATTGCTCTCCCACGTGCGTTGGAACACGCCCTACTTACTAGTGCATGCTTTTCTATTGCACAATCTTCCTTCCTCCAGGACTCCTTCGCAGACAAGGCCTTCACCGGGAAGGGGCCGGCAGGTTCGGGTGCGCGTCTGGAGGCCGCCCCCGCAGTCTCTGGTACAGTCTCCCCATGTGGACCAAGGGTTCCAGCCACCTGAGCAAAAGCCAGAAAAGCATCATCAGCTTCAGCTTTCCAGGGTGGTTTGGAAGAAGCGAAAGGAGCTGGGGAGAAGTAGGGAATTGTACAGCAGATCCTAAAGGCCACCTAGCAGCACCGCATTGCTGAGTCGTCTACTCAATCAGGGTTACAACTGGAGTAGGGCATAAGAGGGAGGTTATTGTACAGAGGTAGGTCGGAGGGGTAGGCTTCCATTTCCTTTGCTGAAAACAGGGGCATAGTGCCCTCACTTCTTGACTTGTTTCAGCAGGCGACTTCCACCGTTTGTTGGAGATCATCGCCCCTTTCTGGACACTGCACAACCACCACTGGTGAGCCTGCCCCACACGGAGAACTCTGAGGAGCAATTCTTTCCCTTTCACGGTGGGGTTTGATATACGTGGACTCTGTTTACACACACATGCACACACTCACACACACACGCACGCACACATGGCCCTAATTCCATCCCCTGATTCCGTTCCCCCCGGGCTCTCTCCTTCTCTAACACGCATACACACTAAAAACACAGAACACATTAGGAAACCACTAAAAGAAGAGTGGCTTATTTCTGAGCATAACCCTAGGTGCTCAAGGCTGAATGAGGGGGGTGCTTGAGAAGAGCACTTGGTGCTTGAATCTGAAGCGCTCCACTTATCCATAGAATACCCCCAGCTGGGCTCGGGGATGCTCCTTTCTCTTGTGCTACCCAGACCATCGTGCTTAAAACTCAACTCTGCAGAGTAACTCTGGTCCCCTCCAGCATTAGCTCCACCTTCCCAATGCCCAAGAATCAATGACGTCTGTGTGACAGTCATAGATTTCGAAGGCCAGAAGGGACAACTATGATCAATGGCTCTGACCTGCGCTGGTAACACAAACCTGGGAAATTCACTTGCTAATTTCTGCATCAAACCAAGCAGCTTGGGGCCACGTTGGAGTCTCTGTTTAGAACAACATCCAGGCCTGATTTAGACACTTCATGTAATAGAGAATCTCCCACAGCCCCTGGAAACCAGTTTACAGCCCGTTCAGCTTACTTAGTGACCCAGAGATGGGGCTTCTGCATTTGCTGTTTCACAACTGGGAGCCACTAATAGTTGTGGCCCGCCTCCAACTGGTTTCCACATCCTCCGTTGTTCTCCTGGACACCCAGCTAAACAGGGACCAACCTCCATCAAGAGATGTCTGTCTCCTGTGTTTGTCTATTCTGCTGCCCTCTCTCTCTAATTACCTGTAGAGGGCCCAGGTCACACTCCCAGGCTGGTTGGCATCAGCTGGGGAAGAAGCATTGTCACCCAGAGGCACTCAGGCACAAACACAGATAATGAGCTCGTTCGCTTAATTTAGATTTTTTTTAATCGCATAGAGGAAATTTGTTGTTAATTTTCTTGTGGGCCCAAAGAAACCCAAGGATCAAATGAGCCTCTGATTCATGCTGCCCAGCACCACAGAAACCACTGCAGGATTCTTCCTGTACTTTTTTAATTTATATTGAAACGGCACCTGCAGCTTCCAGGACTGAATTATGCTCGGTGCCATAGATAGACACTGAGCAAGACGATCCTGGAGCTGACAGCTCACGTTCGAAACATGCAAGACAGCAGGAAAGAGTGATGGAAAGGGAATATAACCATTGCCCTATTTCAAAAAAACCAAGGAGTCTTGTGGCACATAAAGACTAACAGATTTATTTATCGCATGAGCTTTCATGGGAGAATATCCGACTTTGTCAGAAAGCTGATGCGATAAATAAATCTGTTAGCCTTTAAGTGCCACAAGACTCCTTGCTTTTTTTGCTTTATCAGACTAACACAGCTAATAGGCTAATAGGGAACTTGCCCTGTTTCAGTGGTTCTCAAGCTTTGGCAGGTAGCGACAGACTTGGCGGAGTATCATTACCTTACAGCCCACCCATCCCAGGCTGGATCCATCCATCTCCCCAGCACTTTGCGACACACTTACTACAGTGTGGCGACACAGTAATGTGTCCCAACACAGTGGTTGAGAACTGCTGCCCTATTTTACCACCAGGAAAATGATGCACAGGGAAGTTAAGGAGCTGACTTGAAATCTAACCATGAGTCCATGGCAGAGCTTGGAATTTACCCAAGGTTTCTTCATCCCAATTTGTATTTTCCCGTGCTTTGTGCGGACTAGCATTAAGTCTTCATGGAAGAGGCTATAGTAATTCACCTCCTTTGGGAGACTATTCAGCAGGCTGACAGCTCGCACAGTCATTGATATTCAGGGAACACTTTCTTAATTCCATCCCATTATCCTTCTACAACAAATAACCCACCCATCTCCTTTACACCCTTCATATGCCTACCCAGGGATTCCCATGTCTCACTTCAACTATCACTCATACAAGCAACACGCATTTCATTCTTCTTTCCTAAGCAGTCCTTCCAGCTCCTGGATCATAGTGCCGCTTGTGCTCACTTCATGCCAAGAGTTGTACGAAACATAAAACAGACCATCCCTAACTATCTGCCTGAAAGCAATATTTTTCTCGGCTCTCTCTGACCTCTCCCAAGCTTTTCTGCATCAGCATATTAAAACTCTGTTTAGACTTTTTACCAGAAATTCTCACTGTGGGCATCTTTCACTTTGATTCAGTGGGCTTCGGATCAGGCATTATAATAACACAAAACCACTCTTTTACTCCTGGCTCACCTGTGCTCTGACTTGCTGAAATCGTGGTGAGTCAGGCTAACAGAGAATAAGCACATGGCAGATGTTAGCCACATCGCTTAATGCACTGTTGGAAAATGCTCAGATGCTATAGTGAGAAGTATGGCATAAAAACCTATACAGAATAGGATGAAACCCCAGGATATGGCCCTGTCAGTCAGATTTTTGTCATGGTCTCAATCGTGGAGTGGTTAGGTTTCCACCAGCCCACAGCAGAGTGTTTATGTTTGACCTTCAAGGAGATTTTCTTTCCTATGAAAGTCACTTTCCCTGCTGGTGTCATTCTTAATGGTATGTGTTAATGGGTAGACTTGTCTCTTCCATTTCCTGATGAGAGCTGCATTGTATTTCAAGGACGTCAAAGGCTAGTGACATAATGTCAGGCACCCTGATGTCTTGCTCAGACTGATCAATAGGATATCAGTACCCAGACACGTTCAAGCAGACAAGGGCTAATAAACTCCTCACACATGCCCTTAAAAGGATTCCCCCCCTTCCCCTGTGGAATCGGAATGAGGCTGGAGTGGAGGGGGATGGCAAAGGCAGGCACCATTGTTGGGTGGGTGATTTATCCATCGAAGGCACTTTTCGATTCACCATTAAGCAAAATGCATTATTGCACTAATGCATTAAAAGGCAATTTCATATCACTGTGTTCAACAAAATACACTTCTGTCATCCGAACTGATTGGCAATCAAAGGGGCCTCTGCTTAACGATGGGTTACTGAAACAGGCCTGCACTTTACGATGTAATCCATTATGATAGCATTAAAAACCATAAAACCTATAAGTGAGGCTGGCTTCAGTGCGCCTGCTTACTCCATTTAATTAACACAATCTCTCCAGTCTCTGGCCGTGGGAATGTGATGCAGCCCACGGTCCATCTAACTAGCCTCTTCTTTCAGGCACTTGATTTCTTAACCCTTTCTGCTCTGCTAAAGTCTCTGAGCTGGTTTACATAAAATAAGAACTTCCATGTTCTCAACCTCGCAACAGGAAAGATAGAGTCATAGATGATCAGGGCTGGAAGGGAACTCAAGAGGTATCTAGCCCAAGTCCTTGCTCCAAGCAGGACCAACCCCAACTATGTCATCCCAGCTAGGATTTTGTTAAGCTGGGCCTTAAAAACCGCTAAGGATGGTGATCCCACCACCTCCTCAGGTAACCCATTCCTGTGTTTCACCACCTTCCTAGGGGAAAAGTTTTTCCTCCCGTCCAAACTAGACCTCCACGACTACAACTTGAGACCATTGCTCCTTTTTCTGTCATGTGCTGCCACTGAGAACAGCCTAACTCCATCCTC
The DNA here is from genome assembly GCA_007922195.1 of Podocnemis expansa. NCBI lineage: Eukaryota > Metazoa > Chordata > Testudines > Podocnemididae > Podocnemis > Podocnemis expansa. The sequence continues at coordinate 1,736,957 of ML682003.1, read as the reverse complement.
CCTGGAACCCCCTTCAGGTAGCTGAAGGCCACTATCAAATCTCTCCTCACCAGGGCCGTAACTACGGAGGGGCGAATGGGGCTTTGCCCAGGGCGTGCCAGAGTGGCTCCATTGAGCCACTCCATTAAAGGGCATGTTTCGCACTGCCAGCCCCAAGAGCCGGTAATTGCAAGGGGCACGTTCCAATTGGAACGTGTCCCGGGCACTGAAACAGAGTGTTATGGCTCTGCTCCTCACTCTTCTCTTCTGCAAACTAAACAAGCCCGGCTCCCTCACCCTCTCCTCATAAGTCAAGCGCTCCAGACCCTTAATCATTTGTGCTGCCCTGCGCTAGACTCTCTCTAATGTGTTCACATCTCTCCTGTAATGGTGGGTCCAAAACTGAACACAATACTCCAAATGGGGCTTCACTAAAGTCAAATAGAAGGAAATAAGCTCTTCCCTCCATCTCCTGGCTGTGCTTCTACTAATGCGGCCCAGTACACCATTAGCCTTTTTGGCAATAAAGATGCTGGCTCACTGTTGAAGCCAGGACCAGATTAAGGCTCCTGAAGCCTGGGGCTGCCCACATTTGTGAGCTCCCCACTGCAGTGGGCCACAGCTGGAGCAAGGGGACCAGGGTCTGAAGACCAGCAACCAGTTGCAGGGGTGGGATGCACTAGCGTGTGGCATGGGGGATTCAGGAGATGGGTGGGCGAGAGAGCCAGGCTTGCAGAAAGGCCAGCCGTGGGGGCTCGGCTGGATAGCACTCAATGCTGGGGGGCTGACTGGCACTAGGGGTGCCCAGCCAGTGGAGGGGGACCAGGACCCACAGACAACACAGGTCTGGGAGATGGGGCAGTGCTGGCGCCTGGCGGACTGACTCACCCCACCTGAGAGGCCACAGACTGAGGAGGAGAGGCTGTTACAGCTGCTTTCTCGTGCATTTAGGGTCAGCTTTTCAAAGGCATTGACTTAGAGGGGAGTTAGGAGATAAACCTGCTTATGTGCCTTTGAAAATCTCACTAGATGATCTGTCCTAACCTATAGGCACCTGAAAACCTGGTCTTTACTACTTTGGTTCAGGTTGTTATAGCTCATACAATTAGCTATGGCAGTCAAGGGTTCAACAACCCCACACCAACGATGACCGGGAAATGGCAGTCATTGCACACAATTTTTCTCCGAAATGGTTCTGGGTTTCTCCAATGGTCCCAACCCAGCATATAAATTTAACAAGGTTACATACTACCAGGAGTGAAACGGCTGACAACAGGAACATTTTGAGCACTGTTGTGGGCCCCACCTATGGCCAGCCTTTAATCACTTTGTAAAGAGCATGTGGGTCCTCCTCGCTCCATTTAAAATCATCTGTTATGAGGATCATTTAGGACCAGAGCTGAGAGAATAATTTACTTTGTGGCTAGTTGGTAAAACAAAAAAAAAAATCAGAAAAAAAAATAGTTTCAGGCTGACAAAAAATTGTTTTGTTTTGTTTTCACTCTTTTTTAAAAATAAATTTAGTTAATTTTCTAAATGAAACATTAAAATATTGCAGTTTTTTGGCCTCCCCCCCATTTTTTCAGCCAAACCTATTCACCAAATTCAACCTGAGTTTGTGAACTGTTCAGTGGACCTGAAACTGTATTTCTCAGTGATTAAATTATTTGTTGAAAAGTTTCCCCCCGATGCACTTGTGATATTCACTTGTTTTAGTACTAGGCAGGTCTGCCTTCTCCCCGTCATTAAAGTGTAGAGGTCTTTGGGACAATAATGTTCAACTCACAATGCCACACATTTCATTTCTCCCCTGTGGTGAACTGAAATACACCAAGTCACCACTTGAACTTTGAGGCTATTCACTTGAAGATCTAGAGATAAACTTCACAGCTAGCAGCTGTTGTATTTCCCCAAATCCAATCAGTCAATCCTGCCTTTTAATTGAAGGACAATTATTGTAATTGGGTACAGATGACAACAGCTAGGAAATAAAGAAACAAAAACAACCCGGTCAGCACAGCAAGATAGTCTTTGTTTATAAGCCACAGCCAGACCCGCTTCATTTTAGTATTCAGTCTCCCACCGACACCGGCTGCAGTTCTTCCATATGATCGGTCTCTTCTGAAGTGGGCATCCCAGAAGCCTTCCTGTTTAAATGGTGCAGTCAGCACATACCAACAGTGCAATTCCTAGTGTGCCCTATGTTATCTATCTCCAAACTTATTTGGCCCTCATCACGGTAATATCAGACACTTCACACGCATCATCATCTTTGAGCTTCCCAACACCCCTAGTGGGCCAGGAAGGGACACTGACCCCATTCTGCACAGAAGATGAGCCACTGGACAGATGAAGCGACTTGCTTAAGGTCACACGGCAAGATGGTGGTTAAACCAGTTCCTGACACAAAACCGCCCTTCCTGACTAGATCCACAGACCTCAAGGCCAGTGGAGACCACCATGATCAGCCAGATCAAGCTCCTGCCTCCTACAAGCCACAGAACAAGGGTCTCAATTAAACTCAAATCGCCACGGGGACCACATGAGGACTAGTACATTAGCCCAAGGGCCACACCCCTGAAACCTTTTCATACAACGATATTGCAAATATTGGTAACAATAGTAGTGCAGCAGGCTGCAGGAAATAGCTTTAGGGGCCACATGCGGCCCACAGGCCATGTGTTTGAGACCCCCACCACAGAATCTCTCCCAGCGATTCCTGCATCAAGCCCACAACATCTCTTTGCACGAGCGACAGTCTTTAGGAACAGCGGTCCCTATGCTTTTTTGCCACACACTCCCCCAGCCAGGATTGGGAGCAGGGACTGTGGCTGGAGCTACTTTGGGGCTGAGGCCAGAGCCATGGTCAGGCCATACCAGGAGCTAGGGGCCATGGCTGGGGCCACGGCTGGGGGAAGGGCTGTAGCAGAGCTGGACATTGAGTGTGGTTGGGTCATGCTCCCTCATCCCAAGAAACACAGCAGGGAAGTAGAGCTGAAGCAAATGGGGGTAGCACAAGAGCAAGTCTGGAAACAAGGTGAGCGGAGAAGAGATCAAAGCTGGGGACACATGCCCAAAGCAGCTGTAGATCAATTGTTGCTGTTGGATTTCAGAGCGGGGTGCTGGTGCCCTCGGCCAGCCAGGATGCATGAGAATCAGGCGTCCCTGCAATGGTTCAGCTGCACTCTTGGGCTGCCCGGAGCCTGGGCAGGCATTGCTGCAAGGCTTCATCTCTGGCACTCTTGGATAAGCTAAATAGATTGACCTTCTTCAGCCTCTCAGTGTCAGCTATGCTTTCCAAACCAGGAATCAGGCTTGTAGCTCTTTTCCAAACCTTTTCCTCTTTGTCAACATCCTTTCTGATGCAGGGACACCGGAACTGGACACAACATCCAGAAACAACCTCACTAACCTATAACCACACACTCCATACATGCATTGCAGTGTTGTCCTAGCTATGTTGGTCCCAGGATATCAGAGAGACAAAGGGAGAGAGGTAAGATCTTTGAACCAACTTCAGTTGAGGACAAAGCCAAGCTTTTGAGCTACACAGAGCTTTCTCAGGCTCTGAAGAATAGAAACAGAAGTCGGTCCACTAACAGATGTTACCCCGCGCACCGTGTATCCCTAGAAAGTGTCAAACACCAGGATCCTTGGGAGAGTTTATATCTGGCTCTGAGCTCTGGAGTTCAATCCAGACATGCATGAAATGATATGACAGTCTTTTTTGCCTGTGCCTCCTTCCAGGCACCTTTTCCAGAGTTCAGTCTGTAAGGTCTCTGTCTCACAACCTGTTTCCTATTAACTGTCCTCATTACTCCCTCTCTCCCAAAGTTTTTTGTGATTCCTGAATATTTAAGCAGAGGTCGGAGGCAGCACTTAGCTTGTATTAATGTTAATCATGCCAAGTTGGCTGTCAATTAGGAAGACTAAATCTATTTTTTCTTTTGGTCCCCCTCCTTCTGTGTTGCTCTACAGCTGCTTTCAGATGAACGGCCACTGTCTATTAGACAGGAGCCTAGAGGTTGAAATAATGAACTGACTCAAATGGCAGATCAAAACCTCAGGATGTGAGTTGATTTCTTTTTTTGTTTTATGATTATTATCACATCCCTTTGTGACTTTCGTTCCAGAATGCCTTTTAGAAAAAAGCCACAGCAGACAGTGAAAATGAAAGCAAAAACCATAACCTCATTTAACTGACCTACATCGGCTTGAAGGTCAGCACTCCGAACTGGGTGACTAGCAAGGGAACTGTCATGAAAACCACTTGGACATGGTTTTGTGTCAGCATTTCCTCTGAATGGCATGCTTTTTTATTATTATTAACATTCAAGAGATTTCTGCTGCTGGAGGAATTTATGCAACTGCCTAGTGAAGCATGCCAAGACAGGCTTTTAATGCATGCTTTGTAGCAAGAATGGTGAGGAGTTGACATCAGGTAGTCCACATGTTTTCAGCTCATGGTCATGTAAGTGGTAGGCCACAGGGTGCTAAATAATATTAGACTGCATCTTCATTCTGGGGCTCTCCAAGCCATTTATAAACACAAAGGTTTTTACATAACACCAAACTGCCCTGTAAGTTGGGTGAGTGTTGTAATGAACTAGCTCATGTAGGTGTCTCACTACTGACCTCTAGTAGATAGAATATGTACTGTTCAACTGTGTTGTCATAAGACCTATACTGCTAGTCGAGATTTTCCTTCAGTTGGAGAGTTAAGCATGTTTCTGAGCTGGAGACGTGAGATGTATCTTTGCTGTCACTACAATGTTCCAACTGGCCACTGCGCATGACAAGTGAGAACCTCAAACTTGTAGGTTATTACTTTTGTAATTACCCTGTTTTACATATGAGGTAGCTGTAATACAAATAGGTCAGGACTAATATTTCAGAGTTTAGGCTACCTGAACAAGTTGCCTGGTTTTCAAAGCTGCTGAACAACTGTTGCTTCCATTAACTTCAAATAAGGCCAACAGTGTGCAAGTCAGCAAACATTTGGAACCAATTGTATGTCCACCTCTACTCTGGAAATCACTTATTAGGAACTGGCTGCTGAATCAGGATCACAGTGCTTATCATTCAAGGAAATCATATTAAGCATAAAGCCATGATTATTTAATGGATGCCGAATCCATGTAATTGAAAGACCATGGAAGGAGAGGTATTATTTATGAGTAAACTTGGCAGAATTTGATTCTTTTTTATAATGTCAATTGTATAATATAAATATTTACTTTTAAGGATTTTTTTCCAATTTTTATCTATTTAAATATTCAATGTTGCACAACATTCTGAATTTTAAGCATTTTTCCCAATTATTTACTATTTAATTTTTCACAGTTATGAGAAATTATGGGGGATGTCTGGTCCCGGAGGCACTCAAACACTAATTTTTTCATGACAGTAGATATTGACATTTAAAGAGTTACAGTTTTATAGCCATTAAAACACAAATGTGCAACATCACATGTCAAAATATACAAAGTCAAAGTCCTCAAATCAAACTGTAATAAGTTCTCAAGCTTATCTCTAAATTTCAATTATTATCTATGGAAATATTTTCCCTTGGTTTCTGTGTATACGGTGAAATTGACTTTTACTGATACGAATCTGAGCCTTACAAGTCTATTTATAGGGTTATAGGAATAACGGGGGGAAATGAGAAAAGAAACATTAATCAGGAACATGAGATTAGATAAAACTACTGAATAGTCTCCCTAGGAGAGTGGTGGAAGCTTCATTGACTAAGTTATTTCAAAGTAGAGGAGACAAAACATCAAAGGACAGCCTTGGACAGAAAAATCCAGCACTAAACTGTAAAGGAAAGACTAGAGGATCCAACGTTTCTTTCCACTCTGGACTTTTGCATAAGATGGGGGCTTCTATAGTATCTTGCATCTTCAAAATATCTAAAAGCTCTGTATAAAGCAAGAGGGGGAAATTTGGACGTAGATGCACACATATCTATGTGTAGAAAAATAAAGATATACTCATAGACTCATACACTCTAAGGTCAGAAGGGATCAATAAGATCATCTAGTCTGACTTCCTGCACCATGCAGGCCACAAAAACTTCACCCATCCACTCCTGAAATAAATGTCTAATATATGACTGAGTTAGTAAAGTCCTCAAATCATGATTTAAAAACTTAGAAGGACAGAAAGTCCAGCAGGAATTGAGTCACGACCCAGTGCTACAGAGGAATGTGAAAAACTCATAGAGCCCTTGCCAATCTCCCCAGGTGGAAAATTCCTTCCTGACCCCAAATATGGCAACCATGTAAAATGCTGAATGTGTGGGCAAGTCTCACTAGCCAGACACCAAAGAGAATTTTCTGTGATAACTCAGAACCCAACCCATCCAACCCCCTTTCTCAGGCCACTGCCATATCCACCACCAGTAATCCAAAAAATGGTCAATTGCCAAAGTAGGTCGGCCCATCCCCTCCATAAATTTATCAAGCTCAGTTTTGAAGCCAGCTAGGTTTTTTGCCCCCACAACTCCCCTCAGAAGGCTATTCCAGAACTTCACTCCTCCTATAGTTATAAATCTGTGTCTAATTTCAAGACTAAATTTCCCAATGGCAGGGCTGACTCAACCATGTAGGTGAACTAGGTGGTCACCTGGGGCACCAAGCTTCAAGAGGTACCAAATCAGATGGAAGTATTTTTTTTTCTCTATTTAAAAAATAATAATAATATGTTATCTCTTATAACATGTTGGAAAGGGGCATCAAAATGATAGTTCGCCTAGGGTGCCAAAAACCCTTGGGCTGGCCCTGTCTGACTGACGGTTTGCGTCCATTAGCACTGTATTCAAATAATTCCTCTCCATCTGTGTTATTTATCCCTCTGATATATTTATACAGAGCAACCATATCTCCCTTCAACCTTCTTTTGGTTAGACTCAACAAGCCAAGCTCTTTAAGTCGCCTCTCTTAAGGCATTATCATAAGGCTACATTAAAATATAGCCATGCAACTTGAGCTGGTCAAAATATTTCCAAAGCTAAAATTCCAGTAGCATTTTTAATCACAATTTGGACCAAAAAAGGGACAAAAATATTACAAAAAATTCATTTTTATTTTCAATCAGCTCTACGCTTTTGTGCCTCATTTTTCCCAGCAGCAATACATAAGCAGTAAGTCTTACATACAGCACTTTCAGATCATTGGCTATGACAGACAGACTCTTAGATGTGCAAAATACTATTAAATAATACTCAGTCCTGCTAGACCATCTTTCAACTGGAATTTGCTTTCTACATATTATTTCTATCTTACATGCATATCTGGCCTCTGTCTCCATTGTATCTGACCACCTCACAATTTTTAAAGTCTGTGTGCCGCCAATACCCTTATGGAGGGTGGTGCTGTTCTTGAGATCAAACAGATGGGGACTTGAGACAAGGGAGTGTATGTCTATGCATGCACCAGCTTGGTGTCAGCATCCGTGCCGCAGCTACCAGACTCAGAGTAGCAGTGCTCAGACTAAAGTGCCCATAAGACAAGGGTGTGGGATCTCTAGCCCACCTGACCCTTAACAACTGAGCAGCAGTCGCCACACTGCTATTTTTAACATGCTAGCTCAAGTCTGTCTCTCTGGGCTGGGAAGCTTGCTTCCATTGCAGTGTAAACATGCCTGAAGAAGCTAAGGCCTACACTGGGGGAAGCTGTAATTCGATTTTAGGCTCTCAAATTACAGAAGGCAAACTAGAGTGATCACAGCAAATTGCTTGCTCAAGGGTCTCATATCTCCACTCCTCACATTACTTCCTAATATGCCTTGCGCTGTGGGCAGTAGGCAAAGGGGCTTGTGGAGAGGCCATAGTCCTCTGCTCACTCCCCGTCCCCTCTTTTCCAAAGAAAAAAGGCAGGAAAAGCTTTCCTTGCTGTTTCTTTGCCGCAGGCACAACAGAGAGGTACACTTCTGCATGCAGAGAGAAGAATTAATTGAAAACTTCCTGGGGCTGCAGGCAGGGGAGGAACTATGTTGCTATGGAGAAACAGACTAGAGAAACCAGAAAAAGCAAGATTACAGCTACTCTCTGGCTACGGAAACCCAAATTCCATTTGTAGATTTTGACCTCAGTGCTGTGCCACTTGCAGGGGTGGTGTTGGGAAGTTGAATTACAGCTCCAGTTTCTTCAGATTTACTGCTCTGACAGTGGAGACACAGACTGCAGAAAGTCAAGGTGATCACCATTATGTCAAACTTCACTGCCAGTGCAGACCAGGACTAAGTGACCCACCTACAGTCACACAGAGAGTCTGTGATCAAATAGGGATTTGAACCCAGGTCTCCCAAATCATAAGTAGTAACTTAAGCACTAAATAAATAAATAAATAAACACCTTTCTTTTTGCTAGTGAAGGTTCATACCAGCCATCTGACACATGAAGATATTAATGGCCACATTTTGCAGAGACTATGAATAAACCACAGAAGAATTAAACGACTGGCCTATGGTTGGTCCCACAATGAGAGAGCTAGGAGAAACCAGGAGCCCTGATTTCCAGGTTCCTGCTTTAATCACTCTTAGACACAGAGAAAGAGAGAGTGCTATGTGGATCCTACTTGCTAACATGACTAAAACTATCACACACACACACACACCCCGTTTCCATGAAAAAGCATGGAGCAGCCGTCGAGATGCATCAGGACCGCTAATTTCAGAGCAGCGTTCAGGGCAGCTGCGTTTGCTGTTAATAAGCTAAATATTTAGTGGCATTTTGGTGCACAAAGTCAGTCCACATCACACAAGGATGTCAGCAATAAGGCTTTTGCCTCTCAGGGGCACAACAGCGGTGGAAAGTCACACAAAAGCAGGCAGCATGGGTGCACCTCTGAGGAACATTTGCAAACAAGCGAGCTGTCAGCTGGCATCTCTCTCCTCAGTGTCTTCTCCCTCCTAGACCTGTCAGCTGCATTCGATCACGCAGCGGGAACAACTGATCATGGCTGCCTTGGTGGGCAAAATCATTGCTGGCTTTTCCCTTGGCATGTCATCAGTGTTTTTCTGTGTGGGAGAGAGCAGGGGGCATTTAGCTGACAAGTTCAGAGAGATGGGCAGCTCTGTCGAGTCAGGCACAGCGCTGGCAGGGTGTGCAAAGCTGTGTGGCATGTTATTTGGGCACTTTCATCCTGATAATGACAGCTATCTGATAGTCCAGGTGTGGGCTTCCTTTTCCACTGGATGTAGATTTGGCACTGGCCTCAGGGCCAGGAAACTTTGCTCCAGCCCTGACCTTCTGGGTGACCTTGAGAATCACATCTTTTCTCTGTGCCTCTGGATGGCCTTCCACCCTTTGTCTCTTAAGACCGAAAGCTCCTCTGGACCAGGCCTTTCTCTTACTATCTGGACTTACACTGTCACATACAACTGGGTCCTGATCTTGCCTGGGACCTCTATGCACCACTGGAATTCAAATCATCAATCCCAACAATGTGCAATTAAGCTCCACTGGTTGGGAGTTTTACCAGTAACTCCCATGGGAGCAGAGCTGGGCACTTTTGAAAATTTCTCCCCCAGATGTGGGAGGTTTCCATTCCCAAAACCAGTGCACTGTTTAACTTCCAGGGGATTTTTCCCTAGTAGTGCTATCTTTCCAGGAAGCAGTAAAACTGAGGTCCTGAATGCTTCTGGCCACAAAATATCCCATTGCACTTTACCCAAGATTACAAGTGTTAGAGGTAAATAAATCCGTTAGTCTTTAAAAGTGCCATAGGACTCCTTGTTTGTTTTGCTAAATTAGACTGACACAGCTACCCCTTTGGAACTTATCCAAATTCCAATTTGCCTCCTCAAATGTCCCCCAAAGTCTCAAGTGGCCACAGTATTCTTCTGCATGTCCCTTGCCAGATCTTGCATGGTTGCTGGGTGCAGTGTGAATGATGCTGGGTTCTGGCCAAGAGGTGGCTGGTGTTTCATGGGGGTCGAAGTGAAACCTACCATAGTCACACAGACTTTAAGGCCAGAAGGGCCCATCAAAATCATCTAGTCTGTCCTCCTGCACATTACAGGCCACAGAACCTCTTCCGTCCACTCTTGTAATATATGGCTTGTAGTCTTTGCATCATTCAATGAGTTAGCTACACCTCCCTCCCCTTTGCCGGTTGCTCACTTAACAGATCATCTACGGGGATTGCTGTGATCTCTCTCCTTCCCTGTGATGGCTGGGCAGCAATGTCTCTTATTAAGAGAAGAGATTCAGGGCAGCCCAAGTCTTGGAGGAATCCAGTCACCAGACTGTCTTTAATTTTTTGTTCTTTTCTGTCTGCCATGGGGACGTCAGTCGGTGGAGTCAGTGTTTTGCTTCCTAGGCTCAGCCAATCTAAGCCTTCCTGTTTGGCGATGGCATAGCGTTGGATCATTAAACAAGGTTACGCCAGGTTTGGCAACACAGAAGCACAGTTCTCCCCATCTGCCAGTGTGCACAGGGCTGAGGTCCATAGGGTGGCATCCATGGTCCTGGCAGACATCCTTCAGGAATCTGAACTGGGCAGGGTGGAGGAGGTGAGGGTGCCTGGTAGGCAATGGTAAGGTGACGGTGGTTAATCCCCTAGGAAAGGGATGGAGGACATTATCTCATTCTGCACAGACTACCAAGTTAGCGTGAGTAGGGTTCTGGACAGCATGACCCAACCATAATTCCTACCACCGCCATCATATATAGTAGAAATTGTGACTATTACTCCCTGTTCATCATTCAGCTCAGCTACATCCCTTCCAAATCCCCAAAATATACTGAAAACTGATGTGAGGGTGGCTGGTTCCAGGGACGTTGGCCAGCAAGCCTATTCATTCATTCTCACCATGTCAGCTAAATAAGACTCACTTACACAGCGCTTTATCCACTCTCTTGTTATTATTGCTATTTATCATTCATATTCCAGTCATTCTGAGCAGCCTCCATCGAGCTCAGGGAGCCACTTGATAGGTGTTGTACAGACACAACAGTAAGGGGCAGTTCAGCGTTTACAGCAGACATTACGGAAATAAAGTTACGTGTTATGGTGAGTGGTGAATCCTAGAGGGAGTGCGGGAGATTCAAACCCCTTTAAAATGGCTATTAGTAGTTAGTCATTACTTTGATTATTAATTAGATGAAGTAATGGAGACTGGCCAGCAAACTGCACAAGGTCAGGCTGTCGATGAGAAAGCTTTAAGACAAGGATCCAGTGGCCAGAGGACATGGCTTCCCAAGCCACCCCATCCCCAGGAATTACATGGAAAGAGATCCACACGGGCAGAGGATCTGCTGGCGTCTTCCATGTACACTGGACAAGTTCCCCTGGGCTGCTCAGATGGGGACTCCCTGGGAGTCAAGGCCACTGGAAGCAAAATTAATGCCTAGTAGGATTACCATGTGGCTATAAACAAAGATCTAGTCCCCAGCTCTGCCCCTAATCTCCCATATCCACACCCCACTGAACCCAGTCCCCAGGGCATGTCATCTGATGGCCCCAGGAGAGTTGTGGGTAGCTCCAAGAGGCAGCTATGCCCCTTTGAGACTCCCAAAGAATTTCCTGTCCTTACCTCCACTCACTTTAAGTGGCTGGAATGACCGAGGCTTCATCATTTCACTTTCTGTAAAAATAGCTGTCATGCTTTCGTTAAGTAATTTAATAATTCCCTGGAAATATTGATCAGTTGCAAGCACTTCTCATTAAGCTCAAGAAAATAGCAAGTCATGATTTTACTTGGTAATTAGAAATGACTGCACAGTTTGTTTTTCCTGTCGCTTCCAAAACGGACTGAGGTTGGAAGGAGCAGAATGTGGCACTGGGGGAAGACAGCTTGAATGGGGCAGACCCTCCCGAGTGGCTTTTGACAAAGGAAGAATTTCTCAATACTGGATAAAATTCCTGCTGAATATATCAGTGCAACACAAGAGTGGTTTCTACTAGCCAGGCATGTCAATAAGCAGATGGGTGTAGCGCCTTCATTTTGCACATGGCTCCAGTCACAGGTGCTCGTCCAACAAGTCAACAAATCTGTGGTTTACACTTAGGAGTGAGCATTTGCTCTTCTTGGGGGAAGAGGCAGGGTGGGCTTTGACCCAAAAGCCTCAGCTCCAAAGAGCCTTGAACTTGTTCAGATCGAGACCTGACCTCGACTTTGCCGTTCTGGCCCAGTTAGGACTAAGATCCTGACCAGAGGTCACCGTATGGTCTGGGACTGTCCCCGCTTGTCCCCATGACTGTGGCCCTTGGATTATAAATAACCTGTTCGTGGGGAACCCCATCTTAGTCTTCTCTCAAGCAAGCCACAGGCAAGCGACTCTCAGCCCGTTCCCATCCTGCACCCAGAAACCACCCACTGTTCCTTGCTGTGACACATCCAAAGCCCACAAACCTTTGTGGTCAGTGTGGGAACTGAGGGTGGCCTTTGGGTGGGGGGAAGGAGGTGCCATGGGGTTATTGCTGGAGGCGAGGTGCAGGGCAGGCAGCGATGGGAGGGGTGCTGAGGGCCGGTAGGGTGGTGATGCTGGTGATGTTCTATCACTCGCCGTCTCCATCGCAATGAGATGAATCTGCCACAAGCAATATTGCCTCCCAGAAATTCACACACCAAAAAAACCTCTCCCTTTTCCCTCCCCACTCCTTATTTATTAAAGCTCCTGATTTTAGCAACAGTAATGCATCACCCCCTTCCCTAGATTTTGCCTTCCAGGCCCTGATGCCACCTGAGCTGTGTCTCTTGACTCCCAGTGCAAGGGCTGAATTCGAACCTAGAAGCATTTCAAAGCTGCTCTGAAAAATAGCCCTGAGTCCTCTCTCACAGACATGTCAGTCAGCAGTGGCCTGTCTCTGAGGAGGGAGATGATTTTGGAAGAGACAGAGCACTGCCCAAGAATGCCTTTGCTATTCAAAACAGACGCCACAGCAAAGGCAACCTAACAGCGTTGCAGCAGCGTTGTAGTTATTGGTACTGCAGCAGCGAGGCGAGGCTGCGTTCTGCTTGCTGAAAGAGAAAGCTGCAGACAAGAAAGACGTGGCGTCCCAGTCACAGGGAGAGGAGTTTTACATTGCACCTTTCCCATGGGACTTCGGCGACCTTGGCAGAAACTACCCACTTGCTAGCGCAAACCGTGGGCCAAGGCTGACCTTGAGCGCTAACTACAAGGTCTTCCTGCTGCCATGCATGAGAAGTAACACCTGCACGTGCATGTAAATAGATCCTTGGTGCACTTCACAGAATGCATGGAAGTTCCCAAGATGCATGAAAAATCTGGACTCAGCGTCCGGGGGACAAGGTGTTGCCATTTGTTATGCTACTGTACAGGCTGCACCTGGTTCAGAAGAGTCTGCTGGGAATTAACGTTCTGGAATTGCCCCCTGAAGACGACAAACCCAGCATCCCCAGACATGATCAGAGACTGCTAGGAAGGACTGTACCCAATCCCTGGGCCTCAGTGTGAAGCTGGAAATTAAGCATGTCTGAGGGTGTGGGAGATACCTATGAGAGTCCTGTGGCACCATAAAGACTAACAAATTTCTTCTGGTATAAGCTTTTGTGAGCTTCAACTCACTTTGTCAGATGCATGAAGTGAAAACTATACCTGAGAGTTATAAATACACATGACAGGATGAAGAAGGGCAAGTGCTAGCACAGTCAATTCAGTTAGGGTAGATGAGGCCAACTCACATCAGTAGATTAGAAGGTGAGAATGTGTGAACAGGGACAATCACTCTTTGCAATGTGCTAACCACTCCTCAGACCCAGTCTGATTGGGTCAAGTTTCCAAATCAGTTCGAGCCCTGCAGTTTCACGCTGTAGTCTAGTTCCAAAGGGTCAGCGATGTTCGTCTAGTTCAGCAAAACAAGCAAGGAGTTCTGTGGCACTTAAAGACTAACACATTTATTTTTTGCATGAGCTTTCGTTGGAGAAAATCCCACTTTGCCAGATGCTTTGAAGATGGTGGAATTTACAGAATAGGGAGAAAAATAAATGCAGGGAAGTGTAAGCCATGAGATCAGGTCACACTGAAACAGCAAATCAAAGTTGTTGTTAAGATTCAAACACTGGGAAACAGCAACTGCTTTTGATTTGCTGTTACAATATGACCTGATCCCATGACTTACACTTCCTGCATTTATTTCGTCCCTTTCTATAAGATCCCCTATCTTCAAAGCATCTGACAAAGGGGGATTTTCTCCCACGAAAGCTCATGCGAAAAATAAATTTGTTAGTCTTTAAGGCTATGTTCACAAGGGGAGGGCTTGTTTCGAAATAACATATTATTTCGAAACAACTTATTTTGAGGATAAAAAACTTTGTCCTCGAAATAAGGCAGCGAAATAGCATGGTGGACATGCTATTCCGCCTGGGGAGGGGATTGCAGGCACCGGCGGGGTAAAGTGAGGCTGGGCGCTTTACCCCGCTGGTGCCTGCAGGGCCAGGGTGCTGAGGGGTCAGCCCTTCCTCCCAGGGTGCTTAGCACCCTGGGAGGAAGGTGACGTTGTCTCGGAACACTTTGTTCCGAAACAACATGTCCCAACAGGGCTGTTTCGAAACCTCTGTTTCAAAACAACCCTGTTTCGACAGTAAACGAGGTTTAAGCTGTTTCGGGAGGAGCACGGCCATTTCGAAACAAGCTGTTTGCTTGTTTCGAAATGGCCGTGCGTCGTGTGGCCATGGCACTTCTTATTTCAAAACAACCTCTGTTGTTTCGAAATAAGAAGTGTGTGTGGCCATACCCTAAGTACCAGACAACTTGTCTGTTAGGCCGAAGCTTGGTTTTGAATTTTTTTTTGTTGAAGTCTGGCAACTTTCAAGTCCGCTACTGCGCATCCAGGGAGACTGAAGTGTTCTACTGCTGGTTTGTGGATGTTGCCATCACTCAGCAATCAGACGGGGTCTGAATAGGGACTTGAATGATTAGCACATTACGAAAAGCGATTGTCTCTGTTCACACATCCTCACCTTCTAATCACCTGGTGTGAATGGGCCCCATCTGCCCTACCGCAACTGACTTTGCTAACATTTGCCCTCCTTCATCCTGGCATGTGTATTTATACCTCTCAAGCGTAGTTTCCACTTCATGCGTCTTGTGAAGTGGGTTGGAGCCCAGGAAAACTTGTGCCCAAAGAAATTTGTTAATCTTTAAGGTGCCACAGGACTCTCTTTGTTTTTGCTGTACACAGACTAACACAGCTGCCCCTCTGGGGATAAACTAGTGACATTTCAACTAACAGATGGAACGGGAAATGACCCTGAGTGCTGATCATGGTGAAAGAGGGTCTGGCTATCCTGGAGCTAGAAGCACAATTTCCAATTTTAGTAAGAACGTAAGAATTGCCAGACTGAGTCAGGCCAATGGTCCATCTGCCCGGTAGCCTGTCTCGAACAACAGTCAGTGCCAAATGCTACAGAAGAAATGAACAGATGAGGGCAATTCTCAAGTGGCCCATCCCTTATCATCCAATCCCAGATTTTGGCAGTCAAAGGATTAGGATTACCCAGAACATGGAGCCGTTACTCTGGTCATTTTAGCTCACAGTCACTGATGGATTTATCTCCATGAACTCAGCTACTTCTTTTCTGAACCCAGGTACCATTTTGGCCGACACACCATCGCCAGGCAACAAGTTCTTCATTACGTAAAGAAGGATTTCCTTATGTTGAATTTAAACCTGCTGCCTATTGATTTCCCTGAGTTACTCTTAATTTTTGTGTTATGTAAAGAGAGAAATAACACTTCCCTGTTCATTTTCTTCAAAAAAACAACAAGCAGTTGTGTGGCACTTTAAGACTAACAGATTTATTTTTTGCATGAGCTTTCATGGGAGAAGATCCCACTTCCTCTGTAAGTTCACCCATCTTCGAAGCATCCGAGGAAGTGGGATCTTCTCCCACGAAAGCTCATGCAAAAAATAAATCTGTTAGTCTTAAAGTGCCACACAACTCCTTGTTGTTTTTTTACTGGACTAGACTAACACGGCTATCCCTTTGGAAACTGACATTTTCTTCAAGCCATTCATGATTTTACAGACCTCTATCATATCCCCTCTTAGCCATCTCTTTTCCAAACTGACCGGTGCCAGTCTTTTTAATCTTCTATGAAAGCTGTTCCAAACTCTTCATAATTTCCTTCTTTGTACCTTTTCCAATTCTAACATATCTTTTTTGAGATGGGGCAAGAAGATCCGCTCACAGTATTCGAGGTGTGGGCGTACCATGGATTTATATAGAGACAGTATGATATTTTCTGTCTTATTATATATCCCTTTCCTAATGGTTCCTAATGTTCTGTGAGCTTTTTTGCCTCCCACTGTGCATTGAGCAGATGTTTTCACAGAACTACCCACAGTGACTCTAAGCTTTCTCCTGTGAGTGGTAACAGCTAATTTAGAACCAATTTTGTATGTAGCGGTGGGATTATTTTTTTTCAATGTGTCTTACTTTGTACTAATCAGCACTGAATTTCACCTGCCATTTTCTTGCCCAATGACCCAGTTTTGTGAGATCTCTTTTGTAATGCTTCATAGATAGCTTTGGACTTAACTATCTTGAAAAATGTTGTATTGTCTGCAAATTTTGCTAGCTCACTGTTCACCCCCTTTTCTAGATCATTTATGAATATGTTGAACAGCGTAGATCCAAGAATAGATCATTGAATCATAGAAACTGGAAGGGACCATGACAGGTCATTGAGTCCAGTCCCATACACTCATGGCAGGACCAAGACCCCTCGTAAACCATCCCTGACAGCTGTTTATCTAACCTGCTCTTAAAAACTTCCAATGATAGAGATTCCCCAACTGCCTAGGCAACTTATTCCAGTGGTTAATCGCCCTGAAAGTTAGGAACTTTTTCCTAATGTCCAACCTAAACCTCCTTTGTTGTAATTTAAGCCCATTGCTTCTTGTCATAACGTCAGCAGTTAAGGAGAACAATTTTTCTCCCACCTCCTCACGACAATCATTTAGGTACTTGAAAATGGTTAACATGTCCCCTCTCAGCTATGTGGTCACCAGGAAGGTCTATGGCAGCCAGGGTCAGCTCAAGGGATTGTGGTGCCCTGAGCCAACTTTTGCTTTTGTGCCCCCATCGGGAGCGGGACAGGGCTGGCAGTCATGTGGCAGCTGCTCCAGCAAGCACAGGAAGCTGCAATTTTTGGCACCAGTGCCCCTCATTTTTGGTGCCTGTGCCTCTCAGCCTCAGTGCGCCAAGCCAGTGCCACCCTGGCTCACCCCTTTTAAGCCAGCCCTGATGGCGACAGAGGAAGGATAATCCTGTAGCTACAGCACTGAGCTGGGAGCCAAAAGACTTGGGATCTCTTCCCTGTGCTGCTAGAAATAGCCTGCACAATTTTGGAAAAGTTGTTTTCTTTATGCCTCAGTTGCCAGCCCTGGTCTGCAACATGGGGATAACAAGACAAGTGTTCCTCCCAGTGAGGGCGCGAGGCTGTGTTCATTCATTTCAGCCAGGGGGTTGAAGCTCATGGGACAGGCAACAGAAAACGCAAAGTGTCTTCTCGTTATTACCACCACATGAGACACGTCTCAAGCACTTCAAGTAGGAAGGACCATGAGCCAAGAAAATCATTTGGGAGAATCCCACTTTCCTTATATGAAGGGCAAGTCAATACCCATCGCTGGTAGGAAGGGGGATCTGGTGCTTACCAGGTTTCATGCTAGCTCACAGGTGGGGACATAGCAGCATCCTGTGAACGACCTTTCATTCTCAGAAAGCATCCCATTACTGGAAAGGGGTTTTCACATTAAAGGGAGGTTCAAACACCAGACCCAAACTCGCATGAGCAGGGGGTGAGACTAGGCACCCAATGCGTGTTTCACAAAGTGAGATCAGATGTTGTTATTAGCTGCTCCGCTAGGTGGCCAGCAGAGAGGGCCACTGGTGACTAAATCATGGGCAGCAGGGAGGACGAGAACTCAGTTCAAAAGGAAGGTATAGAAGGGGGAAAAAAAGGTATGTGGTTGTATTGGCAGCGGATGATTTTATTCATTTCTGCTTTTTAACCACCCAAGGTGCACTGCCTTACCTGGTGCTTTACGGACACAGTTCTGATTTCACTTTGGTTTACATGGATGTGACCCCATTGATGGCAATTAAGTTCTATTGCATGTAAACGGTGTGAGACCAAAATCAGGCTCTCCTCTCTCAACCATGACTTCCTTGTATCACTGGGATAACTGTACCGTGGTTGGGAGGTTCATGGTGGGGAGGGTGTTAATGGAGCTGGCTGGGGGGTTCCCATCTATTTAACAGAAAAATCTGGGGGAGATTAAGACTGTGGAAGCATTTGAATCCGGATTCAGACCAATGCTTCCAAGCTGCCTCCTCTCTGTAATAAGTCAATCTAACCAAAGAGCATGGACTGTGAGATTTTCTGCTCCCCAGCTGTATATGCAGGTAAGTTTGTGCACAGCTATGCCAGGCACCCCCCACTAAAGAGATTGCAGAGCACAGCCCCAGAGAAGGGAGCAGAGCAAATCTAAAGGGACAGGTTGAGCTCCCATGTTGGCCTGAATAATGCAAGGAGCGAAATACTCTGTTACCAGTCTAGGGAGCAGACAATTAAAGCACTACTTGAAGCAAATGTCTCCTGACTGTGGTGCAGAATCTCAATTAGCCCGAAACATCTTATTGCACTTAAAGTGCAGGTTAGCGACATTTCAGGGAGGAGTGATGCCTTCTGCCAGCCAATGAGGATCATGTCTAGGGGCCTGTCCTTAAAACAATGTGTGATCGCTGCATGACATTTTCCCAGCTTAGCACTTCAAGCGTTCTCATAGTTACCCTAGCAGCAAGAATAGCATATGTTTTATGTCCCCACATTTAAAAGAGTCTCTCTCCTCCTCTGTTAATCGGTTCTTCTCTCTCCCTTTTTCTCTTAACTCATTATCTCTTTCTTACTTTGTTCCCCCTTTTCTCTCTCAGCTCACTCCACTAATAACATCATCCTTCGCTCTCTCCTTATACCCCCTACACCACTGAAGCTCAAATTCAGATGTTTTTATCGACATGGCAAGTTCCACAAGAGCTATCAACATATGTTGGCTGGGGGCAGGGGTGGGTGCAGAGCAGTCATTGGCAGAGGGACATTGATCGCTGCCTTTACAGCATGTTTTTAAGGGGGTGTGCAACCAGCAGCACAGTTCTGCTATTTCTCTCCCTTCTCTTGGAGTTGTTAATTGGTTTTTCTCCTCCACTTTTTAGCACAAAGTCGAGTATTTCTGGAAAATCTCTCTACCAACCGGCCATGCATTTTGCAAAGCAGCAAGAATAATGCCGCTCTTTCATTCCCTTTGCTCTTGTGTTGCTTGCAACGCCCCGCCAGTGCTGGTTGCCAATTAAATGTGTATGTGCCAGTTTCTATCCTTGAGTGGTGGCTATTGACGGGGTTTGACCCTGCTGGCAGGTGCAGTGACTCTTTAGGGGTTTAGAACAGCGGAGCTCAGTATACAGTTTAATCTGCTTTTTCTGGTAATCAGTGTCAATGCCCAGATTGCAAGCTCTTTGGGCAGGGCCGGCACAAGGTTTCTGGGTGCCCTTGGCGATGAGGGATTTTGGTGCCCCCCCATGCCATGGGTGTCCCTCCGCCCCACCCATGGGCGCCAGCCCCAGCCGAGGATCTGGATCCAGCTGTGCACATAGAGTGGCACTGCTGCCACAGGGATCCAGCCACAGGCAGGGAGTGGCACCACTGCTGGGGGGATCCAGCCACAGGAGCCTCTTGGCACCCCCTAGTTTTTGGCACCCTAGGCGACTGCCTACGTTACCTCTATGCGCAGACCGGCCCTGTCTTTGGGGCAGTACCCCAAACTGTTGTGGCACCTCCTTGTGGCTCTTCTAGGGATTAGTTCTCAAACAGTCTGACACCCCTTCCTTAGGTTTCTCTCCCCCTCTATCCAGAATTGATTGCTCCCTGTTTGCATTTTGGGGTGTTCCCTCTCTGTGGCTTGGCCTTCTGGCCAGATAACTATCATTTTCCCCTTCTAGGGTAAGAAAGTCCCTTTGAACAAATTGCCTCAGACCATCTTTCAATCATCTGCCTAGACCATGCCACCTCCCCAATGACCCACCTTCAGCTACAGGATCCAGCCCAGGGAACCTCTGCCCAGCAACCATCATCTATTCAAGCTCCAACTCTGTTGTTGTTTCCCTGGGCTGTTTCCTACCTCTCCTCTCTTTCTTCTAGTCCACCGGGTTTACATGGAGCTACCACCACTCCCCATAGCTGCTTCGCCCCTCTCAGCTTTGTGCCAAAGTTTGTAGCCCAAAGCAGGGCCTTAGGGCTTAGCCTCCTGCGAGACCTTCTCTTTATACTCAGCCAATTCCTCTCCTCTCTAAGGAGTGACTACAGAACTTTGCCATCTTGCTTGCCTCTTCCCAGGTTGGCAGGACTTCATCATCCATTGGACTTTTATCAGCTGTGGCTCACCTCCAGATGAAGTCTATACAGTTAACTGGCCCCTTCTGAGTCCCCTGACTCCTTTCAGAGCTGGTGTGGGAGGAACACGTCCTCAAAGGGAGGGCCTGTCATTGTGGTCTGGGTTTGAGTAGCACCTAGGACAACGGGGCCAAGAGCCATGCTCTCCAGACTCCACTATCTGTGATAGTGCCCGCTGGGCCTTCTTCAGCTGGTATAAATCAACATAACTCCCCCAAAGTCAAGAGCTGGGCCAGTTTATGCCATCAGGGGATCTGGCCCACCTTCCCTCTTTAAAGTCACTTCTTCACATCCCTAACCTGCTCATCTTCTTGTGTTCTCCTTTCCTGCCATACACATAAGGCCTGCATTCATCCAGATCTACTGCACTTGAATTCCCAGCTCTGTGGGAATTCAGCTTAACAGAGAAGCATGGTGCAAGCCAGCCAATAGCTGATATGTTTCCAGGACAGCTCATTCATCTATCTCAATCATACAGTCAATCTCGAAGGTAGAGACTATTACAAAATGCCCCCGATGGACCTCTGTAGTGCACAGTGGACAGCAAGGCCAATAGTTTTATATCAGTGTCTCATACTGATGCCAAGTGCAGGAATGACAGCCAGCTACCAAGGGTAGAAAGCATTTAAAAAACTGGCAGTTGGGGAAGTGGGACCGTCCCTGGATTACAAGTGAGTCTGTACAACCCTACCATATTCCCTGCCGTAGCTGCTGTTTTGAGAGCCAACCACAATAAGGGAGAGGCTGGGGACATCTTGTAGCGACACAGTGCTTAGAATGAAAAGGTTGAACAATCACTGCTGCTGGGATCAAATCTGAGCCAGGACTAAAATAAACCTAAGATAGTGCAGAGAGCAGTATTCGGCAAGCATCACTCTGTCATCAAGCCAGTACAAGCCAATGCTCCAACGGGGCATTTGGGGTGAAGGACAGCTGGAGGTGCTGCCACCGCAGTACCTGGACAAAGGAGATAGATTAAAAACATGGTGGCAACTTCTCAAGGAGGGTGCTCTTTTAAGATGCAAAATCCTCTGGCTATTACAGATCCCACAGCACATTCAATAAGAACTAGGCAATATACCAGCAGCCTTGACTAGCTTCCACTTATCACTAATTTTATTATTTATTTGCATTGCTATACAACTAGGAGCCCCAGTTATGGGCCAGGGCTCCACTGTGCTAGATGCTCTACAAACACAGAACAAAAAAGCAGCTTCCTCAACGAGCTTACTATCTAAGAAGTAACAATAGAGAAATGGGGGGGAGGACACCAGAAACAATGTGAAAACATTGCTCAATGTGATTGAGATGTCTAAGTGCTCCAACTGTCTAATCGATGTCATTCTGTTTCTGTCTGTCGAAGCTAGAGTACTAAGCAACACAGGTTAAATGTCCCTGGAATATCAAATAACAGTCGACCTGCTGGGGTGCTCAGTGTACCAGGCTCACTCAATCCAAGATTTACCAGGTAAACATAGGCAGATTAGCATTCACCATTTTGCTACGTATATTCCTCAGTACATTCCAGGGCTAAAGAAAGGGAGGAGGCATGTCTAGGTCAGACAGTCTCAAATTTATTGATCAGCTCCCACCCCCCTTCTTCATGGCTATATCATGTAGGCTTCCCTCCCCTCAAAAAGTTCACGTGCCCCCAGCTCTGAAGGCAGAACTACACCAACAGCACAACAGAAGTAAGGACGACTTGAAAAAGTGATGTTTGTCGGTATTACTTTTCATGGCAGACTCAGTGCTCCATGGCTACCTCTGGGGTTGACAGGTGAGGGGAAATAGGATGAAGGGGAGGGAGAGAGGAGCCCACGTGGCAAGGTGCCTGCAGCCTTTTTAATCCTCACCTCCCAGATGTGCACAGCCCTTCTGAACAAGTTCTAGCCAGGTACGGCTGACAGCCGGATCTCTTCAAAAACCAAAACACCCAGCACAGCTCATGCTTTCCTGGACACATTCTCCCATAGCTTGAGAACTGTTGGTCTAGGGTAAGCACATCTGCCAGGCTGGCCTCAGTGGCCTGGGCCCTGGTTATGTACGAGATTGCCTTCCTCTCAGAGATTATGAGCACGGGTGACAATGCGGTTGCTTAGACATAATGGAATTGTGCACGGATGACTTGTGTCCTTCTCACAGAGGACGCAGTGCTTTCTCAGGGGAAGGCTGAGGAATGAACTCTTCCAGGAACTAAGGACCACCCTATGGTGACAGGATAGAAGTAAGGTTGGGAGGCAGGTGGAGGCGCCGAGTGGACCATAATTAATTGCTGCTAATTGCATTACAAGAACATGTAAAGGCCCTAAACAAATTCATGAGCTTGCTGTACTGGGTGCTGTTGGTAGGAGCAGAAACTGAGGTGAAGAGACGTATCCCACTCATGCAGTAAATTAGTGAACAATCTAACTCAACTAGGACTAGCATAGTCTGAACAGGAAATAGTCCCTGGCGTTCCAGTCTATTACCTATCCATCAGACCGAACTGCTGCTCCTGGTGTACTTACTCAAATGGGATTTTCAAACATGATCCAGCCTTCAAGATTGGTGGTTGGGATCTATCTAAGTACAATACTTACATGATCCACCCCCTGCCCCATCACTATATCCTCTGAGTGCAACGAGGTCTTTGATACATTTATACTTTCCCTCTGAGTGAGAAAAAAGATGCTGAGGCTCAGGGAGACTTGATGATTTGCCACAACACACAGGATGCCTGTGGCAGAATAGGAAAACTTTAGTTGTGTCTTACATGAAGTTTTCCTATCTTGGAGTGAATAGGTGCACAAATCCATGATGCTGAGAAGGGACTCCAAATTCTTGGATCTGAGGGACTCAAGAGTCCCAGGCCAGCAAGCTCACCATGAGGGCATGCTTCATTGCTAACGGTCATGCACACAAGCATACCTCAGCCCACTTCCCCCACTAAGTTTGAAGTACCAGCTCCAAACACGAGTGGTGTCTTCGGTACAGATTGTAACGACTGAGTCTGAAAAAATAAAACCCTTAATTATATCCATTTCTTAAATCACTGCTGAACCAACAAAGGTATTTGCTATATTTGCTGTGACCTTTGCTAGTGGGATTGGGGCATCCAGGGGGGCTGAGGGCTCTATATCCACAGACCTATTTATTTTCCACCGGCAGGTCCTATTACACTGTGAGCAGCCCATGATCGATACCAGCTCTGTTACTTTTCCACACTGTCAATCAATCTGGCCCCCTGGTACCTCAAGATCCTCTTGTGTGAGTGTGCGCATGCGTGGAAGGGCACAATCAATGGTGCCCACAGGACAGGCACCACAATGGGGATTTGAGGAGATCAACGAGAGGTTAGGATGCTATTGACCTAGTCAGGGAGAAACATGAGTAAAGTCAATGACAATCGATCTTCCCACCCTTCACGCAAACACATACATGATCTTCTGCCAGATGGGCAGTCCTTTTAAGTCCCCTCTTCCAGCAGGCTGTCCCGCCTCTCCAAGGAGGCCAGTTCCCAATTTGCAGTGGTGGAAAAGGCCCACAACACACCACTGAATGGGATTTCAGCAGAGCAGGATTTGTTGACTCCAGCTATTAAACACTGATGTGTCACAGGGGGCTTGCAGGAGCTCCGTATTTATATTGAATGTGGGTTTGGGTTGATTTCCCAGCATGAGGGAGTCACCCTTTCTCTGATGTTGCTAAACTCTTCCTGCTAGAGGTGTGTTAGTCCAATGGTTGAAAGAAACAAAAATGGTGAAGGGAACAGAACTGGTTCCACTAGAGGATAAAGTAAGAAGACTGAGATTGTTCAGCTTAGAAAAGAAACAACTAAAGGAAGATTTAATAGAGATCTATAAAACCATGACTAGTGTGGAGAAAGCGAATAAAGAAGTGTTATTTACCCCATCATATAAGATAAGAACCAGGGGCTGCCTCGTGAAATTAGACAGCAGGTTTAAAACAAACATAAGGAAGTACTTTTTCACACAGTGCACAGTTGACCTCATTGATGTGGAAACTACTGATGTGAAGGCCAAAAGCATAACCAGGGGCAAGAAGTAGGTATGTTCATGGAGGATGGATCTATTAATGACTATTAGCCAGAAAGGTCAGCACACACCCCCATGATCCAGCTAGTCCTAAACCTCTGATTGCTGGATGCTGGCAGTGAACAATAAGTAATGGATTATTGGATTGTTCTGTTCTGTTCATTCCCTCAGAAGCACCTGCCATTGGCCACCGGTAGAAGACAGGACACCGTGCCATATCAGGGGAAGACAAAATTGGCTCACAGCTAGGCACCAGCAATTTTACATTTGATCACCAGATGGAGCGTCTCCATTATATTTCTTCAGTGGAGCTAGGCCACAAGCTACTAAAACTGGTCACCACAGTGATCAGAAACATAGATTCGTTGAGGCCTGTGCTAGACGAACCTTTGGTTTGACTTAGAATGGCGTTCTTTTGTTCTTACATTCTTAAATCTTTGGCGTTTGATAGGAAGCAGATGCCCTGAATGGTTACTATTTCTAGAAGTCAGCTTCCTCACTAGACCCTTAAAAGATCTTCACAAACACACACTCCATCCTGGACTAAAAATATATGACGTATAGCTTGCAGGAGTAAAAGAAAAACATAGACTCCTTCATCTGAACTGCCTGCTAAGAAAGGCTACCCTTCACTTGGATGCGGCTATTGAGAAAGGGCTGCTGTTCAGAAAGGTAAGGGCTAGACAGAGCTCCTGCCCGAGTCATGGCTATAGCTGGGCAAGTAATAGATTTTTTTGGCTTGTTAGCAATTTCAAAAAAGGGGAAAATATCATTTTGGTCAAACTGAAAATATTTTTTTTTTTAAATTAGTGGTGAGTCCAACATAGAAATGTTTTGTCGCACATTGAGGAAAATGATTCATCTTGATTATGTTCTACTCTAATTCTACACAGGATCCTGTAGTATCATACAATTTAACATCTCAGGTCTATTTTGGTCATTTTGAACCATATCTGACTTTTTCTAAAGACCAGTAAAACACATTCTAGAATGAAGTCATGCTGGATGTTGGAAATGTCCAAATGAAACACTGATTTTTTTTTCTGTTTGTTTCTTTGTTCTAAGCTAACAGTTTGGTGGAATCAATACTAAGTCACAAATCACTTTGATGTCACTGAATCTGCATTTTTAATCAAAAAAAGCTTTGGTCTACAACATTCACCAGCTCATGTTACAATGCAATGAATAGTGAGTCCTGCCACTGTTGGCCCCACAGCTGTGGCCTCTGGCCAGGCTGAGTTTCCACTCCCACACACACCCCTAAAATCACCCTGAGTATGACCCCATCGTCCCAGTGTTCCCTCTGCCCTTTGCTGAGGCAAACTCTCCAGGTATCGCCCCTCCTCTGTCAAGCACCTCTCACTTATATCCCCATAACTAGCAGGAATCATCAACCATGTCGTTCATTCAAACCAGCCCAGGAGTAACTTGATCTGCTGCTCTTTCTCAAGGTCACGGCAGTTTTAAAAAATTCCCAGTGGGTCCCTCTTTTCCTCTTTGCTCCACTGAGGATGACTGATCTGTGGGGTACGTTTCACCTATCAATTATTTACACCTGCTCAGTAATATCTCCTTTTACAGTGGGTCTGTTGAATGCATATAATATTTAATACTTATAATTCCACTTCTGACAAGCGGAGGCTTCTGTGAGCATGAGATTACATCTCAATGGGTACGCTCTTGCATGCATAAATAACACTTTCACTACTATAGCACACGGGGTTGTGGATTTTTTTTTAGAATCTCTGGGCAGCAATTCTGCAACATGCCTCTGATGTGTAGCAAAAGCTCCATTTAAATGCAAATGTTGACTTTTTGCCTGGCACTGGAGGGAAAATACTCGCCTAATGACATACATACAAAAGTACAACCAGTAGTTTTTAAATTGAACTGTATCAAAAAGGGATCAAGTTTTGGGTTGTGGTTCTCATGTACCAACTTAGAAAGTCAACCAAAATCTGTAGTACAAGGAAAGGCGGCCTCTTCAGGCTTCATCTTGCACCACTGAAATCATCTAAATTTTGCCTTTGCCTTCCATGGGTGTAGGGTCAGGCAATTCATTCGGGCATTGCACAGACAGTAGGACATGAATGAAAGAAGGACGCTGAAAAAGAGTGAGAGAGGACAAGGATGATGTGGGAGAAGAAAGAGGGAGCCAGTCAGAGTTAGAAAGAGAGGAAAGGAAAAGGTAAGAAAAGCAGCGTGGATAGTGGACAGCACCGCAGACGGGGTGACAGGAGAAACCTGTTCACGTCCCTGTTCTGCCATCAGCTTGTTGTATGACCTTGGCTGTTTCTTTTCTCTTCCTGCTCTTTATCTGTTTCGGCAGTATTTCTTTCAGGGCAGAGGATGTCTTTCCACAATGCCTAACACAACAAGGTTCTGCTCTTGCTTGGCAAGCGCACTGTGCTATGAGTTACTGGAATAAGAGTAAGAGCGACAGAGATGAAAGAGCATGACATCAAAACCAGACACTTGGGGATGAAGAGACATTGGCCTAGCTGTTGTAGTTAATAATAACTCCTGACCTGAATGGCAGTGGGGTTCCTTTCTCTGGTGTAGGCTGTGGGGACTCTGGCTGGCTCTTTTCCTCCCACCACGCTAAGTGGTGGGTCAGCAGGTGTCAAAGGACAATAGGAGCCTTCCACTGGAAATGACTGAGAAAGGACAGGCTGGTTCCTCATTTCACTAATCATCCCACTGCCAAAATATCTATGCACTCTCCATCTATGAACTCTCCATGCAGGGCCCAGAGAGGCAGGCATAGCAACACATGATGGGGCAAACACTGGCTACCCCAGCTCCTGTCACAGATCCATACAGACCGGCACACGGAGGCATCAGGTGTCACACATGTAACTCACACCACCATCAGAAAGAGATGCATAGAGCCCTGCAAATCCGCAGATAGCTGCCTTATATCCGCATCCACGGACACAACACGGATATCTGCGGACCTTTTCTTGCGGATGCAGATCAGATACGGATCCACTTATTTGTATCCGCGCAGGGCACTAGAGGTGCAGTCATTCCCTGCTCAGTTCCCTCAATTTCCTGCAAATTGAATGATACCCCCAGCCCTAGCAGGAGCAGAGATCTGGCAGGTGTAGGAGTTATACCTAGTTTTTTCATCTGCAATTGCGCCGGTTTTGAAATACACACGATAGTGATGTGTCTGGGGGGGACAGGCTGAGAACATGGAGGGTGGAGGGTGCCATGAGTCACAAAGAGCTGAGTCCCACTGCAGTGACCTTTCAACAGCGTCTGCTCCTTTCGCCACTCTGATCTTCCTTTGGGAAGGTGCACACTGTCCATGGGTGGAGATATTGGCAGGAGGAAGAAAGGAAAGGATATCAACTTCTCTGAGCACAGACCAGCAAGTGCCACGCTGCTGGGGCTGTTCTCCTCTATGCCCCAGCTTCTAGCTAAGAAGGAGAGACACGGCCAGCTCAGTCCATGTTGCACACTGAAATACCATGACCTGCATGCACAGAGATGCACGTCCACCCACCAGACAGTTGTCTGAAGGCAGACTCTTCCTCTACTTTTAACATTGCTGTGGCTGCTTGGATCATTCAGGGTCCACCAGGGGCAGCCACACAAAAAGATAGGATTAAAAACCACCAGCCATGGCTCCATCTACACCTGGATCACAGCCACAGAGTTAACCAGGATTCCTACGAGTGAAACCTATCCAGTGGCAGGTCTCTCACACACATGGCTTGGGAGCTGAGCACCACTTACCCCAGCATGGGGCATCCAACCCAGCACACACTTGTTTGGTAGAAGATGGTGACCACATTCCAGGTACAAAGTAATTGTGAATGTGACAGCATTTCCAGCCAACCATGCATTCATCCATCCAGACACCCAAGGAAAGTCAGTGAGTTTCACAGCTCTTCTTAAAGACAGGGAAAACATGATTCCACCTCTCATCACCACAGACACCATCTCCCCCCTGAGAGTTAACAGATTTATTGTTCATCCAGGACCTAAAACCCATCCTCTCTTTCTGCTGATCAAGGTCTGGTATCTCCAAGCAACTGGGACAGAACAAAATGTCCATGTGGTCTAACAGCAGAAAATCTGTTGTTCCTAGCCCTGGTGGCCATTGATTAGGTCAATCACTGTATGCTATTTTGCCATAAGTTGGCACCTGAATATGAGTGGCAGAGGCAACAAAACACTGCCAGACAAGTTGAACACCGCCTCAGGCACTCTTCTGGTCCAAGTCTCCAGGTCCTTTGCCACTTCTCCAGTGGCTAGGAGGGGAAACCGGGCTCATCCACTCCTCCAGACTCCAGCTGAGGACTCTCTGACAAGCCCTCCAGCTCACCTTGACCATCTCTGGGGTTGCCTCTGGAGATCCCTCAGCTCCCCATGGCTACTTCACCCCTTCAGCCTTTTGCTGGGCTTTCCAGTCCAGGGCAAGACCCCAGGGTTTACTTTCCCCTGGATCGTCTCGTTGTTTCTCACCAACTCCCTTTCTCTCTGCTGGAGAGGGACTCCGGCCAGCCCCTCCTGTTCTCTTTTCCTGGCTTTGATTTGTATAGGGGCTAAACACTTGCAGCTCAGGGGATTATGCAGCTCCCCCCATTTTAGGAACCCACAAGAAGGCCTCTCATCCCTATCGGTGTGGGCTAAGTCTGAGCTAGTAATTCAGGGGATGGATGAGAGGTCTCAAGAGCCCATTACCATCCCCTGTGTTGCTTAGCACCATGGACTACCATCCTTTAAGGGGTGTTGAGCCTGAACCATCTGGTGAGACTTTAGCTACAGTAGACAAGCCAAGTATGATGGAGTGCCCAGTTCTTCTGAGATCAAAAGAGTCTTAAGTCCCCCAAAATGCCCATAGAAATGGTTTATGGAGAATGAAATGTCCTTGAGCCACCTATCTGAGTTGTTTCTGTCTTTAAATATTGCTTGAGAAAATCACTGAGCCAAAGCAACCCCCCACCTTCTCCTCTGATGTGATGAACAGTTAGAAAAGGCTGGTGGGCAGCAAAAGAGACAGACAGACAGGATATTTCTTCCTGACCCCACATGGTGATCCAATTATGGCTGCAAAGACAAGGATAGTGGGCCCTTGCTAACTTTTTAACTAGTGACAGAGGGAGCAAAAAGAAAAGTTGTTTGTAAAACAAACAGAAGAGAAATTAAAAATACTAACTCATTGCTGGGTCCTTCTCCGGGCAGATGGGGAAGAGGGAAAGCATATTTTAGCTCTATACCGCTATATATTCTCATCACCCTGGGAAGGCTCCGTAGCCGAAATGTCAGCTTTCATCTCCTTCCACTGTGTATTTTGCAAATAACTCCTTTTTTCCTTTTAAGTTCTACAGCTAATATGTTGAAGCAGCAACGGTCCCCAGCAATGATTTAATGGAACAGAAAATGTGCTCCCCTAATGTCACATTTCAGATCCACTTAATTCAAGGGAGGCAGCAAAAACAAACAGTGAAGACATGGAGACCCAGACCAGCCTCAGAGGGTTGTTTCAGCTGTCACAGTGCCCTCCGCTTGCTTCCTCCACCACAGGGCAAACACACCATACATGGGAGCAAAAGGGAGCACAGAAATTTGACAGGTCAGGAGAGACCATTATCGCCTGCGCTCTGCTGTCCTGTCTCTGATGGATTTCAATTCAAAGAAAAATAGGAGCTACCACCATACTACTGCACCACAGCTTATATAACTTAAGGGATAGATACTTGATTGGGAGGCATGAATGGACACATTTTTGATCCCCATCTGATAATCAAATTATCAGGACTGCTTGGTCCTGTTGGCCAAAGTTACCATAGGCACTGCATAGTGTTGAAAGATCTCATCCTGGTGTTACAGCAGATGTTTTTGTTGCTTTTGATCTAACCTTTTATAGCCATGCCAAGATACCTGGCTTGATAATATCCTGTGACAGTGCGTTCCCAAGGTTAATTTATCAGGCTAGCCTTCTCCTGCCACGTGCATCACTGGTGAACACACACCTTTTGCAGGGACAAGAACATCACAGGAGTCAGACAAGGGAGATATGTATTGCCCTGCTGGCTGTTGAGAGTCGATCTGGTGATAGTGAGAAGCTGTAGATTTCATGGAAAGTACTGGGCATGACAGCTGGGTCACCCAAAGTCATAGGAGTAGCAGAAGCTGTGTCTATACAGTAGCTTCTCTACTCAAAGTTATGGCTTTCCCCAGCCATGGATTCGGCACTGGAGAGGGAGATATCTCCTCCCTCGGGCCTGCCCCACCTCCTGCAGATCCATCCCTAGGAACATGACCAGCACTTCCAGTCCACCTCAGTCCAAAATTGCAGCACTCCCTGCTTCTCCTGTTGGCCTCCAAGGTGATCCACAGCCAAATCAGCCTCCTCTCACTGCCTGATCTATGCCTAATCCTGGCAGATGCTGAGTTCTGGCAGCTCCCTTCAGAGTAAAAAGCATTTTCAGGGACTCAGAAGCAGGATCTGAACCCACATCCTGTCTGCAGAGGAGACTCTGACTTTCCTCTCTACTCTTCTGCCCTGATACTGCCAGATTCTCAGCCACTTGCCTGCCGAGGCAAGCAGAGAGCCCCCAGCACTCCTGGCCGGCCACCTCCACCTGCCCCTTGCACAGCGAGAACTGAAAAGGGCTGCCAGAGCCGTGTCTTTGCTCTTGGTCAGAAAGGAGGTCTGTGGGTAGGGAGGTAGGTCAGGCTGCTGCGAGCCTGCTATTTAAGAGAAGAGGGGCCTGAGCCCCAGGAGGGACTAGGTGGGGGGTCTAATTCTTTCGTGGGGGGCACAACTGATTTGGGGGCTAGGGGAAGGTGTGTGGGTGAAACCCAGCTAGGGTGAGAGGATGCTGCTTATGGATATAAGTTTAATGCAAATAGCAATGCTAATCTTATGCAAATCCATTTCCAGTCCCCTCAAAGGCCAAATGTAGGCAGGTCTGGTGAGACCCTCTAATTCTGCACATCTAAGGCTCCCAGACTGACGGATCCAGCCTAGGATGCCTAATGACCCATGCAGGGCCTGCCTACCCCTACCTTGGATGAGAAACTACTGAGCTCCTTACAGCCCCCCCAGCTGTACTAGAAGAAACCCTCAGGACGGTATGAAAAGAAAACAATGGGCCTGTTACATAGACCCCAGGAATAGCTTGGTGTATACCAGGGTTATGATACATATGAGTGTTTGTCCCTTCCATACCTCCAACCATCCCTTGCTCTCAAAAGAGCCTGCAACCATTAAGTCGGCCTCTGGATGCACCATCAAAAGGGCCCATCCAGCATGGAAAGGCAGCCGTCTCTGAAATTACAGTTCAGGAAAGATCCTGCTGTTATGTAAATCAGCACAGCTGTTGAATGATGCCATAGAGCTACACCAGTTTACACCTTCTGAGGCTGTGACTGCAAGTCTTTCAAACAAAAGGAGGAAATTATGGAAAATGAATCATTACCCAACCTGGGATTTAACCAGCTCCTAGAGCTTAATACTCCCAGACCTAAAAACAGCACCCTTGAATCTAATGACCACTCAAAACCTGCCGCACTTTGCCCCTAACCAGAAGAGGCATTGGTCCACTGCTGATAAGAGGGGCGAGAACCATCTCTCGCATCACAAGCAGCAAATGAAAACAGCTGGTCTGAATTTTTTTTCATCAGAACATTTTTTTTCCAGTAATGATCAATACAGCTGTTTGACCAAAGCACACATTTTCATGGATCATTCTCATTTTGGTTGTAGCTTTCCAGTTTTATGATGAAAGAAAAATCAATGTTTTTAAAATATGTATAAAGTTTCAATTTTCAGCAAAACCTTGTGGTACTTGAAGACCTAAAACTGATTTTGTTTAATGATGTTTTTGTTGTTTTGGAAAAAAACAAAACATTTTTGCAAGAAATTTCAGGACAGATGGGGTGATTTATTTTTTCACTCTCCCCCTCTCCAAAATTCAACCATGTTTATAATCTTTACATATTCTTTATATTGTGAATCTTGCTACGACACACAGAAGATAAAACAGAAGCCAGACTGCACATCAGAGGATAATGTTCCCTCAGTTCACATCACCTTGGATCTGAGTACCTGAAGAGAACATATGTTGTCTTCCTTGGAGACAGGGCAAACCTAATGCACATCACTAGTTCCAACATTGCAAAGCTGCGGGCCACTTTTACCTCCAATGCTTCTGTGTCCCAAAACATGCATAAACATACAGTGCTGCAATGGCCCCTGGATGATGGAGTAGATGTGACCAAATAGGTCCTTTGCATCTTTAATTTGCTGGCTGCTATAAGAAAGAAAGAAAGACGTGTCCACAGCATCCTTCATCTGAGGGCCTCAGTGTGTTTTACATTAACCTCAATCCCCTTTGAGGAAAGCATATTTCTACACTTTTTAAAGATGGGAAGCTGAGCGTTAAAGGGATTAAATGATCTCCTAAGGTCACACAAAGTGTCAGTGATAGAATTCAGACTAGAAGCCAAGAGCCCCCTGCTTTAACCACTGGTCCTGCTCAATCAAAAAGGAGAAGTCAGGTGTGAGGAGTGGTAGAAGAAATCCAAGCTGCCGACTAAAAGGGACATAGGCCAACTCCATCAGTGGTTGACTTGAAAAGGCAGCGTCTGCAGAGCCAAGTTTCAACTGTTCAGCTCCCAGTTGCCTGCGTCTCTCAGAGAGAGACATCTCCTTTACAGCACACGAACATCCAAGCAGAAAAAAGGTCAATCACTTCTCTAAAGCTCTGCTCCAGGTTGGAAGCGGGGTGAGTGCTCTCCTCATGCCACACGTCACTGCAATGCTTCGGGGGGACTTGTTTGTTTCTGTTGATAAATATTAGATGTGGCCACATGAAGCTGGAAAGGACAGGACCCCTTCAGGCCTGCATTTAGTTAACAAGAGAGAGGAGAGCTGGGGTGGGAACACGTCCACAATCCCTAGACTGTATCTCATAAGGAAACAGAAATCCAGCTGGTCACTGTTTCTTCTTGCCCTGGGCAGCCAGAACAAGCTTAGCCTTCTGATCTCATGAACTCTTCCAGAGGGTGACAAATTTCTTGGCCAGCAATAACACATTAAATGTGTCCCCTGCAATCCCATGGGTTATTTATTTCCCCTGTGACACTCATTTGCAATAGCAGCTTTGATCTGGCTGCTTGTGTTTAGCTAATAGGATCCTCTCCCTCCAAGGTTGGAGCGAGGACACCAATGGGAGCCTCTCCCATCAAACCTGACCTTTCAGCCTCCTCACTCTGAACATCTCACTCTGACTTACCAATCAGCCCTCAGAATTTTGTAAAGCCTTTGTTTCTTGAGAGGGAACTGGGCTAATGGGTCCAATTGGAAGCAGACTTGGACTTCGGGGATTTCCTGGGGGTTTGCAGCTGAAGCTTCATTTCGGACCATTGTTGATGGAAGGGCTGGGTTCAGATCCAAGCTTCCTGAGGTCTGGCTCAGCCCCTTCTCTGCTCACCTACAATACAAACTCAACCCTTGCCAAGAATGCCAACCAAAGCCGTCCAAAACCCTGACGAGCCTCAAGCAGCTGCCTCTTTGCAAAACTGATCAAACTACCAAAGAAAAATGTTCCCTCTTTCCCACACATTGTGGAATTCCCACCCCTAAATATGCAATTCTAAGATACACAATGGCAGTGCCATATTCAGACGTACACCAGCAACAAATTTCAGCCCCACTAGATAGAAAGTGGAGCTGTCGACCATTTGGTAAGGTGGTTAGCTTTCCACAAGACATCCCAGCCCACTTTGCTTCTATTCTGCCTTAAAGCCTGGCCAGCACCTGGCAGGGGATTTCGTCATGGAGTGCAGGTAAGCTTCACACACTGTCCTCAGAAACATGACTCAGCACCATCCCCTAGCATATCCAATAAGGGCAAGTATTGCCAACTCTGATAATTTTATCAGGAGACCAATGGCATTTGGTGTTTATCTTAATGGTCCAGCCCCTGCTGTCACATCACTATGGGAGATTTGCACCTTCAATATGAGAAAAGACTGAGTTTGCAGCCCTGGCAGCTGTAGAGAAACACTTGATAATATCATTCACCAAAAAGCTGTGCAAAAAGGAAGTTTGGGCCAAACAAAAGCTCATGAGGTTCAGCAAGGACAAGTGCAAAGTCCTGCATTTAGGATGGAAAAATCCCATATACTGCTACAGGCTGGAGACTGATCGGCTATGTAGCAGCACTGTAGAAAAAGACCTGGCAGTAATGGTAGATGGATATGAGTCACCAATGTGCTCGTGTTGCCAAAAAGGCCAATATTTTGGGCTGTATCACCAGGAGTGCTGCAAGCAGATCGACGGATGTAATTATTTCCCTCTTTTTGGCACTGGTGAGGCCGCATCTGAAATACTGTGTCCAGTTTTGGACTCCCCACTACAGAAAGGATGTTGACAAATCAGAAAGAGTCCAGTGGAGGGCAACAAAAATGATTAGGGGCTAGGGCACATGACTTATGAGGAGAGACTGAAAGAACTAGGCTTATTTACCCTGCAAAAGAGAAGACAGAGGGGAGATTTCATAGCAACCTTTAGCTACCTGAAGAGGTGCTCCAAAGATGAGGGAACCAGGTTGTTCTCAGTAGTAACAGAGGACAGAACAAGGAGACATGGTTTCAAGCTGCAGCTGAGGAGGTTGAGGTTTGATATTAGGAAAAACTTTCTCACTAAGAGGTGGTGACGCATTGGGATGGGTTACCTAGGGAGGTGGTGGAATTGCCATCTTTGGAAACATTTAAGGCCCGGTTAGACAAAATCCTGGCTGAGAAGATTTAGTGGGAGTGGTCCTGCTTTGAGCAGGGGGTTGGACTAGATGACCTCATGAGTCCCTTCCAACCCTCTGATTTTATGAAAGGTCCCACATGTTTAAGTCTCTCTGTGAACCAGTGTCCTGACTCAGGGATCCCGGCCCCTGATTTTTGAACCTTTGGGTTGGCAAGTGTGCCTGCAAACTCAATGAACTCCAGGAGGGTTCAAGTTGTGCTACTTTGCTACTCCAACCATTTTCTGAGCAGCTGTAAAATCCCATTTTACACTTGAGATTCAATGCCACTTGCATCACTGCTGAATTCCACTCTCTGTTCCATTACTGTGAATCTGGATTAACTCCATTCACACAGAGGAGTTGCTCCAGATTTACACCAGAGTCACTGAGAGTAAGATCCGAGCCTTTTCTCTGCACAACAATCCAAATTCACCGTCTGATCTCTGTTCCTGTGGCTAAACCAGCAGTCACCCCCCCAGTCTCAGAGCTAACTGAAAACTACTGAGCACCTCACAGGATTAGGACACATGCTGGTGTTGCACCATGTTGTTGCTGATCATTGTGAAGAAATAGTGAGTCTGAACATGCCTTCACCAACACCCGCTTTACTAGTATAAATCCACTGGGCCAAATCTCAGTCTCGATATAAGAAGTCTGCCGAAAGGGACAATAAAGCTGTAGTAACCAGCCACTCCTAGGCAGCTATACACCAACTCCAAGCCGGTGTGGCAGGGGCACATTAAAGGTGTGCCTGGAGTAAGGCAGGAAGCAAAAGCACTGAGCATCTCTGAAAATCCCCAGCTAGCATAGCAGCCCTAGAGGGCTGTGACCAGCCTGAGGGAGTTAGGACGGCACCAGGTGGCTCTAGCTGGCACGGAGGGATCAACTGGAGGACTCAGGAGTTTAGGGATGGTGCCCAGATACTATTATCTCCTCACTCCTGTAGAGTATAGCTTTGCTGGACCTGATGGTTCAGCCCATCAACTTCATCATAGTTACTCCTGATTTGCACTGCTATCAGTGAGAGTCAAATGCAGCTCACCGTTTAACATGAGGACTTGGAGACATGGCGCTCACACACTGGTTTCCATCCCAGTTGCTCAGGGCCAAGCTCAGCACTGTTGGAAGTTTTCCTGCCCTGCAGCCATGCCAGGGGAAGAACTGACATCCCTGGGAAATGGAATCTCTTCTGGCAACCAGGGCAATGAGAATGGAAATTTGCCATGGACAGCCTTCCAGGAGGCATCCATGTGGCCATCAGAGGGAGGTAACAGTTTCAAAGCCAATCCCAGGAAGGGTTTCGATAAGAGGGCCAGGCTGGAAATAAAAAGGACAACCAGAAGAAGGCTGTCTCTTGGCACAGGAAGAGGCAATCATCAAGATGGTGGCCAGCTGGAGAATGACATTTCTCAGGCTAAATGGAAGAGGGAGATAGAATAACAGCAGAGCGCCGCAACTGAGAAACAGGAAAACTTCCAAAGAGCCCTGTCTTAGGTTTATTTTCACTGGTGGCCACTCTTGATTTTTTTCCTTCTTTTTCCAAATGAGTTTTTTACCATATTGAAGATTGGGATCCAGGTGCCAGCTCCAGAGAGCTAAAAGGACTAGCTCACAGAGCAAACTTTGGGCCTATATCTTACGCACAAATATAGGGATAGAGGCAGGTCAAGCAATTCAGCTTTAGAGGTTTGTCATAAACACAGCTGAATAAATTCTGCATAAAATAGTGATATCTTGAGGGTGGGGTATAAATTTATCATTAAAACCTGAAATAAAGATATAAATGTACTTAACAACATGCTCTTTCTCTGCCATCCCTTGCCCCAGTCTAATGTTGGAAGAGCCCAGCAGAAGACAGTCCTCAATATTTCACCTGCCACACAGTCTCATTCCATTAGATGACACTGAGTTCCTGTAAGAGACATTCCCTTTCTTGAAGAAATTTTGAAGCTCCAGGGATGTACCAATTACACCGCAAAGTTATTATTTATATTCCAGTACCATTAAGAGCCAACTCCCCTCTTTCTCCCTCTTGGCATCAGAGAATTGTGCTAGGCAAGGTATATACACACAGTAAGAGACAGTCCTTGCCCTGACAAATGCAGGAGGGTGAATAAAGGCACAGAGAAGTGAATTGACTTGCCTGAGGAACCCAGGTATCTTGACTTCCAGTCCAGTGCTCTGTAACCACTAGATAACAGTGCCTCAAGGTGTAACTCCACAGTAAGCCAACTTCAGTCTCTGGATCCAGTTCGCCGCTCAGTTGCACCAGTTCATAAGCTTGTGCAACTCCACTGGAATGAATCAATGGTTATGTCTACACTAGCAAATTAGTGCGGACTAAGGAGGCTTAGTCCAGACTAATTTAGCCCATAGCTATACTAGGCTTTCCCTAGTCCAAACTAAGAAATTTCTTAGTTCGGACTAGGGAAACCGTAGTCCAAACTATTTAGTACTGGGGTTAGTTCAGACTTCTGCGCTTAGTTTGAACTTTAGTTTAAACTAAGCACCAGCAAGACACAAACTAAGGCTTAGACCAAAGTAAGCCATTAGTTCAAACTAACCATGCATTCTAGTTCGAACTAAGCATTAGGTCAAACTAGAACGTGTGGTTAGTTCAAACTAAAAAGTTCCCGGTTAGACTGAACTAAACCAAGGTTAGTTTGGACTAACCTTGAACTTCTGAGAAGTCTGAACTAAGTTTGGCTAATGTAGACATAGCCAATGAGTCAGGCCCAATAAATCTACTCCATTGTTCACCGAGAGGTGACTATGGCACAGACCTGGTCTGCGCCTAAAATCCAGGTCAACCCAGATGCATTGCCCAGGGTTATGAAAAATGTCATACCCTGTGCAATGCAGATAGGTCAACCTGACTTCCACTGTAGACTCAGCTAGCATCATGGAAGAATTCTTCCGTCAACTTAACTACCATCTCTTAGAAAAGTGGACTAACTAGATCAATGGAGAAACCCCTTCCATCTGTGCTACAACAGCCCAACTGTGTTTTAGGAACACATGGTCCATGGAGGGGTCTTTGGTTAAGAGACAGCTCCCAGAGGTATTTAGGATCCTTACTTAAGAGAAACTTGGATGAAACGACCTGTTATTTTTCAAATGTTTATGGAGGAAACATATTAGGCCTTTTACTTCCCAGTCCCCTTTCAAGAGCAAACAACAAACACGCCATGCCACAGGCAGTCTTTTTATTATCTAACATAGAGTTCATGCAATAAAATCTGTTAATTAAAACATGAATTTTTAAAATGGTTTTCAAGAGTGACAGCCTCATCTCACCACAGGGAAGAAGAGAGAGAGGAAAGGGTAAAAGGGGGGAGAAGGAAATCATGCACACAAAAAAGTTGTAATGTACAAAGAAGGAAGGCTAGTCCATTTTGCTAGAAGAACATTTAATTATTTAATTGCTGGTTGATTGTATTTTCCCACCTGACATTGGGATGTTCATTTGTGCCCCATGGGGGTAAAGGTCAGGAGAATGTGTAGAATTTTAATTAAAGTTTTATGAGGGCTACATTATCATCTCCAGCACAGTTGTATTTAAAAGTTGAGGCTTGGCTTATTGGTTGATGTGGGTGGATACATCAGCCCCAGTGCTTATTTATACTAAGGCCTCATTGAGATGTTCTGCCTTAAAGCGGAAGTATTAAGTAAGGCTTTCATTTTCTCTCTCCCTTTAACTGGAGAATATGTTAGAAGAAAAAGTACCCTTGTTTGGCATTGCCTTTGATGATATAAAACATGGCAGTCGCTCTCCTTTTGGAGAAACGATAAGAGAAGATGTTAATTGAGATGTGCCGGCGTGGGTATTGTTGCTGTTGTTGTTGAGAAGGAAATGCTCCCTTATCCAACATCTGTGAAAGGTGGCAGTAACTGTCATCTCAGTCAGTGTTTGAATCCAGCTGGAGACGCTTGGGATGCCAATGTCATCGCATCTCTCTCTTTCTGGTCAGGACACTTCTGCAGGTCAAGATGCTGAAAGCACTAGATCCCAGGAGATGGTGGGAGCAAAGGAGCAACCATGATGGGGAAGCTCACTCCACTAGCACCTGTCATTTCTTTTTGTTATTGTGAACTTTCATCACTTTTTTTTATTAAGGACACAAACATGGAGTGATGGACGGAACAGTCCATTCCCTCATGGTGTTGGCTGCTAATTAGGCCTAGAATCTGACCTCATAACTTTACTCACTAACCTTTGAATCGACATCTCTTGATTTTAACAAACAGAACTTTAATATGGGTTTTGAATTAAATTAACTTGGCCCGTTTGACTAGACTAATTCAGTTATTTTGTCTCTTTTTGTCTCTTTTCTTATTAATGTTTGCTCTTAGAGCCAGGGAAGGGGAAACTTTTTGGCTTGAGGGCCCTATTCACAGCATAGCAGACCACCTGGGGTGGAAAAGGGGCAGGACTGGAACAAAGAGCAGTCGTCAAGCTCAGCTAGGGTGCCAACGCTGGGCCCATATGCAGGGAGAGAAGCAGCCTCCACACTCTGGCCAGGGCACAGCCACTGCTGGGCACACATGATGGAGAATAGACACAGCTGGAAGAGGAAAGCAGCTGACCTTCTCCGGACAGGCCCACCTGGAAGACCAGATGAAAAGCTCCTATGGGCGTTAGTTTGCCCACATCTG
Organism: Podocnemis expansa; assembly: GCA_007922195.1. NCBI lineage: Eukaryota > Metazoa > Chordata > Testudines > Podocnemididae > Podocnemis > Podocnemis expansa. Next base: position 1,697,097 of record ML682003.1, on the reverse strand, counting down.
TCTTATAACTTGTAACATCTTATAAACTTTTATATATGCTTTACAGTTGAGGTCATGGTTCAGGTAAATTTGCAGGCCTCTCAGTAATTGTCACAACCATACATACTAGTGGCTGCATCTCTATATAGCTGTATGTTTTTGAATGTGTATACATGCAGCATATATGTGTACATGTGTGTATCTAGGAATGTCTTAGGCATGTATGTTCCTGCATGGGATTTCTGTGAACCATAAGTGTCTGTATAAATCTGTGCAGGTAAGTGTACATAAATGAGTTTCTATGTGCAAGCAGAGTACGCACCTGTGTAAGGACATGTATGTGCCTGCCTATATGCTGTGTATGTGTGTCTGCACCAAATATCTCCTGGGATGTAAAGAACAAGAGAAAGAAGGAAAGCAGAGATGGGAGACAAGGTCCCAAAATTCCAAAGGGGCAGCCATGTTCAGCAAAACAAACCACTAGTCCTGTGGCACTTTTGAAAACTAACAAATTAATGTATCATATGAACTTTCATGGGAAAAAAAATCCCACTTTGTGGGATTTTCTGCCACAAAAGCTCATGTGATTAATAAAATTGTTAGTCTTTAAAAGTGCCACAAATTCCCCAAAGGACTCCTCTACGATACACCACACAGAGACTCTAGACACAGAGGCTGTGTTCAGATGAAAGTTTTATTTCAAAACAACAGCTGTTGTTTCAAAATAAAATTTCTTATGTCCACACGACGTTCCATTATTTTGAAACAACGGGACCCGTTGTTTCAAAATAATGGCCGTTATTTCAAAACAGTAAAACCTTGCTTGAAATCGAAATAGCCGTTCTTTCGAAATGGCTGTTTTGAAACAACGGCGTTCGGAAACATAGTTTCGAAACAACATGTCCAAATGGTCTTATTTCGAAATAACCATTTTGAAATAACAGCCGTTTCGATAGCAGGCTTTCCCTTAATTCGAATTAACATTTTCTTAATTCAAATTAATTTATTTTGAAATAAGGACTTTATTTTGAAATAATTAATTTTGAAATAACTTATTTCGAAATAACAGTTTACGTGTGAACATAGCCAGAAGAACATAGCCATTAATGCCAGTGTCTGCAGGGAAGAACTCCATCCGATCACAAGCTCTCTTGGCATGAACACACTTCTCAGAGTAAGGCGGTTATCAAACTCCAGTTGAGATTCACCGTTTTTCTTTTCATTGTTGGATATTCTGAGATACTGGCGCTTGCCTGCCTGTCACAGCTGGGCACTGAGAAGAGAGGAGCGTCTTTCTGTTCTGCCTGAATGCATCCTGGAAACTGAATGAATGCTGTTACTGCCCTGGCTCACCGAGAATCCTTTGCTGTTTCTCTTGTGACTGCTTTTTGGCACTTCTTTCCCTGCTCTGCTCCCCATGGGGAAGTTTCTTTTTCTCTAACCCATCCTCACATACTGACACTGAAGTGGATTGAGAAGTTTCTAGGTGTGGAATATGGGCTTTGGTTTAATTTACCAAGTGCTCACTTTGTGCTTTGTTTCCGTCTGGGGTTTCAGCAGAAACAGCTTTATCTGTAAAGGAATGAGTGTTATCCATAGCTATCCCCTTGATCAGCAAAGTCTTGGGACTTCGGAAGGTAAAGGGGACGTACTTAGAGTCAATCCAGACATCCTGCACTGTGGGGAAAAAGGCTCTGCATCAGCAGTAGAGGCATTATGAGGAAGAAGAGGCGGTGCCCTCCCTGCTCAGCAGAGCACTTCAGTGCACCTTGAACTGTAAGTGATCTCATGTGCTTTGCTGAACTAGAAAGGATTTAAACACGTTCTTAATGCTTTGCTGAACTAGGAGCTGAGCAGGGAAGCAAATCGAGATAAGTTCCATCAAGCAGACAGGTATAGGTCCACAGAGGACTCTGAAAACCAAGCAATTTTCAACAGTGGAAATTCATGCCTAGCATATCTCCACTCAATTCAGCAGAGTCTCAGAAGGGAAGAATTTGGCCAGAAGTCTTCTCTGAGCACTGATTTTTATGAGTTTCCAGCATCCCCTGAACAATTCATTTCAGTCCACCAAGAACACTCAAATACTAACGGTTCAGGCTTTTTGCTCCCCCAGACTAATCATGTACAAGAAACGTGCTAGGGCAACCATTAGTCTCCTATGGCTCCCAGTTAAAATATTCCTAGAACAATCCCATAAGCATGTTCTGAAATGCTGCAAAATGCCTTTCTGGAAAAATCAATCCATCAGCCGGCAGGGGACTTCCACAATCCAACCAATCACCCTAAGTCCCAGGGTCACCTGCTGGCACAAGACGAAGTTGAGTGAGTCAGAACCACACTCTAAAGGAGTCTTTAACACACATAGCAGTCTCATGCAGTGATTGCTTTTCAAGTACATGTATCCATCCTGGGGTGTATTTCACACATGCATGATTTGCGTTTGAACATTCACCTGTCTCTTTTTGTGGATAGTCATGTTTGTGCCTCTGTGGATGTGTTCTGCTAGATGTGCATTTGTGTGTGTAGATGGGGCTTGCTGGGGCACATGGCTATTTGCCCAGAAATATGGCACAACAGTGGCAACTGAACATGAAAACAGAGGATGGGCCCAGTCTTCCAATATCCCAGGAAGACAGCTGCAGAGCAGAAGAGAGGAGAAAGAGTAGTTTTCTTTGACCTCTATAATCAATACATAAAAGTGAAGAGAAATGAAGGAAACGGCTCCTATGACAAACAACCAAACCAAGGCAAAGCTCTCTGACACACACGCCAGCTCAGCAGACAGGATCTATGTCAGTCAGCAGACCTGTGGCTAGCTCTTGACAGGGCATATCACCTTCTTGGTGCAGTCCAGGCCAGTGAGGGGTTGTATCATCAACTGCTCTGTAACCCCCGCTGACTTGAAAGACTCTGCTGCTGTATGTTCCTTGTCTGGAGGCTCCCAGCCAACACACATCTCAGCACTGAGTTGCCACGTGATAAGCTCCTCTCATCCCAGCTACCCGCTTGTTCCATCACAGCTACACTCTGGCCTCCACCAGTCTTAGATACACCTGGCAAGATGACCTCCACATCCCCCAGTTCCATATTTTCCCAAATCTGTGTGCTCAGCAATGTCCAGCCCTCTCCTCAACCACACAGAGAAATAAGGGTCACCCATCTGTTCCTCTAACGAGATAGATTTTGCGGCTTATCCCTTGGACTAGAGTCAACAATGACTGCAGTTCAAACACAGCACAGGGCTGATTTAACTTAAAAGTCAAACAAGTCTATTAAATGAAGATGGGATTATAAGCAAGTTGAGGTACAAAGTATAGAGTCATAAGCAGTGACTAGCAAACAAAAGTGAAAAGTAATTTCTAGTGGCTAAGAATTAACAAAACAATGGTCTTGGTTCAAGGTGAGTTTCTTACTGTATTCCTTTCCAACAAAATGGCTGACCACCCATTTGGTCAGGGTCTCCCACAGAAGGATGTAGTCTCATTTGTTACTTTCTTCTTCACTCACAAGGAGCATGCTCCCTGCCCCCAAACACACTCAGCCTCAACTAAACAGAGGAAACAGAAACAAGTGTTGTATATATTACATCACGTTTCCTACTCTCTTTTTTGTCCTTTCATAGCATTTTTCTACTAAAATATAAACTAACTTCTCTCTGAATGCCCTGTGATGCACTGAACACACAGCAAAAAGAAAACTCACATGGCTCAACACATGAAAACTGGGCATGAAGCAATTTAAGCCAGATGAAATAAGACCCAAGCCTATACTTCCCCTAACACACAAACCTGTTTTGGGCACTGTTAATCAGCCTTTTGTTTTGTGATTCCCTTTTACAATCGGTGGGAGCCTTCACAGTGCACAGTTGCAGCAGCTGTTACCAGAAGCCAAATTAAACAATAATAAAATTATAATCTGTTTGTCAGGCTGTATGTACACCACTGCCCTCTCTGAATTTCCAAACAGCACACTGTATGCCTACTGCCACCTTACAACTCTTCTTTGCTGTGAATGTGTTGCCTACAAAATGTGTGACAATGGTTAGGCAGCTGGTATATTGGGGCCCCTCCTTACCATACTCATCCGTATAACAATGCACACCACTACTGAATGCACACAGTGAGACTGCACCTTGCCTAGATATACACAAGGCAGCTTTAATCTGGATAGCTTGAGTCCTGGGGCAGGGAAACACCAGCCACAAACACTTCAGAGCAAGCAACTCCTAACTGTAATCAGCCAAGGTTCCAGGTAATTTAATTTAGTGAGCTATCTTAAATCTATCTCAGGTACATCTGCTCAAGCTGCAGTCACCATAGCCTGTGATTGCAGTGTAGGCATATCCTCAGTGATTCCCTGTGCTCCCCTTGTCTGTTTGTTGTATCTATTTGTTGTTTCTTTTCTGGGATTGTAACCTCTTTGGGGAAGGAACTCTCTTTTTTCTATGTTTGGACAACACCTAGCACAAGTCTGTCCAGATCCCATTGATGCTATAATAATACAAATTACTAATATTCATAGAATCACAGAAGTTTAGGGTTGGAAGTAACCTCAGGAAGTCAACTAGTCCAACTCCCAGCAGGACTGACCCCACGTAAATCATCCCAGCCAGGGGTTTGTCAAACAGCACCCTAAAAACTTCTAAGGATGGAGATTCCACCATCTCCCTGGATCAGTGTCACCACACAGCAGTAAGTGTGTTGCAGAAAGCTAGGGAGATGGCTGAATTTGGCCTGTAGAGGGTAGGCTCGTGTGTCCTGTAGAGTTGCAATATGCTGCCAAATGTGTCACAACCCACAAAAGGTTGAAAACCACTGTTCTAGGTAACCCATTCCAGTGCTCCACCGTCCTCCTAAGAAAAAAGGTTTCCTTAATATCCAACCTACACCTTCCTCACTGGTACTTTTTCTCTCATCTGCCACCACTGGGAACAGCTTACCTCCATCCTCTTTGGGTCCTTCCCTCTTCAGGTAGTTGAAGTCTACTATGAAATCCCCCTCACTCTTCTCTCATTATATTAATTAATGAATTATACCTGGTCAGCAAAGTTTTGACAAATTATTACATCGAAAATTGCCAAATTTTCAAAATCAAATCTGTTTGCAAAACAAAGTCAGGTTCAGTGAATTTCAACCTTTTTTGAAACAAAACGTTCCTGGTTTTTTATTTGAAACAACTTTTCACTTCAAATTTTGAGATACTTAGCCTGGGTGGGGAGGTTAAAAAAGAAAAAATAGCCAAATCAAAACAAGTGTTTTGACTGACTCAGAGTGAGTTGATAGGAATCTTCTTTTTGTTTGGGGAATATTTTCAAGATTTTGACTTTTTGTCTTGATTCAAGAAAGCAAATAATTTTGATATCTCAAAAATATTAATGGGACAGGAACACAAGTGCAGATATTAATGGCCTGCTAAAGCAGAGCTTTTCCTGGTGCCTAGTTGGAAGAGGCCTATCTCTTTTCTTCAGGAAGACCTAAATTCTAGGTCTGCTATTGCTTTGAAATTCCAATATACCTTAACAGGTAGCATAGTAAAAACAGTGATGATCAAGTTGTTCAAAGCTTCCACAAATGCCAGCTAATATGTCTATAGGGCCTTCACAGGGGTTAGATTAAGCTGGAATGCCCTGGGACGCTGTTCCAGGGCCTGCTATTTTTAGGGGCTCAGCGTTCCAGGGCCCCTAAAAATAGAACGTGGAGCCGGAACGCTGCGTTCCGGGGAGGGCGGGCTCTACTGTGAGGCAAGAGACAGACGTGGTTTCAGGTGACGGTTCTTAGGGGTGCCTAGACCCCCCTGAAGATCAGGCTGGCTCCCACCTCTTCAACTCTTTCCTAGCAGCTCAGGCAGTGTTAGTCAACCTGCAGTTTTAAGTGCACTTTAAATCTCTCTGCAGACAGACGTTGGAGATTTATGCACTTTGGAAAACTGTTTTCAACCTCCATGAATGAGATGGGGGGAGTGCCAAATCAAAATTTGGCTTGGGGCACCACAACCCCTTGAGCAGGAAAATGTGATTGTTAATTTTCAGACTGAGCAAATACAACCCATGGGCGTAAATGAAGAGTGTGTCTTTAAGAGATCTGTTGAGGTCTGGGTTGCTCTTGCTGGGTCAGTGTTGCTGGACAGATTTAGCTGCCTTGACTCAGAAGTTTCTAACACGTGGTACGTAGCTCTGAGCATTCTCCAAAAGGTTCCCTGAGTGCAGTGGTCTGATGCGTGAGAGCAAGCAGCCAGCTCAGGGGACTTGCATTGAGGAGAGCATGTGTGCTCTGAGCAAGGGGAGAAGCTGAGCCAGGAGCAGACAGCAGGCTGGTTTCCCCAACTCTGAGGCATTTTGTTTCAGGTTAGTAGCCTTGTTAACCCTCCAGCAGGGAAGTCTGGAGGCACTGGAGAGCAGAGACCATTGGGACAGAAGGGTGGTTTCTTTTACCTGTATACTTTGGGTTATGGGCTTAACTACAGTTCTTTAATGTAGTAAGGGGGAAAAGGCAATTATATTTTGTTATTCTCAGAGTTGTATTTTTGTGTAACTTTTTTTTTTTTAATGTGTGTATGAATGTGCAACTGAGTGTTCAATAAGTAAGCTGAGTGGACAGCCATGCTCCCAGCAGAGGAATGGAAGTCTTCAAGGACTCATACTGAGGATTTCTGCTGCCAAAGAGGAGGGAGCTGCTTCTTCAACACAAGCTTTTGGACTTGGTGATTAGAGACCATACTAGACGCATGTGGATTTATTAAATAGCCACATCATGTTATAGATCTGGATAGTAATTTTTTTTTTTCATCATAAGGTTTATAAAGTTAATGTTTAATACAATTCACTGCTTTTGTTTTCATTAACTTTGAATACTCTTCACTATGAGTCCCTTTAGGATTGAATCTTGGTCTCCAGGTGCTTCACTGTAGTGTGTTCAGACGTGAATTTTATTTTGAAACAACAGCCGTTGTTTTGAAATAAAATTTCTCATGTCCACACGACGTACCGTTATTTTGAAACAACAGGACCCATTGTTTCAAAACCTTTAAACCTAGCAGGAAATCGAAATAGCTGGTGTTTCAAAACGGTTGTTTCGAAACAACGGTGTTCGGACACATTGTTTTGAAACAACTGTTTCAAAACAACATGTCCAAATGGTGTTATTTCGAAATAACCATTTCGAAATAACAGCTATTTCAAAATGAATGGGGTTTAAGCTGTTTTGAAATGACAGTTCTTATTTAGAAATGACAGAGCCATATGATAGACAGATGGGTGGATAACGCTTCCAGGTCATGCCTTAGGATCAGATTCATTCCTGGGGTCAGTTATACTTCTCAGTGGCTTCCGTGTCGTGAATGAATGAATGACCTCACTCCTTGTTCCTGAAAGACAGGCACCTAGGTCTTGAATGGCACCTATGTTGACAATCTCAGTGAAAACATGAAATGTGGAACGAGTCACGGCATCCAAAACTCTCTTCACAATTGGCAGTCACACCAACTATGGGGCTGTTCAGGTCCCATCCTGTTTCTGTGGATCAGACTAGGATTTCAGCATCCATGTCTTCCCCATTTGTTGCATTAACTCTAAAATAATCAGTCACTGAAGCAGGGGACTGGATGAAACTGGATGCTTGTTTTCTTGGTTGGGACTCTGCCTGCATATGTGTTTACACTAGACAGAAATCCGGGCCACAAAAAGTCACTTTGGGTCTGAACTACTTCTATGTCTGGAGTCATTTGCATGTGGGACTTGGGGTCAGAGCCACCTCTAGTTTGCAGAACACCTGGGTCCTGGACAATCCATTAATAGGAGCATGTAAATGACTGGATAATCAAATTTCAATCCTTTGCCCAAAACTTGGCTCAAGCCCACACTGCAGAATCCAGGGTGGAGTTCAGAAAGGCCTGATTAACCTTTTTTGAAGGAGAAAAAAGTTGGTGTACAAGATCTAATTTTCATACCTATCAGCTAGGACCAGAATGGGAGAACAAAGAAAAGGCAGCTCACTGGGTATTTCTGACCCCACTGGAAGAAGGAAAGCTCAGAAGAGAAGAAGCATTTTCTTACACTATTACCAGCTCAAGTTCTTTGGTTATATGCTCTTTGGGGCAGGGCCTGTCTTCTGATTCTGTGTTTATACAGCATGCTGCCACAATAATAACAAATGCATAATAATAATAAATTACTAAACCAAAGAGGTTTCCATTACATCCAATTTGAGGAATGGTTCTTAGCTCAACCACATCTTCAAAGCTTTTCAGCCTAGCCTGTGGCAGTTATGTCCATTAGAGATGGCCTCAAGTCAAATCCAGCTTCTGCCCCCTGCGTGACTATTCCTCTCTTCCTTGGAGCACTTGCCAGCTGGTAAATGAGAGGGATGGCAGTCTGCAGAGCTGGGTGCTGTGTCCAGGCCATCAAGGGACAGACAGTCCACTTTCTTGCTCATGCCTGCATTGCATGGGAGAAGCAGGAGGACACACGCCAGGTCTGTGCACCATTTAATTCACACTTAAGTCATTTTTTTCTGGGCTTTACAAGAGGAACTTCAGTGACGTGCTGATCTTGAATTGGCCTTCTGCACAGTTCTGACCCTTACCTGGGAGAGTCACCAAGCCCTCAAAGTCCTGTCCCAGCCAGCACTGGGCTTCATGTAAAATTTGGAGCAGATTCTCTAGAAGGAGCCTGTTTCCTGGTAATTCCAAAGACATGATCAGGAACCCTGGGCGGAGGGTAGTGGGGTGGCAGAGGACAATACATCATATGCCCTCTCTTTAGAAGAAGCTAGTCTATTAGGCTAAAGGCGCTATGAGAGGAAATCCTTCCAGTAAACAAAGAAAACCATACTGATTCTCAGTTGCTTCAAAGGCTCCCTTCAGCCCACTGGGCACCATTTAACACTTAGCTGCGACCAATAACGTTGGCAGCTCGGCTAGAAAGAGATTCCAAAAAATGGAGAAAAACACAAGAGCCCAGGGAAATGTCAGTTTGCTGTCATAAGAAAAAAAATACATGTGGGGGGGTCTCCTGTTTACAAGTTAGATGCTGCCAGGCCTTCACTTTCCAACCCAGAAATGTGTGCCAATGTGTTACCCAGGGTGGGCAAGGCTGCAGAATGAAGAGGCCTGCCCATAACGGCATCATTCCCAAATCCACCCACCCCCTTTTGTATGCATCTCCCCCTCGCCACATACACAAGCTGTTATTGCCTGTTAGCATTTAAAATCAGCTATGGCAAAAGCCAGTCACTTCTCTCCCGACCACTGCTGGTATTTAATTTGTAGCTAACGCAGCATGTATTGCACGTACCCATCCCGATTGTGGCACGGAAGGGAGCTGACCGGCAGATGCCGCATAGTTAGTTATAAGGGATGAGGCTGCACATTTCACTGCTCCCAGACACGTGAACTGAATTAGACTAAGCCCTTTATTATTACTGCCTAGCCATTTGGGTATCATGGGTCAGTGATTGTTCCTTTGACTGCGTGCTGAGCTCAGGGTCCAAAATGAACATTTGGTGTAATGACCTGTGCTGTAATATAGTGTTATTGCATTATGGAAACCAGAGCAAAATTCAAACACAACATAGATGTGATTATGCTATTGTGCTCCAGGACGTCCCATCCTATTAAACTGCATTATAACACCATCACACTGAGAAAGGCTGACGAGCAGGACATTTCAATGGGTTGCATGGGATTGTATAGTTCACTTTGGTGAAAGCAAAGCTAATGGATGCTCTGGGCACACACAGCACGTTTTTATGTGGGTAACACTGACAGGGTGATTGCATGGAGGGAAAAACACTCCATGAGTAAATCTTTTAGGGCCAGATCCTCAGCTGGTGTAAATTCCCTGCCCTCAATGGTTCTATGTTGACTTATATCTGCTAGGGTTCAGCTGATAAATGTCAGCATTCATTCTGCACGGGCTCATCCAAAGGACATATTTAAATGCTGGGAGGATGAGTGGAGGCCAACAAAACAGTGAAAGGTCTGCCCTCCCCTCACATGTGGGAGGAGCCATGGAACCTGGAATTTCACCAATTATGGGGAAATTTAAAAAAAAAATCAGGGATGAGGATGGACAGTCAAGGCTGAGACTCCTGGAGAACTTTGTCATCCGTTGATCCACACAGGAGGTGCAGCATGGACAACAGAAAGAGCTGAAAGGAATCTAGTGATTTGGGCTGGAGCTCAGGAAAACTCGGATCAGTTCTTGGTGCCACTAAAAGCTTGCTGGGTGAGCAAAGGCAAGTCATACCAGCTCCCTGCCCCTTGCTTCCCCATCCATCAGATAGGAGCTCACATTCTTCCACTCTATGTTTGTCTTGCACATTGAAATTGAAAGCTCTTTAGCACAAGAGGGTCCAAACAGCCCCTAGTACAACAGGGCCCTGATCTTTTTTTGATGACTCTGGACTCCCTAGTAATACAAATAAATAACCATTAAAAAAATGGGAAACTTCTTTGCCACTGCCACACCAGTGTGCTCCTGCTGTGTGACCATAGAAGAACAAACAGCTAGAGCTGAGAAAACATTTCAGAGTCCATAGCCCACTTTGCCTGTAGTCTCCGCTGACATGATACATATGTTATAGATGAACAGTAAAAAGGACTATGAATGAATATGCACATATTCCTTTCTGCCAAAGTAATATCTTCATTTGGATGTGCCAGAGGTTAGGTGTGTAAATCACCCCGAAAATGTGAGGATTTTGAATCCAGCATTTGGCAGCTCTTTGCATCTAAATTCCAGTGTATTCTCATACAAAACACTTTGGGGCATTTGTTATACAGCCTGAATATGAAAGGATGTTAAATAATGATGAACTAAAACAAAATGATGCAGAACCAAAAGGCTGCACCATGGCTCTGCTCATTAAATTACACATAAAAGTCCTCTCAGAGCAATAATGGGAATAGTTGCCTGTAAAACTCCCGCAACAACTGGATGTAAATTCTACCTTCAGTCTCTTCGGTATGAGAGTGGCACTTTCTGAAGGTAATTGCGGAGCTTTTTGTATTGTGATCATGTCCACATTTTTGAGCTGAGATTGCAACAGAGCCTTTCATTCTCCTAACTTTCCTCCGTTATACCTTAAAACATTCGAGTGACTGTTCTGCTGGCAGGACAGCCCAAATCAGTGAACTGCTCTGCTTCCCCATCCTGCAAACACTTATGCAGACGAATCATTTTATAACATGAGAGGTCCATCTGATGGGGGTTGCAGGATCAGAGCCAAAAATCAGAGCATGGAGGATGGCAGCCACATATCCCACCGACGGGTCCCAGCTGTGAACATCTCTACCCAGGAAATTCCACGGCCTGCCTTCTGGAAACACCTGCCACACATACCATCGGTGATGGTTGTTTATGGGCAAACAGGACATCTGTTCACTAGGTACTGGACTAAACCCAGTTCATTGCCCTAAATGGACCTCAGGAGATGTTACGTTTTGGTCGCTGCTGACCTGGATTGGATTTTCAGCAGTGATGGAAAACAAAACCACTTGAGCCTTTTATTGTTAGGAAGCACCCCGATATATCAGACTGGAAACAGCCATATTGTGCTGGGTGCCATATTTTTAGTGCCTGCCCTGAGGTTCCTACAAACTAGTCAAGACAGATAAAGGGACTGTTTGTATCTCCAGTCTGCAGATTTAGGCCCAGAGAGATTAAATGACTTGCTGAAGGTCACAAAGGGTCTGTGGAAGGGCCATAACAAAACCAGTTTTCCCAAATCTGAGTCCAGTGTGTCAAACACGAGACCATCCTCTATGCTTTTTAAGACTGCCCTGCACAGCTGTTTTAAACTGATCCTGCAAGATGCAGAAAACCCTTAATGCTCGCTGCAGTCAGTAGCTGCTGAGGTTTCACAGTGTCTTCCACCAGGCCCTTTGTTTTCAAATGCTGAACGCACAGGAGAGAGAGACTAACTGCAAACTGATTGTGGATCACGATTTCATGAGGTCATGACTTCTTCCCTTCACATGGGACTGAAGTGGAGCCTGAGATGGCCTCAGCACTTGTGTTGTTGCACTCAGAGGAGCAGAGTTTAGATCTGAAGGCAGGGCTAAGCCTCACCTTCTGAATGTAACATTGGGAAAAACCCCAATACCAACAGCAAAGGTGGGGATAATAACTAAATAACTCTTGACAATTGAACAACTGTTGGGCGGAGGTCTCTATGCTGAATAACCATTGGAGGGAAGGGCTAACAATGGACTAACTGTTGGAGGAAGGGCTAGATGCTGATTAGCCATTGGAGGGAGAAGCTAACAACTGAATAATTGTTGACAACTAAATAACCATTGGTGGGAGGAGCTAACAACTGAATAATTATTGGAGGAAGGGGCTAGATAATGAATAACTATTGGAGGGAAGCTCTAGATACTGAATAACCATTGGAGAGCGGGGCTAACAACTGAATAACCAATGCCAACTGACTATACCTTGCAGGGAGTGGCCAGTGTGGAAACCAAGCAATGTTTCAGGTCACATACAGAGCTCAGATTTCAACCACTGGCTCTTGTGTACTAGGCCATCTTTGCTGATTTTTTTTTTTTAATGATGTGGGGCATGGATGCAGAAGAAAGTACTCTGAATGCCACTGGAATCTCATCTTTCAGTAATATCAGCTTCCGTGATGCAGACATGCCCAGGCGTGCACTGGAAGGCCTATTACATCTCTGTCCAATGATTTTCTTAATATTCCCCCAAGGAGATAGTGTGTGGTCCCCCCAATAGCAGGGACTAAGGGATTGTCAAGGTTATTTTGAGATGTTTGTAAGGGAAACAATTTTAAAATTATGTTACTAGAAGGGTACCTACAGACCTACTGAAAGTGAGGCCTATCACCAGTAGAAGGGGAGTCTGAGAAATGCCCTAATCAACATAAGAACTGTGGAGACCCATGGACAATGTATATATTTTCTGACTGGAGTCTATGCAGGCTGGAGGGTTACAAAGATGACAAACTCTGGAAAAGTTCTGAGAACTGTATATGAGAAGAACTGGCCTAAGTGATTAGCCATTACAGGAGTGAAATCTTGGTCAACAGTACCTGCTTCTTGGGTTGGGCAAGCACTGAACCTTACTAGACAGGAAATGAACTTGTTAATAAATATGGGTTGTAGATTGTGTTGTATATATTTTTTTAACCTGTTACCAAGTCCTTGCATTAGCTTGTATTTTAAACCTTCATCTCAAGCTCCATTAAATAAACATTAATTTGGTTAGACATGTCTGAGGACAGTTTAATGCCAATTTAATACTAAGGACAGCATTAAATCAAGGGATGCCATCACCAGCAAGTGGTAGATCAGTGGATGCTGTAGGCGTTCAGAAGCTAGGGGACTGGGCCCTTGAGTGTAACAAAGCAGGGTGCCTCAATTTCTAGTCTACACTGGGACAGACCATGATTCAAGGAGCCTCTATGTTGTCTATCAGCCAAAGGCTGAGGAATATTTCCATTGGTGGGCATACGCGAGGCACCTTCCCACTGACTGCAGGTGGTAGTGATTCACGTACATAATTTGGATACACCTGAAAAGTATTATGGCTTCTTGCTCTAATGGGATGGACATTTCAGTAGCACTTGTGCGGGCATGATGAATCAGGGTTTGCAAGGAGGGAGCATTCAAAAAAAGAAAATATTTTTGGGTGGAGGGGAAACATTTTTTCAGTTGATCTTCCTCCTACACCTTATGACAGAAGGCAAAAGTTGAGGTCATAGCTCTGTCAGATGACTATAGAGTAATAAAGTGGCTTTTATCTTGTGCCACTTCTACTGCCCCCACTGTAACAGATCTACCAAAGTGATTCAAGGCCTGAAAAAAGTCACCTACAATGAGAGACTTAAGAAATAAAGTTTCTTGACCTTATCAAACAGAAAGTTAAGTGGCAACTTGATCATGGTCTATAAACATCTCAATGGATAGAAGAGATGAGATGCTAGATGGCTCTTTGATATAGCAGATCTAGGCATAAAAAAACCCCACAGTTGGAGGCTGAAACTAGACCACATCAAAATGGAAATGAACCATAAGTTCTTAGTCCTGAGGATAATTAATCTTTGGAACAGATTAGCAAGATATGTAGTAAATTCTCCATCACTTTGGAGTTTTGAAATCAAGATGTAGTGTCCTTCTGGAAGAGGGGCTCTTGTTCAAGCTCAAGTGAGTGGATTCGAGGCAGGGCTCAGTGGGTGAAATTTTATGACTTGTGTTAGGTTGGAGCTGCGGTTGGACGCTCATAATGGTTCCTTCTGGTTTTATAATCCATGTATTTTAAAAGCACCTGATGAAGGAGCACATGCTGGATTTCTGGATCATACAGCAGCTAAACAGGTTTTGGAAATCCAAAGCCCTGAGATGGCAGCATGGTATTGAAGGTAGACTATGAAACTATCAACCCTTTTGCCCTTCCAGGTATTTTAAATATTCCTTCATCTCTATTCATCTTTCCCGGTTCAGGAAAAGTTGAGATGGGATTGGTTATGTGCTAATTAAATGTCCAATTCAACAAAACACTCAGCCCACACTTAGCCTTATTTTATTACCCTGTCACATTAGAGTCCTTCTTAAACATTCACATCTTCTCTGCTGTTTACAGTCATCCCAGCTGACAGCTGGGATTCTCAACGGAGACTATTGGAGTCACGCACCCAACTCTCCTAGAATTTCACTGACAGCCAGCACCTGACGTCTTTGAACAGGTATATTTATTTCCTATTACTGTTCCCCTTCTCCGATGCTTTGTCTGTTTGTGAGTCTCTCTCATGAGTTGCAGCTTGTTCACGGAATTACCCAGCTCTCAAGATCCTCTTCTACCCACTAGTACAACCTCCATTTACCCAGCAGGCCCATACACATTAATTTTCAGGCATAACTTTTGAAGCCACATGTAAAATTCCATCCCACGTTGCTCATGTCGCTCTGGGAGGGTTAACATTTTATTCTTCTTCACTGTACCTGGCTGAAAACCTTCTCCTCCCACCCCATTCTCACTAGGGCTCGCTATGATCAGCACAGTCCTGAATAGCTCCGAGGTACCCCCAGCTACAAAATGGGAAATGACGGGCAAGCTGCTGCTGCCAACTCCCCTCTAAGTGCTGCTGATTGCCAAGGTAAGCTCCATTAGCAGCGGCAAGCAGAAATAGCTCCAGAGTTAATGTCATCTCTGGAGCCTGCCAATTTTTTTTTTCCATAACCCATTGTAGCCTCTCCAAAGGGGTCTCTTTGATCCAGTTACCACCTGCTGATCTAGAAATTTCAGAGTAGCCTCTTTGCCCAACAGTAGTTGTTGCTGGGAGACGCACAAGGGGGGACGTGCTTTCAGTTTGATCCCTGCCTGAATGCAAAAGGCAGGTCGAATTCGGTACCTGGTCCTAAGCGGTGCTGATCATCGTGAACGCCCAGTGATGTCAATGGAAGAAAAAGGTGACATTAACATGTAACTCACATAGGCTCTTGCCTCTAAGCATGGTTAAATTCAGCTGTCAGCCCCAAAACATGACATACAAAGATGAAAACAGGGAATAGAGATGGAAAAGACTGATTAGATCCTTTTTAGTGCATCCTCTGCACATTCCAATACTTTCTTTTTCTTTTAAGCACAGTCTCAATGTTGCCCAGTCTAGTTTTAAGTTCTCAGGTGCTGGGTGATTTATATCATCCTGTAGGAAGCCATCCTATCCCAACAGATCTTACTGTCCAGAAAACTTACCCAGCGCTCACTTTCCAACCTGTTATTCTTAGCCACCCCACATCCAAAACAGCCCCTCGCCCTCCTGACTGTTTGAACTCAATAAATGCACAAATGACCGTACAAATGAGTTTCCTTCCCCACAGATGCCTCCTGCTACAGAAGATTTATGGAGTGGAGCAGAGAAAATGGTCAAATGATGACCACAACTTGTCAACCTAGTGTTCGTATGAGATATCATGGTGAGTGGCCAGCTTTGGTCCTTATGGCTCCCTTCTATCTCAAATCCCATATATATTATGCGCTTATCAAGACTTTCAGAGGTGGGTGTTACTGTGCCAGTTTCACAGATGGGGAAAGCAAAGCTGTGACAGAGGAGATTAGGTGACTTGCTGAGGTCCTCAAAGGAATTGATGACCAACCTCATCGTTCTTAGTCCTATTCTTCTGCCACAAAGCCATCCTCAGATGCTTCAAGAGAGTGGTAATCCACAAACTAAGTACATCTTGAGCTTTTCCTCACCATACCTCTTGGAGACCATGAAAAGAGGAGTGGATAACATCTAACCCTGACCGATAGTGGCATGCATTTTCAGCAGGTGCAACCAGCTGAGGACTTCGCCCATTCAAACATATCTATCTGAGTCCATTTTTTTCAGAAAACCAGCAACTCATATCAGGGGGAATTTTGGAGGCAGACAATAACTTGGGCTTAGTGGCACTGCACATCTCCCTTGCAGTTGAGATATCCCAGGTTTAAACGAGAACTGGAGGAAACATCTGTCGATTCTCTTTTGGGGTGACATCTAGAAATCCACTGAAGAATCAATAAAAATGAGAGTTTCCTACTTAGTCAATTCATGCTATAGTTTTACAACAAAGGTCCCCTTGTTATAAACGAAAGTGGTAAGTTGTGGACTCTGCACCAAGTCAGTGAAATCACAAGTTCTTTCTCTTTGATCTTGTGCAGATATGAACAGTGGCAAAAAAAAATCCACAAATATTTGACATCTCAAAAGAACTTTGATTCATTTCATACCTGTGACCCTTTCTTATTTGTTTTCCAGGAACATTCAAGCACTCAAGCTCTACCAGAGATCCCCACAAAAAGGCTGTATTAAGCTTTAATGCGTCAGTTTTTGCCAAAAAAGAAAACTAATTTTGAACTTCACCTTTGACTGCAATAATAAAAAAAAGAAAGAAAAGGTCATGATGTGTTGATTGAATGCATAAATCATCCTATAAGGAAATAAAAACAATGATGTGATTTATGGAATCAATCAGCACTATGCAAAACCAGTCACACAGCACTCTGCAAGCCCTTCTTTGTAGAGAAAAAGATCTCGCAAATGAATTTGAAAAAACTTTTGAATAACAAAGCTCGCAATCTGCTCATAAACAGAAAATAGACAAGTGGCTGCTTTGTTAGATTTATTTGCTCAGCTCCAAAACCAAATATATTGATTCACATCTCACCTGAGATACAAAAGCTCCTACAAAATTCACAGCGAAGCACTTACGATATAATCACTACTACAACAGCTAGAGCCAGGCCGGGAATAAAAGATAGCCTGTGTGAGAATACTAGGCACTACAAGGTTTGTCTGTGTCCAGCAGCCTCATTGCAAAATCTCCTTCAGCTGATTCACTGAAACCAAGTCCTGTCTCTTTCTCTATCCTAAGGGTTAGTCCAGTTCCCCTCCTGAGCTGGGCATTAAATGAGCCACATAGTTGGAATCTGAATCCAAACATTCCTATGAGCTGGGAGGCAGTTTGAATCTGGTGTATGCAAGGGACAGGCTCCAGCTGTGACATTCAGATGCAGATGGGAACCAAAGTGTGGGAGTGTTTGGGTCAGACATGTTGCTGGTATCATGCCTCAGTTTGAACCATCTGCTGGGTGGTAGCTGGGTCAGGAACTGAGAGGGAATAAAAAAAAACCAAAATGGATCTGACATTGACACAAAAATAGAGGCAAGAAGCCCTGTATGCTGTTGTCTCCAACTGCAAAGGCTGGGACTCCTCACGCCTGGCTAGTTGAAGGGGTTAATAGGACCTGTATTCATGCAGCACGGCTAACACAGGCTGTTTCTACAAGCCCCAAACCAACCCCTTACTGACAATAGAGCAGAAAGCATAAGTGACTTTGACATGTCTGATATCAGTTCCCAGCTCTCAGTCTTACGCTCAGTCCATTACACCCCATCCCCTTCTACCTCACACAGGCTCCCTCATTTATCTCTTGCCATGCACAGCACACGGTGTGGTCATAGAGGAAGAAACACAGCAAAGAATGGAGGGAGAAAACTTTTATCACCCCTCACCAACCCACACAGACAGTACTGAGACCATATCATGATCAAACTCTCCACTCATGCTTCGATTCGGTGTCAACCTTATCTGGCCTTGGGAGATTTCATATTTCCTACGTACTATATGGGGGTGGGATGGCACAGCGGAAACCAACATGAAAGGGGATGGGTAACATGCAGGTTTTATTGCGGTGCTCAGAGGCTTTTGAAACCTGCTTGCTTCGGGCTAAGACTCTCAGGTCATCTCTGAGTGGACATTAGAAACAAATAAAGAAGTCTCAGCAATGAAAGCAGCCTGACCTTGTGCTGGTTAATCTGCTCTGCGCTTCAGTTACACGCGCACAAAACGCCACTAGAATTAATGACCCTGCTGAGGAGAGGCAATGGCTTTAAGATCAGGCAGCTCACACAGCACAGAGATGGGCGCAGTTTAAAAACCAAAACCGACTAGGCGAGACCTACTGTAGATGCCTCTCTCCCTATCACTCCAACACGTATGAACAGATTTCAGCACAGCCTTGCCGGCAGCCGGAGAGTCGAGCAGCCCATCACTTACCCAGGAACTCTGCCCCGCTGCTGTCCTTCGGGTTGCTCAGGCAGTTTTCCAGGTAAATCCCATCCTTAAAACATTCGTCCTTCTTCTTGCTTAGCCCCAAGATCTCACTGGGCTGAGCCAGCACTTCCCCGCCAGAGCAAGAGCAAGGAGTCTGCATGATGCCACAGGGGTGGGAGCTGCTGCTGGTGGCCAGGCAGGTGTCCAGCCACTTGCACAGCATCTGGCAAGCGGCTTTGCTAGGGTTCCTGTTGCCCACCACTAGGTACTCCACCGAGAAGTCCCTCTCGTGAGCCTTGATGGGCTTCCACCGCACGCGCCCGCCTTCCACGGGGGGCGCAATCTGCCTCATCTGGAGGAATTGCTTGTTGGACTGGAGGAAGGCATACCTGGTGGAGCTATCGCACAGTTTGAGCACGTCATCGAAGCTCTCCATGCCCAGGTAAGTGCGGGTGGACTCCAGGAAAGAGTCGAACTGGGAGGTGCGTATCTGTTGGTGCTCACATAGGCTGGTGGGTTTCAAGACCTTCATGAACAAGGTGTACCGCCGGGGGTCCGGGTTCTGGATAATCCACGAGCACAGCGAGGAGTTCAGCGGGAAGACGGCGAAGGAGGAAAAATACCCGAAGAATTTTCCCTGCACCAGGGTGGTGCAAGGAGTTTGTCCTAGGTCGAGGGCGACCCCTGTCCACACTAAGAAGAGGGGTGATATTAAAAGCAGGTGCAGGGCAAAGCCAGCGCTCCTCATCCTAGGTCTCTGGTCCTAAGGAACTGCAAGTGATTGGCGGGCCGGGGCCAGACCGTGGACATACCAGGGGCGAGCTGGAGGGAGAGTTCAGGAAAGCCGATGCGGAGTCACTCCGGTCTTCCCATGGCTGGACGCGGGCGTCCCCTCGCAGCCATCAGCAGCACCTGGGGAAGGAGAGGAGGGAGGCTTTGATCAGAGACCTGCACCCAGACCCGGACCCAGGGGGGCTTGTCGGGGACACTTCTTGGGGCACCGACCCCCCGCCCTGCAGCCCCCATCCCTGGGGCCCCAGGACCTGCAACCCCCCAGACCGGCCCAGAGCCCCCCGCACCCAGACCTGGACCCGGGCTGCCCGCGGGCTGCAGAGGGGAGAGAGCAGCTGGGGACCTGTGCCCGGAGCCGGGTCCCCCCTGCTGGGGCTCCTAAACTCCCTGGTCACCCCGCCCTCTAGCTGTCCAAGAGCCCTAAATCCCCTGGTCACCCTGCACTGCCCACGGGTCCTAAACTCCCTGGTCACCCCACCCCTGTGCTATGCAAGGTTCCTAAACCCATTGCCCAAAGGTCCTAAACCCCCGGCTCATCCCAAGGGTCCCAAACCCCTTTGCATTTCCCAAGGACACCCACTTGCCCTGTACTACCCAACGGTCCTAAACCCCCCTGGTCACCATGCTCTACCCAAGGGGCTTAAACCCACTGATCACCCTGTATTGCCAATGTCCTAACACCTCTTGTCACCCCACACTGCCCCTGTGCTCCCCAAGGGTCCTAAACCTCCCACTCATCCCAAGGGTCCTAAATCCCTTTGTATCCCCCACATTTCCAAAGGGTCCGAACCCCCCCGCTCACCCTGCACTGTGTAAGGGTCCTAAACCGCTGGTTCCCCTGTACTACCCAAGGGTCCGAAACACCTTTGTATCCCTTGCATTGCCCAAGGGTCCTTAAACCCCCTGCTCACTCTCACACCCTCCAAGGGTCTGAACTCCGCTGGTCACCCATCACTGCCCAAGGGTCCTAAACCCCATACTACCCAACAGTCCTCCCCCCCATGCACCCCAGTGCTGTGTCCCCCATACAGTCCTTACCCCACCATATATCCCCAAACACCCCTTCCCTCCTTTGCATCCCCTGCCACAGGGCTCCATCCCCTGCACCCACCTCCACTCCCCAAGAGACCCCTGCCCCTAATGCTCCCACAACCCACAGGACACCTTAGACCAGGGGTCTCAAACATGCAGCCTGCGGGCCACGTGCAGCCCCTAAAGCTATTTCCTGCGGCCTGCAATGACATGATCATTACTGATATTTGCCATATCATTATATGGAAAGGTTTCAGTGGTGTGGCCCTTGGGCTACCATACTCATCCTCATGAGGCCCTCGTGGTGATTTGAGTTGAAGACCCCTGCCTTAGACTCACAGAATTGTACAATATTAGGCCTGGAAGGAACCTCATGAGAGTATCTAGTCCAATCCCCTGCTAAAAGCTGGACCACTCCCACTAAATCATCCCAGCCAGGATTTTGTCCAACTGGGTCTTAAAAATGTCCAAAGATGGAGATTCCACCACCTCCCTAGGTAACCCACTCCAGGCCCTCACCACCCTCCTAGTGAGAAAGTTTTTCCAAATAGCTAATAGCCTAACACCTTCTCCTGTGCTCCTGCCACCCCTTCTCCCACACAGCTGGTTCCCACTGGGGAAAGTTGGGAAAAAGTGGGGGGAGTCCAGTAAACTGAATTCAGGGGAGCAACAAAGAGGCAGGAGAGGGGCTCTCCAGTACTTTTCAGGAGACATCATCATTTGAAGGGCAGGGTGGAGAGGCAGAAGCACATCCCCTTTGAGCAGATGACCTTGCCAGGAGAGGGATGACACCATCCCCAAACCAACACTTCCTCCAGTGTGTGTGTACTGGCACTAACACACCTCAGCCCCTCTCCGGAGCTGCCCTTGGCCCGGGATGCACTGGGGCACCACTGCTCTGCTGCGTGTGACTGTGCAAACAGGAGGCTGGGGGGATAGGGAACTGATCTATGGGCTCAAACTACTGTCCAGGCAATGTAGGATGGTCCCACGGTGCCAGCTCCTCACAGATTTTAAAGCCTGTAGGACCTATTGTGATCATCTAATACGATCACCTGCATCACACAGAGCAGGGAACTCGAGTCGGTGAGTCCAGCACCCGGTCCTTAACTTCTGCTTGAACTAGAACAGAGTTTTTTGAAAATCTTCCCTTCTTTATTAAAAGATGGCAAGTGATGCAGAATCCCCCACGGCCCTGCTTGAGCTGTTCCACCACTTAATCCCACTCGCTCTTAAAAATCTGCATGGAAGGATAGTTACAAATATATACATACTCTCCTGACATGAATTAGCCATGCACACATTTGCTGTCACTCCCACAGGGGTGTTACATGATCGCTCAAGGAGAGGAAATCGATGTGCTCTGTGCAATACTCTCTGTAACAATGTAGTTCACACTAGGAAGAGCTTGGCGCATGCCTGCCTTAGGGCTGTGATGAGTAAGTCTGTGCTAAAATTCCTGCTCCCTTCTTCAGCGAGCGATGCACATAGTCAGGACAGCACAGTTACTGGAACTCACCCATCACACCAGGCATCTTTTCCCTTTGCAGCCAGCATCTCAGCTCTCCCTTACAAAGCTGGCCATACACCCGGTGTATCTCAAAGGGATTTCAATACTCATTTCCCATTGGCCTCTGTTCCTGCAGACAATGACTCCTCGCTAGCCTGTGAGAGAGCTCTGCCCATCCAGATTTCTGACACATCAAGAATTGTCCGTGTCGAGCCATACACCCTGTTTTCTAGCATATTTCAAATTCTCTCAGCCAAGCTCTATCACCACAAGAGGCCGTAAAATTAGAGGTGGGGCCATTCCTCAAATTCAATACCCACATTGCAGAGTTCAGAATCCAGACACAGACTCCAAGCCTAAATTTATGCATGGCTCCATGTATTATAAGCCGCTGTGACACCAGCAGACAAGGTGGCAGCTAAGGCCACGGTCCCCAGGACACTAACAAACATAGAGCTGGAATCCGCCTGACTCACCTGGGTCTTAGTATTGTTCAGGCAGGTATCAGAAATGTAAGAACGCGCTTGGACTTCATTGAATGCTTGTAAATTAATTGCTGCCTGTGTTAATTTCACTGACAGCAGCTGCATTGTAAGGTAGGTTTTGATTAGCTGTATTGTGAGCCTCTCTGGCCATGTAAATCACCAGTCTGTGGACGAGGAATTGACTAGTGCAGGCCTCAACAAATGTATGTTTCTGGTCACCAAGGCAACCAATTTTAGTTGTCTGTCACCTAGCTCTAATGCAGAAATTTAATGAAGGAGTGCCCTCTGGTGACCAAAAATAAAATTGCTGGTGCCTAGCTTTGACCAAGTTTGTTCACTCCTGGACTAGTGTGACATGCTGATCTCCAGCATAAGCTATTATGTCCTGACCACCAGGGAAGGTCCATCAATACCAGATGGACAATTGTGGGACAATAAAGAGGACAAAAGACTTTTCTGCTCTCTCTCCCCATGAAGATGGGTGAGGTAAGCAGTTTCCTCCCATTAGCTGAGTTCACATATCAGACCACATGGAAGAAGGGTGATAAAAAGCCCTAGCAAGAAAAAGTTATATCCCCATGCTGCTTGGACTCAAGGGGAGGGAGGGGTTTTCTAAGCATAAGCAAGAGATCCCCAGTGCTCAGGCTGCGTTAGCTCTAAAAGACTTATAGTGCTTGCTTACTATAGAAACTTCTATTACTTTTTGAACCCTAAGACTGTGACTCATTTGTATACATATGTTTATATTTCTTTAACCCTGTAAATAGTTCTCTTGTTCCCTCTTTCTACTTAATAAATGTCTATATTGTTTATTACAGGATTGGTTACAAGAACTGTCTTTTGTGTAAGGTCTAAAATGCAACTGACCTGGGATAAGTGGTCCTTTCGGACTGTGAGTAACTTGAATATTGCTGTGATTCTTGGTGTAAAGGACAATCTATGATGGAGTACACAAGGGACCTGTCTGTGCCTGCATGTTAAAGCAGTTGTACCGCCGGAGGAGTTCACACATGATAATTGGTTGGTGACATCTAAGTACGGGACTCACAACCAATTTGGTGTTTATGTCCTGCTTCTGATCAGTTTGCCCTAAGGTTGGTCCTTAGGCTTTTGGGTCACTGCAGGCAGTGTTACGGGGCAAACCAAAGTCACAGATCTGAACATCTTTGAGTGGGTTCGAAAGGGAGATCTGACTTTGTGGCCAGGCTTTTATTTCCACTTAAAGTAACCATGAAAACTCTGAGCAAGCAGAACGCTAGGTGTCCTAGCATCCAGTTGGATTAGACCCTAATCGGCAAGGTTTTGCAAGCAGCGACTGGCAGCATGGCAAGGGGGCTAGGAACAGAGGTGGGGTCAGTGACAGATGCCCCGAGATCAGGGCCAGCCCAAGATTTTTTGCTGCCCTGAGCCAGCAGGGATTTTGGCACACACACACATCGGCCACCGGCAGAGCGGCGCCACCGCCGGTATCCAGCCCCAGCTGGCGATCTGGCTGCAGGCGGGGATTCGGCCACAGATGGGGGTCTGTCTGTGGGTGGAGGTCCAGCCCCAGCTGGGGAGGGGCACTATGGACAGGGATTTGGCTGCAGGCAGTGAGCAGAGCAGCCCCAGCCCAGCCCTTGGCACCCCAGGCAACCGCCTAGGTCACCTCTATGGAAGAACTGACCCTGCCTGAAATGCAATCATTTAAAGGCCAAACCCCAAACTGACTCTACAAGTTAGAGCTCTCCATGTCTCCAGCAACATAAATTTTCCTGCATTAGAGGCAGCCTAGCTCCATGTAAATAATAATAAAAAATGTCACCAGCCCGTAACTGACTCAGACGCTCCAGGATTCGCATGGTAAAAGTCAACAAACTTTAACTAAACGGGCCCATTAATGGGGCACTACGCTATGGCTGTTAGGCCATAGGATTGATTTCCTCTGAACGTCAGCCCATCTGGAAGATTTTACAGTTAGAAACATAAACATACATTTTTTTTCCTCCTTCGGCTGGTTCTTGCTGAAGTGGAAAATGTGCAGAGAAGAAAAGAGATGCACAAACACCTGCATCTCCCGCACAATGCGCTAGAGACCCAGAAGTGTGTGGGTGGAAGGGTGTGCTGCAATGTGCTGGCTAAGGCCCAATCCTGCAAGCTGTGAACAGGCCAAAGTCCAAGTGAATCAATAGGAGTTTGGCTGAATGTGTCCAGGGAGCACTGGCCTGCCTTCTAATTATGTGGAAGGACAGACTGCTCGAGGATCAGGAGCAAACGGATGTGTCTACGTGGCACACCCCACCCATGCTTTCTCTCAGAGATCAGGCATCCACACACAAAGGACCTGACCCAGATTTGCAAGTACGAGGGACCCAAATCCTTGGACTTTACTAAGGGTTGGGTCAGAGTTGAGTCCCTCTGTGACTTGGGTCCAAGGCCTCTCATTCTGCACTGTGGACACAGGTCGAGCCGGGTCTGAAGGCCTGTACGTATAGTGTGGTATGGACACATGAGCACAACTCTTAGACCAAGGTCCAGCATCTGTAAACCCAGGTTTACAATGCAGCGTGGACATTCACGCATGACCTTGGGAACACCAAATACGCAAGCCAGGTCCCAAAGACCTTGGATTAAGTATGCAGTGTGGACAGACCCTAACATGCCATTCCCCGCAGTTTCAGCCTACAGAAAATGCAACCCATCCATCACAGCGGATTCTCTCTCTGACATTTACTCCTCTTTAGCTTGAGTGCAATATAAGACCAGAGCGCGACCTCTACAAGCAGCTGTCACGTAAAGGCAACCACAGAACGGTGACAACAGGCCCTCCCACCCTGGCTGCTGCTTGGCAAGGATAAACATTTGAAAATAAATAAAGTGTTGCCCCCACAACAGTCAGATTTTTTCCCTGACAATCTGAAAGCAAGAAAGAGTCGAGCAGGTTCAAAGCCAAAGCATCCTCCTTGGTTTAACTGTGTGCATGACAGAACTAAAGCACAGAGCTCTGCAGACAGAAGCTGGAAACAGAGAAAAAGTCCTTAGATTCAGTTGCCCATGCAACCAGCCTAGCGCTGGAGCCTGGGTAAAGAAGCCACCTTGGGTCGTTTCTCTCTCCACTTGCTATTTGTCTGTTTTCTAGCAGCACCTAGCAGCCTCAGCCAGAGTCTGAGCCACATTTTGCTTGGTGCTGTACAAACACATGTGAATATATTAACAAAACAACCCTTGACCAGCTGACAGACTAAATGAACAAGAGCTAGGAAGAAAGGACATCTTCCTGTCCCCATTCTACAGCCGGGAAAACTCGGAGAAATGGTGTGCTTCGCTCTCTCCCATAAGGAGTCTGGGGCAGAGCTGATCTGCAATCACCTGATTCTACTCATAAAGTTTAAGCACAAGGCCCCCATCCTCTCTAACCCGCCTTCTTGGACAGATTTAACAAAGACACCCTAGGGAAAATAATCATTTGTTCCCAAGTGCCATGGGTCTGGAAGGGGAAGTGTAAGTGAATTCTTATAGAGATCCAAACTCTTCTCCTGGGGGAGGAACTAGTTCTTCTCATCTTTCCTGCAAAATCCATTCCCTCATCACTTTCTGGTCCTCAGTTTGCCTGCACCTAGTTTCTCTCCCTGTCTGAACCTAACATGTGCTGATGTCAGCCTCTCTTGCCCTCCAGATGAGATGGTAACACATCCATCCTTCACAGATGTCACCTCACAGACACTCAGCACTTTAAATCCCAATGTTAACAACAAGATCAGAGCTCAGGTCATCCTGCCGTGGAAGGACAGGCTACTATCACCCAAGCTAACGAGGAATCTTTCTGTGAATGGACCAGAAGCAGGGTTTATGACTCATAGTTTTGTAGTTCTGTTTCTGACCAGCGGAGGGCAGTGTGACCTCAGTGTTAGTTGCATGGTAGGCCAGACTATGATCAGCCTCTCTTACTGTTAAACCACTACAAAAAATTTCTCCGTTCGTCTCATCTTCCCTTAAAGGGAAAATTACTCTACCCCCCCCCTTCTACGTCCGCTCCCCAGCTCGGATATATCCTGCAGGACTCCACAGGCTTCTCATTTCCCCATTTCTACCCCTTAAATTCTGCTTGCCAGTTTACAGGATTACATCTTTCCTTCCCACTTGGAGCACGGCCAGCATCCTATAGAGAGACAAGCTGAGTCACAGAGCACGGACTCTCTCTTTTTTCTTTTAAGACATTCCCCCCATCAGTCAGCCTTGCCTTCTGTTTGAGGCTGACAAGTGGTGCACGGTCCATAAAGGCGCAGTCTTTCATTAATACCTTTAGTGGTGATGAATGGAGAACAGAAAAAGCTGTAAACACTCAGAAATTTTCTTCTTTCTGCCAAAGCAAAATCACCAATGCTCACTGGAAACTCCTAGAGCAACAACATCGCAGGTGTCACCCAACAGCTCACGGGAAGCAGGGTGTGCTGTGTGAGTTTCCTGCATCAGGAATTCCCTTTGGAGACCCACAACTCGTCTACACACAAGTAACACAGAGGGGCTTGATGTGGTGATGTGCCTGGAAATGCTTAAAGGAAGGTTGCCATAGAAGAAGAAAGTACTGTAAGGAGTTGCTGATAGGAAAATAGATGAGATGACTCCACTATCTATTATTAGAGGCAATAGAGATCCTTCCCCTCACATTTTCCTGCCTGGATTGCACTTTAGATGCTCTTTGCCCTCATGGATGGACTTCCCATGTCATCCAATCCCAGAAACGACTGCATTGCCTATAGATGCTAGGTGTACAAATTCTCCCATGGCACATGCGTGGCGAGAACAGGGTTATTCCCAGAAAAGCCTTCCTGATCCACCTGTTGCGCTAACGAATCGTGTTTATAGACAGCAGCATCTTTCATTCCAAGTGCTTTAAAGATGACAGCAAAGGGCATCCAGGCTTTGGGATGAATTGCAGCTGCAGCTTAACAGCCCACTGGAATGGCACACAACAGCGAAGAAGAAAAAGTGAAGGAGAAAGTTAAATACAATGAAAAGTGGCTGGGATTTCAGTAAAGTGCAATGTAATTAATCAGACTAGGTGATTAGAATTAATATACCCAACACTTGCAGAAAGTGCTGCGGGGCCTTTGCTGGTCACTGCTGCAATGAAAAGACTGGGCGTCCTTCTAACATTAGGCTGTCTAAAGAGATCCTCAGGAATTGGTTCAGAGGGAAAGGTGCTACCTAGCCGTACTCAATCATCCATAGCACTTCCCACAGCAATACTCTTTCTACTGACGCTCTCCCAGCCCCAGGTTAAATCGGCTTAGCCCAGGAACTTCTTGGGATCATAGCCAGAGGTGGCATGTCAGACTGAATCACACTCCTCACGGTTCAACACAGATGGATACTGCAAGACAGCCAGTTTGTACCACTTTGAATGGTGAAACCAAGGTCACACTGGGAAACACAGGGAGAGGTGGAGAGGCAGCGCTGAACCAGGGTTGCTGACCTTGCATTTCAGTTTTTACTGACATTAAGACCTGAAGTTGAGTTTTTAACAGACAAAGGGAGCCTTGGATCAGGAGGCTGGGGACGAAAGGAGTTTGCAGGATCATACCCAAAGGGGATGTGGCTCATAGCTATGTGAGAGACAGTGTAGTTGAGTCCACCTAGAGAGCTGGGTAAACAGACCAGCGGCAGAGCCCCAGACTCCAGCTCTCACGCTGCATTTTCCCCAGGCCGAAAAGTTGCTTTCAAGCTAACCAAAATTACCAAAGCAAGCCTCGAGGTTACTTTGTCTGGAGCCCAGCTGCCCACAGCGTGACTTCCACTTCAGACAGCAGAGAGTGGAGCAGGGAGGAGAAAATGGGCTGAGGTGCAAGAGTTAGTCAAAGACCATATCACTGTACACCCAGGGGATTTTAACAGCCTGGGTGGGGATATGCAATATTTTCCCTTTGTTAAAACCTGCTAGGCAGAAGCCTTCTTTTTACCCTGTCCAGCAGACAGGGTGTGGGATTGGAAACTCAGGAATCAGAGAATCAGAGCAACTGGCAGGGACCATGAGAGCTCATCAAGTCCAATTCTCCGCACTCATGGCAGGGCCAAGGACCCTCTTAAACCATCACTAACAGTTGCTTGTCTAACCCGCTCTTAAAAACTTCCACAACCTGTCTAGGCAACTTATTCCAGTGGTTAATCATCCTGACAGTTTGGAATTTTTTCCTATTCCCCAACCTAAACGTCCCTTGCTGTAATTTAAGCCCACTGCTCAGGAAACGTGAGGTTTCTTCCCAGTTTTGCCTCTAACTGGCTGGGTACCCTTGGGGTGCTTTTGTGCAACACTGTATTGTGGAAACGGAGCCCCTCTGAGTGGGTGGACGTTAATTCAACTCTTTCATATCTCACATACTTCAGTCCACATGAGGATCAAGACATTTTAAATCAAAAGCACCCAAATGCAGAGCTCTAGGCCAGGGAAAGACTCAGCAGCATACAGGTAGTGCTCAACGCCTCTTGTAATTCCCTGCCAGGGCAGGCAAGTCTCAGCTGTGATCCTCAGAGTTTCTTACAGGAAATTCTGAATAAGGAGAAGGAAACACCTCATTGGTGTCTGCAGAAGGGAAGGAAACAAATCATTTGAGGGTGAAGATGGAAATTCTCTTGTATACCTCTTTCAGAAAGGTTGCTGTTTTGCTCTTCTCTGCCTTAGGTACCTTTATGACCCCCAATACCGTAAGCACCCTACAATCTTTAGTCCATTAACCTTCACAATCATCCTTTGCTGGCGGTAGACCTGTCACCCCCATTTTACAGATGGGGAACTGACCCCAAGCAAGCCAATCCCTCTTCTTTTACAAACTCACCTCTCCCTGCTCCCCTCAAGTGGCCTTGATTTAGAGTGGACGGGGAACTTTCTTGGGTTGCAAATCTTTCAGGGCAGAGACCATCTCTTAATCGGCGATTGGCAACACCTTGCTGAATGGATCTCCTAGGTACTACTGCAGTTCACAGCCATTTTCTCATGCGCACCCTACGAGGTGCACATGTACGTGCACAATCACAGCCTGAGAATTAATGAACATGTACAACTTCCCGCATGATTCATACCCCCGACATCAACTCCAAGAAGCAGCCACCCCGGACTCGCCTAAAAGAGGGTGATGCACGGAGGACCCACTTATTTCAACCATTTTCTCCTCTTCAGACCCCTTGAGAGTTGGTGAGCTAAAGCCAGATGGAACAGGGAGAAGGGCCTCACTAGGAGGAAAGGGAAAGGACTACTCTTCTTTTCACTTTCCCAGGCTTTCTTTAATCACACACGATGTCAGCAGATGTTCCAGAGCGATTTGCGCGGCATTAAGAATGTGCTGGAGTGGGGCTGGGGTTAGTTAGCTGTCAGCCGGTAACCTTGATGGAGATGAAGGATCGAAGGAGGGAGGTTTCTATTTATTCTGGGAATGACTTGGTGATGGTTCATCACAGAAAGTGACAGCGGCGCGCGTGCTTTCAGACACTCCTTCATTTGTATGGATTTCCCCTTCTGGCTGGGAGGCAGACAGATGAGGGCTGGAGAGAGCGGCTGCCAAGGCAGGGGAAAATCCATTATGAGGACTGTAAACCCCAGCCGGTGCTTGGGCTTTGGTCACTAAGTAATATCCATGAAGCCATTAAACAGAAGGCTATCTACAGTCAGATCTGTTCTTTCCTCCCTTCTCTCGGCATCCGAATCCATTCTCTAGAAAAATTAAGGCTTAATCAATGTTGTCCCAACCCCTCTCCCAATCACATATCAAGCTTTTCCAGTGTGCAGGAGAATCAAAAATTAGTGCTGAAGTACAGGCCTGGTTGGAGCCACAGGCCACTATGATAACAGGGT
Source organism: Podocnemis expansa (assembly GCA_007922195.1). Lineage (NCBI taxonomy): Eukaryota > Metazoa > Chordata > Testudines > Podocnemididae > Podocnemis > Podocnemis expansa. Next base: position 1,666,919 of record ML682003.1, on the reverse strand, counting down.
TGCTCCTCAAGCAAATCATGTGTCTACGTATCCTTGAAAGTAGCATAGGTTTTTAGTTAAAGTATGTTATCTCCCCTTCTCCCGTTTTCTTCCCAGCCATCTGGACAAAGAATGTGGTCGGGACTGTCCCATCTTTGATCTTTAATAAAGAGGTAGGATTGCCACTTCTCTTTTCCTTACCCTCTTTGGTATCATGCCCCCTTAAGCATGTGAAATCAGCATTTTGTGCAGAAAATAATGAGTTTGAAGGAAAAGCAGCTGTGCAATATATGCAAAATCTGTCAACAGTAAACAGAGGCAGGGATAATTATATGCATTCTATAATCATTAATATGCATTAAACAGATATTAAGGTAACCATGAAAGGGTTTATAGAACGTTGTCAATCATGTATGTGTTTCCATACTGTTTTGGATAAAAGAGTTGTAAAACTGCCCCTCCTCACTCACTGGAGACGTTGAGGTGGAAAGCGTAGGCAATAAAGGGTAACATTTGATACAATCTGCCTCTGGACTACCTGTTTGCTCCCCAACACAACGCAGAGAGACTCTACCCCAAGAAATCAGCAAGGACTTGTGAGCAAGTTTGTACAATAACAAACCAACCCAGGCAGCCCAGTGCTCACAACCCAGTCTCACAACAGACCAACACATACAGCAGAGCAGAGCGGCCCTAATGAGCACATACCTTGCACAGGGTGAAACACTTTCCCATCCCCTCCTTTACTAGGATCTGCTGTTGTGCAACATTTTGTGCAATTCAGGTCCTCCGTGTTTAAGACAGATGAATTCAAACTGGAACAGTTGCATAGAAGGGTCACTAGAGTGATCCGGGGAATGGAAAACCTGCCTTTGAGAGGCGACTCAAAGAGCTTGGCTTGTTTAGCTCAAGCAAAAGACAGCTATGGGGAGCAGGGCTGTAACTACAGTGGGGCGAATGGGGCATTGCCCTGGGCACCCCAGAGCAGCTCAATAGAGCCACTCTATTAAAGGGCACATTTTGCACTGCCAGCCCCAAGCGCTTGTAATTGCACCAGGAGTGTTCTGCTAAGAACGCATCCCAGCTGCCGAAACAAAGCGTTACGGGTCTGAGGGGGAGATAGGATTGCTCCATGTAAAAGCATTAAAGGGATAAATACTGTGGAGGGAGAGGAGTTGGATAAGTTCAGTGGCTACCTGGACGCAAGAACAAATGGTTAAAAACCCACCAGCTACAAGTCAAGCCTTGAAACTGCATGAAGGTTTCTAGATGTCAGAGGAGTGATGCTCTGGAACAGCTGTCCAAGGGGCGCTGTAGGGACAAAAACCTAACTGATTCAAAACTGAGCTTGATATGTCCACAGAGGGGATGATATAAGGAGACTGCCTACAGTGGCACGTAGCCTGTTTGGGACTGTTAGTGTCATATGTCCCCAATAGCTGGTGATGGGACCTTAGGTGGGGAGGGCTCTGAGTTACTATAGTAAATTCTTTCCAAGGTGTCTGGCTGCTGGGCTTTGCCCACATGCTCAGGGTCTAACTGATCACCATATTTGGGATCAGGAAAAAATTTTCCCTCAGTCAGATTGGCAGAGACCCTAGGGGTTTTTTTGCCTTTTTCTGCAGCATAGGTTACAGTCACTTGAAGGTTTAAACTCGTGTCAGTGGTGGATTTTCTGTCACTTGGAGTCTTTCAATCATGATTTGAGGACATTATTAACTCAGTCAGAGTTGAGGGGTCTATTGCAGAAGTGGGCGGGAGGTTCTCTGGCCTAAATTGCACATGCAGTTAAACTGGTTGATCATGATGGTCCCTTCTGACCTTAAAGTCCATGAGGCCTCATTCACCCAGTGCCTATCCCGCCAGTGCTCCTCAGGGCTAGGTGTAGTGACTATCCAGGCCATTAGAGTCTCTCCGTGTTAGGTCACCAGCTCAAATTCAGAGCGGGCTGGTAATGAGTGAAAGCTCCTGTCAAGAACTTGCTACAATGGAAAAAAAATGCCCTCTGCTTTGTTCCTAAAGGACAGCAATGCACATGGCTTAAAAATGCTAATTTCCCCTCTTGCTGTCTCTCTTCTCATGAGCCAACAACTGAATGGGCCACAGAACCAAAGGAAAGTGTCACTGGTAAATTTAAATCCATATAGTTGGGTGGGTATATGTATACCTTCCCACGTGGACACTAATTCCACAATAGGCATATCCACATTGGGAGCTCTAGCAAGTTAACTTTGCATCTAGCTGATACCAGAATACCTGCAGACAAGCCTTGAGAGGAAGGTTGGTCTTGTGAGTAAGGTACTCCCCTTAAACCTCAGAGCTCTGGTGTCAATTCCTACCTCTGAAAATGACCCTCTGTGGGACCTTGGTCAACTCACTTAATCTCTCTTGGCCTCCATTCCTTTTCCACAAAGGGAGATGATGACCACTCCCCGCCACTGGTCTGACCTCCTGCTGGAAAACCTGTGGAGCCAGGATTCTCTACGGCTACACTGTGCTTTTTAAAACACTCGTGAATTAGGACAAGAGCTTTTACATGGATCTTAGCTGAATTGGGTGTTTCTGAGAGTCCCATGCTGTATTTGTGTACAGCACCTAGCGCAATGTGGGCCTCAGGGTGGTGGTGTAAGATGGATGATAGTTAACTGACCAATTCTTTACCCCAGCAGGTGGCAGCAGGCAGGGGATTTTTGCCAATGCTGTACCCAGCTCTGGGAACAAACAGAGAACTTTGGCCTCTCGAGATAATAATCCGGCACCAGAGGGAAGCTGCTTGTCCTAAGGAGGCTGCATGGAACAATTCCTTATCAGGCAAAACACTTGACCCCAGCAACGGTGAGAGAAACAGCATCAACTCACTGGGGTCTTATTCAAAGGGTTGCCTCCCAGCAATTATAAAATGATCAGTAAACCCTGTTCTAATGAGGTCACCCCAGTTCATCTTAGCAGCAGGACAATGTTAGTGGAAATGCTTTTCAGGGGATTTTTTTTTTTCTCCCTTCCTTCTTCCCCTCTGCAAGCCATGTAAAACAATGCAGCACAGGGATGAATTGCTTGATTGTGTGCTCCTCGGATCCCCATAGCGCCGCCTTAACAGAAGGGTTGGGGGATGGAGAGAGAGCCCAGCTGCATCTTGCGGACTGTTCTCTCTCCACCCACCAGGCATTTTAAATCAGATACAAATTAACACCAACTCCCAGCATTAGTCGTTTATTTGATTGACTTAGCACTAGTTTGCTTTGCTCTTATCATGTCTTTTAATTGTTCGTTTTCCTAGCCTAGCCTTCCTAGGGATGTGCTTCACAATAAAACTGATCCATAAAGCCCCTGGAAACAGATCTGGTTCCATAGCACTCCCGACACTGATAACAGTCTGTACAGATTGCTGAAGATTTAAAGGAGTCACCAGTGCCCCAAAGTGCATAGCAACCTGTCTAGCACCTAATCCACATACAGCCTCTGTCATTCACAACACACTCCAAGAGATCTATAAGAATTCGATTCTGAAATGCAGCCACCGCTTGGGTGGAGTGCAACTATTTAACAGCTTACAGCAACACTTAAAAATCAATAGCTGACTTCTCCTACATAGAGAATTTAGTGGAAAGAAAGTAATTGCCTGAGGATATTTGCAGAGGGTTAACGAGATGGGGTTGTAATTGCCTGGGGTTAACATGATGACTCTTGCAAAAGACATCATGAGATATTTAACAGCCACAAGTGGATGACAGCACATGATGGTGAAGGATGAAGACCAAAATAGATAACCATCTGTTTAATTTGCCCTGTGAAAGCTGGCACGACCAGTGCCTCCTATGCACACCACAGCAGAGCACTGATTAATCCAGACTCTGAAGGAAAAATGATCACTTACTGAAACATCATCCCAACTTCATGGGCTTTCCTTGGAGGTTTCCCCTCTTACTACTGGCCACACTTAGCTTCTAAGGGCACCAAATCCACAGCCCAAGTTTAGCAGGTGAAATTGCTGTAAAGAACCAGACTCACTAACCTTTTTTGCTGCCCCCAGCTCTAGGAAACCGAAACACAGGAGTTTATGTCCTTTCATCAACTCAGTCCTCACTGCTTGGCTGAGCCTCCATGGTCTTGTACGCTCTTCCCTGAAGCCCTGCGTTGTATTCTCCAGCAGCAATATGTGTTATGGAGAGTCGGATGTGAAGGCCAGTGACAGGCTCCTCTGCAGACTCACCATGCTTGCGCGAGAATCAGGCTGCCTCTCTTCCATCTGTATGGTCATGTTCACTAAACCACTCAATCCAGCATGCACTGTTCGGCAACTATCAAACCTTTTGTGGATTTCCGTCTCTGCAAGATTCGTTCCTTAGCAACTCTGTTTGCTTTTAGCAAAAACAAAATGTCTCTGCCGGTGGTATGCTATTTTGAGCAGAAACGGTGCTGTTTCAGGTCCATGCCAGTCGTAGGGATGCTGGTTAAAATGGCTTCACCCACCAACTCACTCCTCGGCAGTGGATGACATTTACTCCTCCAGTTTTACCAGTTCACCCACGCCAGGGAAATCACAGAAGTCCTGGGCCTAGCTCGTGACAGACAAATAAACCTATGTAGAACTTTTCTAGTCCCTTCAATGTGGAGATCTCAAAGCACATTACATACATGAATGAATTAAACCTCACAACTGCCCTGCAAATTAGGTGCACACAATCATCTTCATGTTATGGATAGGGGGAAAACTGAGCCCCATATTTGTCCAAAGATTTAGATGACTCCTGGGTTCTATTCCTAGATCTGCTAAATGCAAAACCAGAAATCTATCTACTGGATCAGACACCTCACTTTAGAAACTAAGGAGAAAGCTGGCTAAAATAAGGGATAAGAGTAGCATGAGAGAGAACTGGGCAACTGGGAAAATGACAAGGCCATCGGGCTACATATGGGAGTAAACTACAACAGGGGATGTGATAAGAAAGATGAGAAATGAATGACTGGGTCATAGAAAATGTATCTAGTAAAGATCAGAAATGGGGCTGAGCCAGAACCACAACTCTGAATGTTCCCTCAAACCAGGGTAGACTCCAGTCTCCATCCAAACATCACAGCCTGGGCCCAACCATACAAAGGACAGCATGGGAAACAGGCATGTGAACACCTCAGACTACTCTGATCAGAAATCAGGTTCCCATGCTGGTAGCACAAGACTGCCTGCGGAAAAAGTCCTCGTAGATCATTTTCTCCATTTCCCCTTGCTGGTGCAGAACAGCTCCCTACCAAACAATCTCCAGCACTGTATTCTAGTTGGGTTTCCAAAGACTCAGGCAGCGACTCTCCCACCATTTCCTTGAAAAGTCTACTCAAAAGGCTATTAAAATTTTAGGATACTTGCCCAAAAGTGACCTATGGACTTTTTGAGGTTGGCCATTGGTGAATCTTTAAAGGCCTGACACTGCAAAGTTCAGATCACTCTCAGCTCCCATTGAAATCAATGAGATTTGCAGATATGCAGCAACTTTCCAACAGAAATCCAGGTTTTTATCTGCAGTATGAGAGTCAGCCACGAGATGTCTCCATGTGCTATGCAGAGACCAGACAAAGTGGAGTCCCTGGTAAACAAGGAAAACAGAGCTGGCACTCAAAGGGTTTAGAGAAGCCTAATGTAGTTTGTAACTGTTTTCATTAATGAATGTATCTTATCTAAGATGCACTGTGACTCCATGTGTGAAAATCTGATCTCAAAGAAATCAATGACAAAACTCATAAAGATCAGAGGGACCAGGATTTCATTGCATATATCATGACACTGAGTGACCAAACATTGTTCTGAGGTGAATCTAAGGGGGTTCTTTATGGTCTCTCTTGATTTTCTCTCTCCCATCATCATGAATCATCCTCCTCTGCTTGGACCGCCTTGCATATCCTGTAAGGATCCCACGCACTCTGACAATATTCTTGTCCAAAGCTACATCACAGTACATTTGTCCAACTCATTTTTCTATTTTAAAAAAGTTCCTGAGTTGCAAAACTGCCAAGAGCAATTGTTTTGGTGAATCATAAATAATTCAGAAAGTCAATGTTGGTTTAAGATTTTTATTTCTGCCTTTGGCAGATCAAACATGCAGAACTATTCCCCAAGAAAGTGAGTATTTTAGTTGAGTTCTCAAAGCCGACAATAACAACATCGGCTTATTTGGACACCTCTGTAGTCTGACGTAAGAAAAGCCCATGCAGAAAAGCTGGCTGCTAGTATAATTGGGAAAGGCTGTTTTGATCTCAGTGCAATTTCTTTGCAGTGCAAATGTTTAGATGGAAGGTACTTTTATTAACCATAGATCTTAGATCAGCGGTTCTCAATCTGCAGCCCACAGACTTCTTAAAGCCCAATCATCACACAGTTGCCACACAAGTGACGTCCTTAGGGCCATGCCGGCAGTACATATATTGCATGGATGTGGTCTATATAACACCTGTAGAGCTGCATGTGTTGTCCACATGCCTTACTTTTCAGGGATGATGCTTTCCTTTACGTTGGTATAACTCATCCCATTTGGCTCCCCAAGAGGGTTTGAAACTAAGATCTTAGCTGAACCACTATCCTTTAAGCAAAAGGCTATTCACTGGTAGCTGTAGTAGTCTGTTATCTTCTTACGTGACCAGCCACTAGAGGATGATAGACACCTGCACTCTCCTACTATAAGTTACATCTGTGCAGTGGCTAACACTAGGAGATCCTGACTGGGACCTCTGTACACTACTGCAGACAAACAGCAAATGAAAATAATTAAGTCACACTATAATATGGTGACTTTTTATTACATTGTAAGTCAAAAGTAACTACAGTGCATCTACTATGTAGTTAAATAGCAGGTATAGTCTGGCTACACTACAGATGTGCTTTCTGATACCTTTAATTACCACAAATAGATGCAACTAGAATATGCAATGTGCGGCTGAGAATAAACACGCTGAAAACACACGCTGGTTAATCCACCTGGATTCTGAAAGCATCTGCCTGAAGAACCACAAAGTGATAATAAAAAATTCAGTCATGCAACTAACTGTTATAGCTGTTAGTGGTAATTATGGCCATGAATAAATGTAGGCTGGAAATCAGACGAAGCTGTCCAGTCATCACAGGAGTGAGGTTCTGGGACAGCCCCCCAACAGAAGGAACGGGGAAGTGGGACAAAGGGCAAAAAACCTAAATAGTTTTAAGATGGACCTTGATAAATTTATGAGGAGGATTATGTGATGGGGTTGCCAAGGTTAGCAGGAGACTGGACCCAGTGAGTTGCCTTTTAATCTTATATTCTCATGCAATTACTCATTGCAAAATAAAACCAGAGTGTAACTGCACAGCAATTACACTCTAATTACATTCCCCACATTGTGACGGACACTAATCAGATTATAGAGACACACAGACAAACTACTTGTGGATTTAAAAGATTATATTGCTTGGTTAGATTGCAGAACTTCCCAAAAGACTAGACAGAGGTACTACTGATTGGACAACATGTTGGCAAATCTGCTGAAAGGAAAATCCTGCAGTGCCTCCCCAAACATGACCTTGAGTCCTTTCAATCTCCAGTATCGATGATTCCACAGCACTGCAAGGCTGTCGACTGCAAGTGACACCAGGCTTTTCATTTTATGTAATCACAAACCAGTCGTGAATGGATATGCGCTATTAGAAACGTTCCAGCAATTAGAGAATGATTATTCACTGAGCAAAAACCTCCAGGCACAAAACTAATTAATTACAAGCCACAGTTTTTAGGAGAAAGACCCTGCCCCTGTCCTTGCCTCCACCTCAAGACTCTCCCCTCCTACTGTCATTGAGGGAGCTGTGAATTCTTCACCTACAGAAGATGAGGATTATGCAGTCATTCTACCATGCCCTCCAAAACAACAACAACAACAACAACGTGGCCCAACCCACCCAGAACAATGATGATACAAACACAAATGAGTGGGTCCTGTGACATGCTGATTGAAGTCATTGGAGGTTGAGGATCAGACTCAAAATGGCCTTCAACCAAAAATCCCTGTGAACACAACTGTCTAGAATAGGAGTGGCCAAAAATTTTGGTCCCCCACCCCCAAGACCTTCCTCCCCACTGGGCAGAAACCTCTAGACTGGGAAGACTGGATAGCAAGTATGAAAAATCCAGATGGAGATTGGGAGTTAGAGGTGCCTAAATAAGACAAAACCCTAACTATTGGGACCTTTTCTATAAAGATGGGACATCTGGTCACCCTGCTATGGACAAAAGCTCCAAGCTCCCCACTCCAATCTAATATGTGGAGAATGGGAGTACATACAAGCCACATTTTAACTGTAAAAGAGCCTCACTTGGCTCATGAATCATGGATTGTCAACCTCTGGGTCTAGATCAGTGGTTTTCAAAATTTTTCTTGAGACATAGTTAAAATAAAAATAATTTATGCCCGTGACCCAAGAATTAAACCTTTGAGCAATGCGTTCCTATCTTTTGGTGACAGCAGTGTGGGGGGGGCTGTAACCCAGCGCCTGAGGGTCTGTGACCCAGTTTGAAAACCACTGACCTGGAAGGATGACCTGGTGCCCACCAAACTGAGGGACTGAGGTTGAGTAAAGGCAAATGAAATCTCAAAGCAAGGGCCCTCTTCTGCAAACACTTCTGCCAACGGGACACTATGGGGCAGAGCTTCTCTCCACTTTGGCTTGCACCCAGAACTGAACCCATCATAGCATGCAAAACACATCTCCCCCAGGACTCAATTATGTGAGGCAGTGGGCACTCCCCAAGGCCCCTCAGAGAGCAAGATGGAGTTCATGAAGGCTATTCAAGGGTGCCAAGCAGAAGGCACTGCCGTTGCATGTCTCAGGCCAGGTCTCTACTATAAATGAACATCAATATAGCAACATCTCTCAATGTGTGAAAAATCTAACTCCTGAGCAATACATTTCTATTGATCTAGCCCCCAGCATAGACAGCACTATGTTGATGGGATGGCTTGCATTGCCCGGGCTACCTTCTCTTGCTGAGGTGGATGAACGACACTAATAGAAACTCTCCTACCGGTGTAGCAGTGTAGTAATGTCTTCACAGAAGCACACGGTAACACCGCTTCTGCATTTTAAGAGTAGACCTGCTCTCAGATGCGAGACAGGCTCAGGTGGCCATGGCAAGGTCACACAGCTGAAAGCCAAGCTCCCAACCTCTTCAAAACACAAAGCACCTTTGTGACTAAGGTACAAAGAGCAACGGGGAGGAAACAATGAGCCTCTTTCTTCATCCCCCGCCTTCCCCTGCCCCTTTGCAACCAGTGAAGAAAATGACAAACCTAATGGAAGTTGGGAGGAGAATGAAGTTCTGCTTTCCTATCGCAGATGCTAGGACAACACCGTATCCATGACAACCTGCAGTTTGACTTAACTCCTCAACCCACAAAAGCCTTTACCTTTTATTTTTCCCTTCATAGCTTTATGTTTTCATGAAACAATGACATCCCCACACTCAACACACCCCTCGATTCAACATTTCCTGATACGGTGGTCAATGACCAGCTGGGCATATGGGCCTAGCATGAAAGAACTCATGAAATGCTCTCCCACATCATGCATTATTGTTTAAGGTTAGCATCTTGGAAAGGGGTGGCAAAGATGCTAATGACATCAGCCTCTGCAGGATTCAGCCATAATTGCCTAATAATAAGAATGCTCCAAGCACAGAAGAACTGTCACAAAGAAATGCAGTGCAAAATACAAGAGATATGCCATACACTAAGAATTCAGAGCTGAGGACAGATTTTAAACTTTCAACCTGCTAGAGTTCAGTGGTATTCCAGCCTAGGTCTTGACACAACGAAAGAGGTATGCCGTGGAATTTGGACCTGGGTTTGGGTTTGGATTTCAAGCATTCCCTTAATATCAGTGGGGTTGGATCCAGGGTTTTGGTCTGGGCCCAAACATACAGTACAGACTCCGGCCAAGTTGAGGAGTGAAGAATACAGTGGTGCAAAATTGTGTCGATCAAGCATGAAAATCCCCTAGTTTCAGGTTCTGATGCCCACCTGAAACTTACGCTGGATTCAAGGACAAGTTCATGAAATTTTGCAGAACGTTTGATGAACCTTTGATGAACGGCAGAACAAGGGCAACTAGTTCTCCCTGAAGTGGTTTCCACCTAAAATGGAGCGAAACCTGAAGGCTTCACCTGAATTTCATTTGCATAGATCTGGGTTTGTTCTAACCTGAAATTCACAGCACAAAATACTAAAAGTGCAAAACCAAACTTACCGGAAGCAAAACCACAAACGTGCTCCCTGAAAGCTTCCATCCAGCTCTTGTGAGTGACTGGATTGTCACCAATATACTCCCACATAGCCAGTCTGATGTCTGAACAAGGCTCCTGGGTTCACCTGGCCCAGCAGGAACATAGCAGCTGCAAAACACCCAGCTATTTTTTATGTAAAAAGGACTGCTTTCCTTCTTCCTAACCAATGCAGAAGTTAGTCTCCATAGCATTTACCTTTATATCAGAGGGCCTGAAGCATTTACCATGCCTGCTTGGCATTACGACAGGCTAAACTGCTACATATATTTCATCAGAGACAAAAGACCGTGACATATTGAAATCCTTCACTAGTGTCTGGGCTCACACCCAATGCTGACACTGCAATGTTGCACTAGGGAAAGTGAGGAGGAAGGAGGGGAGGGAATGAGGAGCCCTGTGAATAAAACAGCGTGTCAAGGTGCTGTCCATGGTGCCTTCCTAGGTGGAAAAAGGCTTAGATCCCAAAGTTCCCCTCCATAAAATGGAAAGGGCATAAGCCTGCCAGGTCCAGAACAACATTGCCTTCCTCAACAAAGCCTGTTCTACCTTGTGATGTGTGAGAGATGCTGACCTAGCTGTTCTGTTAGCTCCCATGGCCATGACACCACCAATGGCTAACTCATTTTTTTACAAAGTGGTTTATGATACTCCAGGTAAGAGACTGTGCTCTCAAATGCCCGCTGTTATCTCACACTAAACTCCACTCTTGTTCATTGGAAAGTTATCCGTGAGAGTGGCCTATGAGAGCCAGCGAAAGACAACACAGGACATTATAGTAAGAGATGGCTCCAATAAATTGGTGGCTAAAATAGTTGGGATCCCGCAATTCTCCAGGGAGTTGTGGGTCAGGGACACACCTGTGTGCATGTAGATAAATGCTGTAAAACAGATATACTGCACCCTGGTTTCTTATTATCCAAAAACATGTTAGGTAATAAAGAAGGGCATGTTTTAAACAATAGAGAGGAATGAGTGCTCAGTGACGTGTCTACAAAGCTGAGGAAAGTCATTTTGGATAGATAGAGCATCAGGAGAATCTTAAATGCAGGCTTGATCAGTGTTGAACTGGGGCTGAGGAGATTCCCACTGTGGCCCCCAAGATCACACCATGCCATGGCACAGATCGGGAGTGTCCCTGGTGAACAAGTAGGTCAAGGGCAACTTAGCTGGCAGCAGGAAGGCCAGGTTAGGCTGGAGTGCGGTCAGGGTTGGAGGTTGAATCATCCAAGATGGGGACAGGGGAAGAGGAGGAAGATAGTATGACTCCCTTTAGGGGAGGGCTTCAACGATTTGGTGGGCGGAGGGAGGTGGACACAACACAACTTTATTGGAACCTGACCTTCTTTCACAAAGCACTTAAGCACATGCTTACTTTTAATGACCCAAAGTCATTCAGGACCTGATTCAAAGCCTTCCGAAGACGAGGAAGATGACTCCTGAGTTGAACGGGCTTTGGATGAAGTCCTCACAGCTAGTGGCCGTCTCAAGTGACTGTCAGGGGTGGGTGCACAGCATGAGAGGTCACATGTGGAGTGTGAATCTCACAGGAAGAACGCTCAGCCCTTGCTGAAAATCAAGCACCTATAGGGTAGCCGAAGTTGATCCCCTAAAAGCTGGGGTTCTCAGGGATCTGTAAGCCAGGATCATCAGTATTTGAAGGCAGAATCATGCTTACTCCTGACACTACACAGGAAACATAAGGGGACAGGATCACAGAAGTGTAGGACCGGATGGGCCTTTGAGAAGTCCTATACTCCAGCCCCTGAATTCATGGCAGGACGTTCTAGACCATCCTTGACAGGTGTTTGTCTAACCTGCTCTTAAAATCTCCACTGATGGAAACTCTACAACCTACCCAGGCAATTTACTCAAGCAGATAACTACTCTGATGGTTAGAAAGTGTTTCCTAAAGTCCAACCTGAATCTGCCTTGCTGCAATTGAACCTTGTTGCTTTGTCCTGTCCTTAGAAGTTAAAGGAAACAATTTTTCTCCCTCCTCCTTATAACAGCCTTTTCTATACTTGAAATGTGTTATCATGTCCCTCCTCAGTCTTCTCCTCACCAGACTAAATGAATCCACTGTTTTTCAATCTTCCCTCATTTTTGTTGCTCTTCTCTGAACTTTCTCCAATTTGTCCACCTCTTTTCTGAAATGTGGTGCCCAGAACTGTATTTGCTTGGGTTGGAATTTCACCATGCCTCACTCCTTTATCACTGGGAAGACAGATATATTGCTTTGAGGATCAAAGCAGCCAAGCCATTGGGTCCTACCTTTCAGGCACAGGACAGCTGGGGGACAGGCTTGGTACCAGGCAGAAGGAAAATAGTACCGCGTTGTAAACTCTAGCCCCACCTTGTCATTCCTTTAGAGGACTCCCACTGATCGACAGGGCAGGCCCACATTCTGTATTTATGGACTCTGACAAAGCTGTGACTGCAGTCTAGGCAACATCCCATGCCAAGTTTGCTTGTCTGCACAGATCACAATCAGCCGAGAAACCTCACTGGGATACGACACTTTGCAGAAAGGAATCATGTTGCAGAGCATACTGGATGCAGACTTCAAATCTCCTTTTCTTGCTAGTTATCGTTATTATTGTTTCCATAATAATATGACTGGAGGGTTGCAATTTGTCTGCGAGACACAAACGCTAAAAATAATCCCTTCTCCCTTTCTGCATCTCCTTCACCAGCAGCAGAACTTTGACATGATTGAATTCAAAGGGGGGAAGGAAGGAACAAGAAAGGGAGGGGAAGGAGGCAGCCTTAACCTACCATGACCACAGAATTGAATTCCTCAAGACCTGAGCCATAACTAGATTTGCTCTCAATAGCGTTTGTACAAGAAAATACTGCAGGCACTTTTGTTCAGTTCTTGATGCTTTTGTGTATTTATTTCTTTGTCTGCCTGCCGGTTTCCTTCCCAGCACCCAGCTTACTTTGAGCTCCGTTCACCCAGGATAGTTGACAACACACAGGTTTCTTGAAAAATACCTTGGTGAGGAATTAGATTACTCAGGGGAGCTGGGAATGAAATATGAAGGCTTTCTTCGATTCTTGCTCAAACCAAAGGGGAAAGAAATAGCTTCTCATTGGGTTGCCTGGTGGATTTTGTGGGTCCAAGCTTATTTTCTATCTGACTGGTGTCCACGGCACAAAAACTACCATGGATTGACTAGCCCTTATTGTCCCCACTGCAGCTCGGCTGATTAAAGCCTCCAAGGAATGACTAGACATGGAGAGGGATCTCCTCTCTGATGTCTACACATGTTCCTTAATCACAAGTGAAGGGTAGCTCTAGCAGGTTAGCAAGGAGGAAAGTTGTCCTGTGTTGTGGCAAGACAGAGGGCTCTCTTTCCAACAGTAAAAAACATTTAGGGGCCAACTCCCCTACTGGCAAAAATCAACATAGCTCTACTGAAGTCAACCAAGCAACATCAGTTTGCACCAGCTGAGAATCTGGCCCATTTTTTGCAAAGACCCAAAGACTGGACACAGAGCATCCCCTTCTGTTTGGAAAGCGAGCAGACACTGTGCTATCTTGGGAGGTAGAAAACACTTCCTGGGGTGCTGCTCACCCTCAGGAACAATGGACCGTGTACCACCAATGAGCCAACAGAGTAGTACGAAGGGGAGCACTTACTTCTCTTTAAAGGAATTTGCCTATTTAATGCAGTAATCCTAGGAAGCAATTGGTCATTTGCCAACATCTAATGACAAGTGTGTTAGTTAATGGCCCGGAGCAAAGCCGAGGGTGATTAATAATCTAACAAAACAGTCAATACCCTGTGACAAAGACCAATTATAAACCGTAATCAACAGTCCCACCAATAGTTAATTTTACTGACCCTTTCTTTCCTCTCTAGGCCTCAGGGCAGGCAAGAGACTGTTTCAAGGGAATCAGTCATTGCCTGGCAGTCGATACCCAGTCAGCTCCTGGCATTCATTCTGATAAATGCAGGTAGCAAAAATGAAGCCCACTAAGAAACATTTTACCCTAGAAAACAAATGAGCAGGAGAGATAATGGGACCTGCCTTGGGCTCAGCTGTTTAACTCCTTGTTTGAAGGGATCAATTAATTTAAAAAAAAAATACTTCAAAGAAACTGCAGAGCTGGGAAATAAACATTTGAGCAGCAGCCCATTTCCACAGACATCAGTTTAAAGGGAACTCGCAAGAGCCCATGGTACATGGACCCAGCAAGGAAGGAAAAGAGGAGCATGTGTACGTGTGTGTGTGTGTGTGTGTGTGTGTGCAGATGCGAGCATGCAATCTGCAGAATGACTTCCAGCTTCTTCTCCCAGGCCTTCATGCCTGACCAGTGTAGAGTGATGGAACTAAGGCCATAAATGGAGGCAGATATGAACGTGTGGATGGAGGCTGAAGTATCTGACATGTAAATAAGATTGAGTAGATCAGAGCAGGCTGTGCTCATGAGGAACACCACAGGCAATTCTCACCTGTCTTATGAAAATCATAGAAAAATGGGGATGAAAGGGAACTCAGGAGGTCATCTAACCCAACCCCCTGCTCAAAGCAGGGCCAACCCCAACTTAACCATCGTCTCCAGGGCTTTGTCAAGCCAGACCTTAGAAACCCATAAGGATAGCGATTCCAGCACATCCCTAGGTAACCCATGCTACTGGCACAAGTAGGAACGGTTACAAATGGATGCCAAGCTACCTCAGCTTGTGAGCCCAACAGTGAGAAAGGGGATTTTAAATAATTTGGGATGGAAACCGCTCAAGTTCAAGTCAACACAACCACACCGCTAAGTGCTGGTGATGGCCCTTTGAAGTCTAAGAGGGTCTTGAGCATGTCCCACAACTGCAGGTTCTCAGTCCCTCTCAAGATCTCACAGGTAACTTTCATCCTCCATCATATTTCATTGTCCCACTGGTCTTCACATTTTGTAGTTTTGCCCAGAAGAAAAATGTAGGAATGCCCAAAGTAACATGGTGGGATTCAGGACATTGGTGTCGTGGTCTTTCTGAGCTCAACTGAATGTACCAATGATCTCATGAAAGAACCGAATCTCCTGAGATTTCTGCCTGGGGTAGCAGAAGTAAGAATCGTGCAGAGTTTGGGGTGATGGATCAGAGAAGCACCAAACTTTTTAGTTTCCAGAGGAGTAGCCTTGTTAGTCTGTGTACAGCAAAAATGAGAGCCTTGTAGCACCTTAAAGACTAACAAATTTCTTCAGGCATAAGCTTTCATGGGCTCCAACCCAACTGAGAGGTTGTTTTAACTCTTGTTGTTTTAACTTTTCATACTTTTTCAGCTCAAACCTCCAAATCAGTGAGGTTCACCTTCACTGAGGAACGTGCATCTAAAAGGCATTTTTGGAGAGATTGGGAGTAGAAAAGGAGGGAAGTCCAGGGTGTGAACACAGGACCATGTGATCAGAATGAATGGGTTGTTCTCCAGCCCTGGTTCTGTCACCAATCTGCCATTGTGGGACAAGTCACTTAGGGTCAGATTTTTAAATGTATTGATGCACCTAACTCCAACTGGAATCGGGCCTTTAGGCTTCGTCTGCATTTGACTACTCCATCAGTGCCATATGCATTGATGGAGTTAATCTGCCGTATCCAACTGATTGTTAGCATTGTAATAGGTATACTGGTGTAAACTGTTAACAGTTCTGCCCCACAGCCTTATCGGCACTGTGCTTCCTCACTTTGAGGACATTGCTGTGTTGGTAGTTACCCCAGAATCTCTTTCATGGCTCCCACCACGCTGCTTTCTGGACACTTTTCACTTCAGATTGTGGAGTGCTTCCAGCACAGGAGGGAACTGTAGGTGGAGGGTTGAACCACTCTGGCCTCTGTTTGCTCATCAGTAGAATGGGACTGATAACACTTGCCTCTTTCATAAAGGTAATGTGTGAAGTTTAATTCATCAATATTTGTAAAATGCTTTGAGATCCTACGATGGAGGAGAGCAAAACAGGCTCATTACTAAGACTTTTAACTTTTCTTGCCATGGATATTATTGAACTGCTCACTCACATTTCATCTTTCAGCCTAGCTGAATATCTGTTTGACCGAAACAAGTCATGGGAATTGAAATTGCCATTCACATTCCACGTAGGATGTACAAGGTGAAGCATAAATCTCATTTGCCAGCTGAAATAAAGCAAGTTGGCGACTCTGTTTGTTTGTTTACTTTCTCCAGGAAAGGACAGAGCCATCTTGCAAAGAGTGTCCCTATTTATCTCTGTCCTTTGTTCTCTGCTAATCAGTTTGACTTCCTTTTCTTCCTCTTCTTATGGTGATCCACAAATCCTTTTTCAATGAAGCACACTTACAGTCTTTGCCAAGCTTTTTCAGTCCTCCACCTAATCTTTATTAATTAACTGATTAATAACATCCAATTATTCTGCAAATAAGTGAATGGCTAAGTCACTTCTGTTCTCTGCTATGCTTTCCTTCTGCCAAGCACCAGACAACAATTCACAGGCTTTTTACGGGACACTTTTAAATGAAAGACTTTCACACTGAGACACTTTCCAACCTATTAGGTCTAGTAAAGTCCCAGTGCAACTGCACCGATGCCACTTGCAGTTTAATCCTCTCTGCTCAAGTCAAGTCATGTTCAAACTTGAACTGCTCTCTCCCTCCCACCAACAAATCCCAAACACCCACAGTTCAGAGATGTTTGGATTGGGCCTGTTGTAGGGATAAACATCAGTTTCGATTCAGATCTGAATCCAAACTTCCCCAAATTTTAGGATGCAATTGGAGCTGGCTTTCCATGTTGGGTCCATTTGAACACAAACGGACAAAGTCAGTCTCAGCTCTGCCAGTATAGACCCAGAATGGTCAAGTGAAATAATAAACTGGAGAGCAAGCATCCATTCTTGTCTCGGCGCTTGACCTACTGCGTGCCCTTTGGAAAGTCAATTAACCTCTTTGTGCCTTGGTGTTCCCATCTGTAAAATAGCTTCAGGGGGTACTTGTACCCTTAAGCAAAGTGTTTTGAAGATAATATGTGAAAACCATATAAAAAAGCTAATAGTCATTTACCGTCACACAGATGAGAGTGCTGAATCTGGCTTATTAATCTTCCCTTTCACTTCCTTCTTCAAATTCCCACTTAATAACAATGCTACTGCATCCTCTGACCAACTTTACCAAGGATCCTAAATGTTTATTAATTTTGGTTCACCCCACTCCAACTCCTCCTCATGTGGCAATGACTATTTCAACCTATTTTACAGATGAGCACTGAGACACAGGGAGGATGACAGAATCACAGAAACACAAGGCTAGAAGAGACACTGAGATGTCATCAAGTCCAGCTCCTTGCATCGAAGAGGATCAAGTAAACCTCCATCTAGACCATGATTAATAGGGGGCTGTCCAACCTGTTCTTAAAAACCTCCACTCACAGGTATTCCAGAATCTCACATTAAATCTTAAATTAGAATATTCTTCCTAACATCCATTCACCTGTTCTTCCTAATGCCTATATTCAATAATGGATGTGAGTACACTTCTGGATTAGGCAGCCTCAGAAACTCGGTGTGGCTCTCACCCTGGAGGCCATGGTTTTGCTCCCATTGGACAATGCATTTCATGTCAGTGAGTCTCTGACTGGTTCCCCCATGAGGTTCCCAGTGGTTCCAGTTGTATAGGATCATGCCCATTCTGCCAGTCCCACTTCCTCTGAAGTTGACGGCATAGTTCTCATTCACTTTTGCAGTGAGCAGGAGAAACGTTTTTCCTCTGTAGCAGGAACGTCTTTCTCTCCCTACCTTATGGAGTGGCTGATCGAATTTTTCACCAGTGCAGCAGTGAACGAAATTACTCTGTCTAATAAAGGCAGGTGGAAAAAATATGAGGTCATTCAGTCACACATGAAGAACTTGCACACTATCACAGTTTAATGCAGACTTCTCCAGGCCCACTATTTGATTAGAATATTACTTATTCACTTAACAGTCTATTTAATGATATCAGTAGATGGTGCCCCGCATGACCTCTCTGAGTAGCAGCTGATTCCTTTGCTCTTTTATTCTGCTCTTAACTTTGAGACGATTTCCATGCAGGTTCCCTTCATAATGAGCCATTAATTATGTTACTTTATCATCCACAGGGCATTATGTGGTCACTGGTATATAACTATCTATCCAGATGTTCCTATAGTGCCCCCAGTATATGAGCTCCTCACTAACATCAGTCACTCGAGTCCTAGATTTGAAGGCTAGAAGCAAATGTCATGTTCAACTACTCTGATCTTGTGTATGGAATTCTCCTCTGTGATTTCATTCCCAAAGCCTGATAATTTTTGGTCAAGTGGGGATGTGGCATTTAGAAAGATCTTGACTGAAAATCTTCCAAGCAATGGGAAATCCATCACATCCCTTGGTAAGTTGCTCAAATGGACAATTCTCATTATTGTTAAAAATCTGCACCTATTTCTAGTCTGAATCTGTCTAACTTCAACTTCCAGATTTTGGATATTAATACACCTTTGTCTATCTGGATTAATGAATCAAGTCTTACGACACTCATGACAGGCAGCAATATCATCCCATTTTACCGAAAAGAAAGTGACACACAGAGAGCTCAAGAGACTCATTGTAGAAGCATAGAGCTGGAGGGGACCTTTGGAGATCATTCTCCAGCACTGAGACAGGATCAAGTAAATCTAGACAATCCCTGATGAGTGTTTGTCCAACCTGTTCTTATAAATCTCCAGTGACAGGGATTCCACGACCTCACTTAGAAGCCTGTTCCAGAGCTAAACAACTCTTAGCATTTCAAGGATTTTCTTTCAGTGGAGTCAGAGAACAATTCATCATCGTCCCCTTTAGAAGGCCCCTTAACAGACCTGATGACTGTTATCAGGACCCCCCTTGGGCTTCTTTTCTCATGACTACATGTGATCAGTATTTTTTTAAGTTTCTCAGATAGGCTGAGTTTTCTAAATCTTTTGTCATTTTTGTTGCTCTCTTCTGGACTGTCTCCCATTTGTCCACATCCTCCCTAGAGCGTGGCAGCCAGAGTCGGGGAAGTTAGAGGGTGAGTCACAAACAGAACCCTTGAGTCGAGATTCGCCTATTCGTGCTTTAACCACATGACCGTCCTCTCTACCTGCCCTTTATTGCCATGTATTCACAATGATACATGCATGGAAATAGTCATAAAATGAAGTGCACATTTCGAAGAGGGAAACATTTGGTTGGCCAATGAAGCTTTACCCTACACAGACCTCCCGTGGAAGCACCATCCCTATCACTGGTAGGTCCCACAAAGATTAAAAGGGATTTCCAGAAAAGGACACATAAAAATTAACTGTACTGGGAGCTTTGAACATGCAACATTCATTCCACTTTAGTTTCATGGCTCAACTTTTCCAGTTAAATTACCTGACACAGGAAGACAATGCTTGCCCTGTATGGCAGCACTTTTTATCTGTTGGTCTCAAGGCATCTTATAAAGATAATTATGAATTGTTGCCCCCATTTTAAAGATGGCAGCTGAGGCAAGGAATGGTTAAATGTCTGATTTCCAAAAGTGCTGCACATCTGCAGCTCCCATTGACTGGATCCGGAGCTTCAGCTGTTGAAGAGCTCTGAAAATAAGGGTCTGTGACCCAGATCTTCAAAAGGTGTGTAAGTGCTTAACTGCCATGATTTCAGAGAGAGTTTGGTACCTAAACACCTTTGACAATCTGAGCCCAAGTAACTGGGCTAAGGTTACAAGCAGGTCAGTGGAAAAGCCTGGGATAGAGTCCAGATCTCTGGAGTCCTCATCTTAGTGCTTAATCTACTATTACAAGGTATGCTGAAGATGAAGCTAAAACTGGATCTAAAACTAAGCAGAAATAGGACAAAGGTGCAATATTCAAAACTCCATCTTGAGTCTTAATGACCCAAATTGGCAATGTTTGTACTTGCAGAGAAATCAGCCCAGAGCAGGGAGAAGGATCTCCTGCAACATCTGGATCTGGAACAAAGATCATATTCTAGTACCATTGGAGATTGTCTGTCTCCAGATTTCAGCTCAAGACCATCTCTAAAATTAAAGCCATTCACTTAAACACAGGATAGTCAAGACACATACGATAATACCAGACATTGGGCCATAAAGGTGATTCAAGGAATTTCAAGAAAGCGGTGATGCATTTGAAGTTCAGTTATTCCCAATAAAGCTTAAGGTTTAAAATTACCATACTCAAGACTTGATCCAACATTATAGCAACCTGCATGAGATTTGGAGGGAGCAGCACAGGTTACAGGAGGGAAGAGTTAGGAGAAGGAGGAAGTCAATTTGCAAGCCTTTTGACCAGGGATGCTTAGCTGCAACTAGAGAGGCTCTGTAAATTGACCCTTATAATAAAAGCCTCCTTGGAGAATAAAGGCCTCCCTTGTTATTAGACAGCATTCAGAACATGAATCAGGGCCCACCACAACATTCATGATGAAGCATGATGCCATTACATCACTGGCCCTCTTGGGATGGGTGGATGTTGCACACAAAGACCCCCTAATATTTTGGAAGATGAACTGCAGCATCAGGACACAGCATTTGACAGAGACCTGCAGAGCTTTTAGAGTACTGCTTTCGGGGCTCCATACATTCAGGGGATTTGAAGATCACAGGATGCATGGCTCTTACTTGGGCATGAGAGAGAGTAGAAATGCAGCTAGCATGTGGGATTCTGTCAAAGCAGAGAGAGATGGATGAAGAATGTACAACTGCAACTGGAACTTCATTAATCAGCGTTCGCTTCACAGTCGGAGAGAATTCAGAGCTGATCAACAAAAAAATGATTAAGGAGCTGGAGGAATTGATTTATGAGGAGAGATTGTACAAAGCTTGGCCAAATGACAACTGAGAGTGGATTTGATGGCTGTCTACAAGGGTATGGATGCCAGGTAGAAAGAGGGTGCCATTGAGATGGTTCACGGAAGAAGATAATGTAACCAGGGACTCATGTAAGTTTTGTGTGACCCTCAGGACATATTTTTCTAACTGCAAAGCTCGCTAAAGACCATGAAATAATCCTTCAAGAGAAGAGGAAAGCCTGATCATTCTACTCACTGAAGAGATGGAAACCATCACTCTTGATAGACAGTCGGGAACAATACACTATTGACTAGGGAGAGGTGGTTTTGGACAACGTGTCCTGCTGGGGTCCGTTTCATCTCTAATTCCTACAGGCCACTCCCTGGGGGAAATGAACCTGATTCCTTTGTGTTGCTCCAAGACACCTAAGAATATTACAAAGAAACAGAAAAAAATAATATCATCTACAACACAATGATCTTTATGAAAATCCTGCAGGTCAGGACTATGTTGGGTGCCAGCCAGCAGCTCTACAGTATCTGATCTGAAGCCTGCCCAGTGATTAAAGTGAGAGTTTCTAGAAGCAGGCAGTGGAGAGAGGAGATTATCAGGCAATGCCATAATATGAGACCCCCCCCCAAATCCATGAGACACAATTTGTTCTCTAAATACATAAGCGGCAAACTATACAGCAGGCTCCGACAGATCACAGCACATCAAACACCACATGAAAAAAAAGTGAAAGGTGTTGGGGGAAAAAGCGGAGAAGATCATACATTTCCAGTCTAAAAAAACCCACAATTCTACAACAGATAAGTCCTGTTAAAGGTTTTATTACTTCAACTTCTTGGTAATTTATTGCTGTCTTTTTCCTCTTCCATAAAAGTGGAGGACAGCATATATTGTGTAAAGTGTCTATTATATAGTGTCAAATAGAACTTCCCAAGTGAGATACCATCTGAATTGCAGTGGAGCAATGAGTCAAATGCAGAAATATTTTTCGCCCGTGGTTGCTGTTGCCAAAGCAATCACACAAAAGTGTGTCGCCTGGCTGCGATGGGATCAGACAGTTCAGTGGGTGGGTGAAGGGTGATCTCCTTCGTGCCAATGGTGCACTGATTAGCATCGTATGCTCTTTTATTAAAAACACACATAGCTCCTCCCCAGTGTCAGTATGCAGTGGCACAATCTAAGGGCAGAGATGTGGGGCTCAGAGGCAGAGATGCCTTGTTCTCCTCCTGGCTCTCATTCCCGTAGCGGCTTGGCCAGGTGAAAGAGCTATCATATCTCTTACTCTGACAGCACGAAGGGTCCTTGAGGAGGATGGAAACAGCACCTAGAAATTAATTCATGTGCAGCGGGCTTCCCTAGCAAGCATGGAGATGGCGGAAGAGCTCTCCAGCACCACTCAGCTCTGAGTTTCCAGCAGAGATGGGGTTAAGTTGAACAGCATTGTAGGAAGTCACTGCTGCCACAGGGGCCCACAAAGGGTTTCTGGAGAGCAGAGCATACTTTAGAGCAGCCCTCAGGCTTCTCTAACTTAATTTGGGTCTAGGTAGAGTCTCCATGGCACCAGAATATAGGTAGGGTGAGTAAACTCACCCTAAACTGTGGGTAAGTTTGGGACTGCTGCTTTTGGGGAGATGGATGAGAGGGCACCAGTACTCAGACAGTGGTGCCATCCCCTCTTCTGCCCATCCCCAGAGACCTTGCCGATGCTCAGTCCCCATGAAGCCTCCTCCCCTGCAGCTCCCCTGTGGGCAGTGTCCTGCTGGGATGACATACCTGGGATGTAGAAGTGGCACAGGGCCAAAGCCACACACCTGGTGTGTAGGAGTCGTGCAAGGCTAGCAGTCAAAGGCAGCAATAGATAGGCAGAGGAGAGATGCCCCAGGAAGGGCTCTTGCAGCAATGCAGACCAGAGAGTGGGGAAGAGGGGCACGTCCAGGCCACCTCAGGCTCTGCACCAGGCCCCTGGCCCGTGGCTGGCCCTAGGTATCCATCCCACCCCAAAAGACTTGGGGGTCTCCAGCCCATGTAACCCTAGTGAGAAGCCTGTTTTATTCAGGGTCACATCCACCAGTTCAGTGCCCTCACCTGCAAGTTGTGCAGGGACAGACACAGTACTTGACCACAGGTGAAGTGTGAACATGGTTGAGAGGCAGAGCAGATGTTCCTGGGTGGTAACTACTAAGTCTCTGTACCCACCTCCAATGACAATAACCCACTCCTTCCATCCTTGCCCTAGGTACAACAGAGAATTACCCAAAAATCCATCCTTTTGGAGTTAGACAGCAGCTCAGATTCCAGACCTATTATTTTCCAGACCCCATCTGCCTCATCCTGACTGTACAGAGCACTGGAGCACATCTGGAAGGAACCAGTTCTGTAATAGGCTGTTGTGGAATGGACAAGGCAATCAAACAGGTCTTTCCCATCTTTGACCTATAAGATCCCATAGCACTCAAGTCCCACCTGAAAGCTGCTAGTCCCTGTGTATCTAGTGAGGTACTGACATGTATCTGGGACTCACACTCATCTCTCACATCCTTGTATGGTGTGTGAGGGATATAGCAATTTCGAGCAACATCCATGGGAGGCTTTAGTGTATTAAGTCTGTGTTTTATTGTGGACTGGAATTGCAGGGCACCTCTCAGAGGGGCAAGTATGACAGACGTGAGTTCAAGAGACTATATGGAAAATTTAGTTTAGGAATAATAAGTGTGCAGTGGATTTCCTGGGGAATCCTCAGGGAGATGTTAAAGCAAATAACCCAAGTCTGGTTATGCAAAAACTATGAAATTTTATGCTATGCTCTGTGGGCAGGTCATTGCTGCTTACCTGTCACAGAAGGCCAAAATCAACGAAGATAAGAAACAGCAGATCTGCTCCATCAAGATTCGGGATCTAAGTGAGATGGACTTGTAACCATAGGGAAAAGCCAGTTGTGGGTTTTGAAGGACTGAGACCTACTAGCATCTTGGGTTAGCATTGGGGATGACATCTAGTAAGGTGGTGGGGGTTTTTTGTTGTTTTGTTTTGTTTTGTTTTTGAAGGTTACAGATTCTTTTATTGCCTTAATGTGTTTTCTCTGCAATGCTTATACCTTAAGAATAAATGTGCTTGCTTAGGAAGAGCTGGGTGGCAACTTAATGTAACTGCTGACCGTAGCCCTTGAAGGGAAAGCATGTTGCAGGGCCCAGCTGTTTGGCAGCCTGGCTTCCTGGGGTATCGCAACGTAAGAGATGGAGCTGTTTTGCCTTAAAATCCCTAATAAGAAGGGAGCAAGACACCTATCCCCACTCAAGAGAAGCAAGGACTGGGAATGCCCTTGGTAAGCCATGGAGGGGGAGATACCACTAAAGATGAGGCTCTCATGCTGAGAAAGTCCAGGATGCAAGAAGGAGCCAAATCCAGCTTTTTTTGAATCCCCAGCCAATCTTTTAAGTCTGAGACCAACCTTCCTCAGCCAGACTGTGGTTGCTAGTTGAAGGAGAGAAATATCCTGCGAGGAACTAAGCGTAAACAGCTGGAGGCACACTCAGAAAAACTCCAGCTGCTGTAAGATCACCCCAGTCACTGGCTGTGTGTGAACTGAAAATACACAGAGCTTTCATGTGCAGGAGGCAAAAATCAATTCCCTCAAAAAATTAAATAAATTATCTCAGGCCAAAAGAAAAACAGCTGGGGACACCAATGGAAAAACACTTCCTATTAAGCATGACTTCAGACCCCTGTGGCCACCCTTTACAAGAGCTATTCTAGCCATCAAAGAGGGATTTCACCTGTCTGGGGTGGCAAAGGATCATATCCCCTTCTGCTTAACAGTTGCTCCATTTAATGCACGGCTCAGGGGCTAGCAGGCAGCTCCATTGCACTTACTTTATAGACCAGGATTCATATCAGGCCACTTTCATTCACCGTGCTGGATAAAACAGTGGGCAAGGTATTGACGGCACAGCATTCGGAAGCAGCAATCACCAGCTGTGTGCAGTGCTGGCATTTACATCTGGACATTAGAGGTTGGTTTCTAAGTGACAACTACAGGCCAGGACACTGGGCTCAGCCCTCTTGTTATCCACGGGATAATAGTCAGCACAGAGCCAGCACTCTACATCTCCAAATTGCTAGGCAGACATTAACTGTATTTACTGTGGCAGTCTACAGTCTCAGCGGCGACAGGCAGCCTAATGATCTATTTAGCCTGGAAAATCCATTCGTTGTGAGGTTTGTAAAAGGCAGAATCTTTTCTCTTTTACCTGTCACAATGATTTCATCATCAAACAAGTGATTTCACTGGATTCTATTTCTCTAAATTTCTTTCAGGATACTTGCTAAATTCTGAAGAGGGAAAACACAGGAATGATGCAAAACAAGCAACGAGTTCTGTGGCACTTTCACAGACTAAAACATGCCACAGGACTTCGTGTTTGTTTTGCTGAAACAGATTTACAAAGCTATCCCTCTGAAACAGCAATGATGAAAGCTGAGAAAGACAAACCACAAAGCCAACTTCGCCCTCCCAAGGTCCAAAGCAGCAGCCGTATTAGTCTAGTTCAGCAAAAGAAGCAACGAGTCCTGTGGCACTTAAAGCCTTCCACAAAAGCTCATGCAATAAGTAAATTTGTTAGTCTTCAAGCGCCTCAGGACTCCTGGCTTCTTTTGTCCTTCCGGACAGCACAGAAACGCCAGTCTAAGCTGCCTGCCCTTTTCCGCAGCAGTTGAACATAGATACACAAATTACCTAAATTAATTTGTGGATCTACATCCAGATTCTCTATTCCCTGCACACACAGTGTGCTGGTTGGAAGGGAGGGGCCTGGTTAGAAGGGGTGGTGTTGCAGGACTGGCTGCCTGATTGGCTGAGTGGGTTTTCACAGACCCAATCAGTTGATGAGGAAGTTTGAAGTGATGGTGGTGAAGACCTGCTTTAGGGCGGGATTTCAGACTAAACCTATCGGGGATCTTGAGCAGCACACTATATCTGTGAGAAGAAAGGGGACATTCAGGCTTACATACTAAGAGAGACAGACACTCTCCACCCATCTCAGTAAAAACTGATCAGCTCTAATTCATACAAGTCTGTCCTATGTCCTTAAGGGCCTTCATTTTCAGTTCTCACTGAAAAATTTCTGGGTTTTCCAAAAGATTTCAAATGTTATTTAATGATTTTCACCCAAATTTTGGATCACTTGGATAAATAAAAATACTGATTATGTTAAGAAAATCCAATGCATTTATGTTAATAATAAATTTGTTTACATGTCAATGTGAAACTGTTGGTTAAAATAAGGCAAAGTAGTAGAAGATATGCACATATAACCAGCTTGTGTGGGCAATGTATACTGTACCTACCTGAATGTACAGTTCATGAAATAAAGTAGCAACGTGGAACAGCTTTTACTTTCAATACTATTATAGCTATGTCTTTGCTACTTTTTTCCTGCCCTCCCATCCTGTAACATTAACCCTGACAGTTACCCAGAAAATTGTGAAATTATTTGTTGACACCAATTTTCAGCTACTTTTTTAAAATGTGGGTTGTAAGCACAGATAACCTCCTGGGAAATGTTCAGCAAAATGCGATATGTAAAAGAAAGGTGTTTTGTGTCCTACAGACAACACTGACAGTTAAGAATTATATCCTTAAAGTGCCAGCCTTCACCTCCCACTTTTATTCTGGAGGCTGAGGGCTGTCAGAAGCAGTTCAGAGGCTCAGACCCCCTCCGGTCAATACGTGGTTGTGCCTCAGCGAAAGGTGATGCAGAAGATGTGTCGAAGAAGCACAACTTTCCCATATGTCAATTTGGCACAAAGATGCAAGGACTGCCACGCACTGCGGAAAATACCTGGCTTGTTCTTCTGGATGAATAGAAGCAAACAGCAAGGAAATGATGCCAACAGGAATATTCCAAAGATGTAGCTGACTGGCATCTAAAGGCCAGCCTGTGCTATAACCATTTTTAACCTGTCGGTGTCATGATTGTCTCTGAACATGGCTTTTTTTCACATGCAAAATGACTGATGTATGTGGCTGGTAATGGTAGTAAACTAATATTGCGAGCCAGTTTGCCTAGGGTGGCATATAATTTCCTTCCTGTAGCCGACGTCGTATGTTTAGACAAACTCTGAAATGAGCTTTAGTAATAGGTTTGGCCAGTTCTCCTTCCTTCTGGCTGAGTGTGATAGGGCATCCAGCGCACCTTGCCTGATGTGTGTCTGGTGTCACTCTTATGCAAATCCTCCAGGCACTCAAGGGCAGATTAACCCATGAGCCTATGGGGCCCAGGCCCAGGGACCCATACAATGTGGGGGACACTCCGCCAAGTGGTGCTGGGGGGGAGCAGACCTGCCCTGGGCCGGAGGCTGGGCTCTTCGTTCCTCTCCCACCAGATCCCTAGGCCAGCCAGTCAGGGACGGCCACCCTAGAGGCTGGGCTCAGCTCTCCTGCCCCACTTCTAGGCCAATCGGTCCATCCCCAGGGCAGCGCCGGCTGCACAGCACAGCATCCAGCATTGCCAGGCTGCACTGGAAGCTGCCCCGTGTGCACAGGCTGCTCCAGGGGACTGATTAGCCTGGCTGGGGCTGGCCTGGCCTCAGCACTCCCCGGATCCACCCCAGCACCAGACCTCCCGCAGGGGGCAGAGACGTAGAGTGGAGGGGCGATGTGGCCCCAGGTGAGTGAAGGTGGGGCTCCAGGCAAGGCCCACCAGTGTGGGAGGCTCCTAATCTGCCACTGCAGGCACTCTATTTCCTAGCTGCAGTACTATGGAATAGCTGCCTAGCCTTTCCCACAATGCACTGAGAAGTGGTTGCACTGGGGAAAAAAGCAGCAGACTAAAATATGGTTGTTCTCATAGCACCCTGAATAGCCTGAAGGGAGCAAACACCATAGGAACGGAAATGTGGTGGCGAGAACCTTGCAGACACATTTTCCCTGAGAACCCCCAATGAACTATGGGGCTGCTGTCCATCGGCTCCCCGCCTGCTATGCCTATTGTGAGGAAAGGCCACAGACCTGTGCGTGCTTGGAGCCGTTCCAGACCCACGCCGTTTGAGCTCTGGACTTTGAGCGGGACCTGGATGGATCTGACAGCATGTGAAACTCAAGCCACACTAATACAGTATAAATGTCAGGCTTGTCTGCTTTCAAACAGGTAGAAAAAACAAGGGCAAAGGCTGCTGGACCCTTTACGTTGATTCCATTTGACTAATAATTGGCTCCATGTTCTACCAGACCTGACACTGACAGTATAATTTAACATGTGCCCAAGACTACTGGCCTTAAACACTTCTTCCCTCTGGAGGCGCAGTACTGAATAACATCAACAGACTCTGAGGCCTGTATAACTGCAAAGACTTACAAGATGGTGTGTGAGCTGTCTTGGAGAGCGCTGGAAGACTGGAGGGTTTATTGAGAGAAAAAGAGAAAGTCCTCAACTCTGCCTGCAAATGTCATTCTCAGGAATTTAAGAAGCTCAGTTAAGCAGCTTCAATCCCCACTTGATAACTCAGACACGCCCAAATGTGTGTTATCCCCTCTATGTTTTAAACCCTGCCTGTTTTGCAGTCCACCTGGGCAGTATCTCAGTCATCCTCATAGCCTCTAAGGTCAGAAGGGACGAGTATGACCATCTACTCCAGGAGTGGCAAACTCCTTCAATGTGCAGGGCCACATTGGAAGGCAGGACACCTGGCGCAGGTCATGTGTCCATATGAGCTCCCCATCCCTTTCTCCTCCCATGTTCAGAGTGGCACAGGCTCCTCTTTCCCCTCCGCTACCCAGTAGACTCCCCCACATTGTCTCTTTTCCCTGCCCTGTGGGCTCCCCTTTGCCCTACTGGCTCCCTGATACCCCCTTCTCCTATTGTGCGGTCCTGGACCCCACTTTCCCTCCTTGGCTGTTCCCAGAGCCCCCTTCTCCTTCCCCTTCCACTTCTACCATTCCAGCAGCAGGCAGTCTCAGTCCCAGCCACAGGCCGGCAGGCAGGGCTCCTGCCTCCCCCCACTCACTGTCAGACATTCAGCACG
Source organism: Podocnemis expansa (assembly GCA_007922195.1). Classification (NCBI taxonomy): domain Eukaryota; kingdom Metazoa; phylum Chordata; order Testudines; family Podocnemididae; genus Podocnemis; species Podocnemis expansa. The sequence continues at coordinate 1,637,815 of ML682003.1, read as the reverse complement.
GTGGCCTTCGGTTAGCTCAGTCCCAACTGGACTTTGACTCATTCACAAGTGAGAACAAGACACCTTTTCCTTCTCTTATTTGTGATTTGTGCACTGTGCAGTCAATCAGATTAGCACGCCAACTGATTGACAAGGAACCGTTGGGGTGGGGGATGGTGCAGTGGCTCTCTGGGAGCCAACCCCGCCTGCTGTGACTGCGACTCTGATTGGTTGGCAGACCACAGCAGAGCTGAGCTGTTATTGGCTTGAGCGCTGCCTTTGTTCCCCTGTGCTCTGATTCACTCCCATGATCCGATTCACAAACACACTTAACGCGGCTCTGCCCGCTCCGGGGCAGCCTGTCTTTGTTGTTTGCTGCTGCTGCAGAGAGCTCCCAGGCACAGGCCAGGCGGCAGCTCCATGGGCCAGATCAGTGCCATTGGCAGCCCTGATTCGGCCCACGGGCCGTGAGTTTGACGCCCTGCTCTAATCTGATCTCCTGCACAGTACAGGCCGCAGAACCTCACCCACCCACTCCAACAATAAGCCTCTAATCTATGACGGAGTTATTTAAGTCCTCACATCGAGATTTAAGGACATTAAAATACAGAGAATCCACCAGCAGGTGAGCCATGCCCCACACTACAAAGGAAGGTGAAAAAACCCCCAGAGCCCTAGCCAATTTGCCCTGGGGGAAAATTCCTTCCTAACTCCAAATACAGTGATCCTCTTTGAATTACCATAGTTTTAGCTGGAGGAGATGTTATATTAAACACACTAGTGGCACAGTTATTTAATTTTTTAAAACCACTGCCCCTCTGCTTCAACAGTCACTTTTCAAGTCTCTCTTATCATCTCTCTTTGCATTAACACAGCTAACACCACCTGGGATCTGAAAACCAAACGGGAGGTTTCTTTTTCTGCTTCCTAATTCATCACCCCAAAATCGTATCATAGATGAATAGGGTTAGAAGGGGCCACTAGAGGTCATCTAGTCCAACCCCCTGCTCATAAGGCTCACCAGTCAGAAGGGTCCTATCATCAGAGAATTCATCCGGCCCTCCCATAGGGACCGGGGGTTTTCCCACGAGTCAGCAGGAAAGAACAGGTGTTTTAATCTGCTAAGGGAACAGCTATCTGCTGAAGACAGAGGTTGAGTAAAACACTGGCACTTCTTTTACAGTAGGACACAGATGTCATTAATCTTGTGAACTGATTACATCACTTCAAAACTGTAGCCTAGATGCTGTGCTAGTGTAAAATAGGTCTTGCCCCCATGAGGTACTCCAGGATAAGTGGCAGCAGTGAAAACCCTGTCTAAAAGTAGTGTGGCACTTGCACATTGGAGGTTTGAGTTTCATCCATGCAAGTCCTTCTCCCTCCACCCACAGGCAGGGCCGAAGATAAATGTTGCACCAATGGGGTCTGTTGAGGACAATCTAACCACAGCTCCCGTAAAATGCCTGATGAATTAACCATCTGAAGGGACGCACTGCAGCAAGTGAACTTTCAGGCACAATCCCTCCCTCGCTGCAGCTTGAGTTACCCTGATCCCTGCAGACGGGACCCAGGAGACTGTCGTTATAAAGCCAAAGCAGAGTGGGATTATTAAAGCGATGGACCCAGGGCCTGGCCTGGTTTGTTTGCTAATCCTGCACCAACGCCGGAGACGTACCTGTCGGTCACCTGCATTGCATCCCCTTTGTGTCCATCCATCCTCCCACCCCCATGTCCCCAGTTCTGTCTTCTCCTGATTTTCTCCTTCAAGGCTTCTTCCAGCCGACCCTTCCAAAACACTGACCTACTGACACCATTCCTTTTCCGAAGCCCCCCTCCGCCCCCAGTGGGCCTCCAATTAAATCCCAATTGCTTCCATACAAAAGGAGCTCTGTCAGATTCATTCATGGAGGAACAAGCGGCTTGAATAGGTTCAGGCACACTGGAAGCCGGGAAACAGAGTGGTCTTGTGTTAAGGTTGAATGGTGGCAGGGAGAAGGGAGTGGGGGCGGGGTGTTGATTCAGTGAAAGTAATTATTGAGGCTTGCTGGGAAGTTGGACAGGCAGGGGAAGGGAATGGAGGGGAGCTCCTTCTTGCACAAAACTCTGCAACGGACAAGACGTTTCTCGCTCTCAGTGATTCTCAGGTGGAAAAAGAAAATACCAGGTTTAAATCAGCTTACATCTTTCAGAACTCATGCCGTTAAGGTCTTCTATAAGGATGAATGAGGAGTGAGCCCTGTAACATCTTTTTACCCCCTCCACACCCCTGACCTGGACTTCAGAATAACCAAAGAAGAGAACCCAGCCCCACATTTGCTGGGGTGGGTTTGAGCAAGCTTAGTGTGTGATACTCACACAGTACAGCCGTGGGGCCTCATTCTCTGTTGCCTTGCAGCTTTTGGAGTCATTCAGTGAGTAAGAACCGGAGAACTGGCTCTTACAGGATACCCAGCAAATTCTTTGGGGATCGTGAGGTCTGGTCCTCTCCTAGTAGTTTTAGTTTGCCTGCTAGTTAATCTTAATTTGCCTCAGGCAGGGTATTGTGTACAGAAGAGGACTGGCAGGATCCCAGACACAATACAATCCTGGCCTTTCAAAATGACGTCGATTCTGCAGGAAATGTCCTTTTCTACAGGTTCTCCGTGTTATTCAATGGAATTCACCCTGCAGTGCAGGCACCATTCAGCAGGAGAAGAATTGAAAAGGCCAACATTTTAACTCTCTAGCGAGGGAAAGGGAAACATTTTTACACATGCCAAAGGTGCAGCCGTGTTAGGCTAGTTCAGTGAAACAAGGAGTCCAGTGGCACTTAAAGACCGACAGCTTTCATGGGTATGAGCTGACTTCGTCAGATGCATAAAATGGAAACGGCAGTATGTCAGGTATGGATGCACAGGCAGAGGAGGGTCGGTCAGTCAGTCACAAAGTCAACTCAAACAGTTCCAGAGGGATAATCTGTCAATCTATTTCAGCTAAACAAACACTTTGCCTCAAGGCCTGGGAGGCAGGCCAGTCCTCATTTACAGACAGCCCCCCAGCCTTCAGAAAATACCCACCTGCAACTATAGGCCATACAGAAGAAACCCTAACCAGCTACCCATCCCTGCAGCAAAGCCATCCCTCCTCTCACCTGCATTGGGGCAGTATAATTACTCCATGATCCTTAATTATATCAGGTGCAGAATATGCAAATGCCTGCTCACAGACACTAGAAGAAATGGAACCAGTTAGCAGGATGCCCCAATCAGCAGACAGACTTGCAATGGGCTTCCTATTCAATGCAACTGCTCAATTGCAAACCACAGTCCTCTTGGTGCACAGCCCCTTCTTGCACGAGGCTGAGAAAGTCGTACAAAGAGCTGGGCTGAATTCATCTCAGATAGAAGATGTTCTCTGAATATTTTATGGCAGGTGCAACCATGTAAGATACTGTTAATGAATAGGCTGGTGAGGATGGTAACCTCTGGCATCTACTAGACTGAATGAGAATGGCTCAGTTGTGGGACATAGACCCTATATTGCTAGAAATCCTCCTACAAGGCAGGTAGTAGGGAGTCCTGTTCCTTTAAACAAAGATGAACTGTTTGTTTTACTGAACTGGACTAACACGGCTGCCCCTCTGGATTTTTGTACCCACTGATAGAGGTTCCTAGGTGACCACAGGGGTCAGTCACTGGTCCAGCTGTCAGCAAACCTAGGTTCAATTCCTAGCACTGCAGATTCCCTTTGTGATCATGGGCAAATCACACTCTGTTCCTCATCTGGAAAAGAGGCGATCCTGCCTCTGTCTGCCTTGTTTAGCAGAAACATCAGCTGTTCTGGGACTGCCTCTTACTATGTGTCTGCACAGCACCTAGCACAATGGGCCCCAACCTCAGCAAAGATCCAGAAAACAAAAAATTAATAATATTGTAAATTATCTTCTTCCTGTCCAGGCTCTTCCTATCATCCATAAAAGGAATGAGAAGTTCACAGCACTCCTCATGATGAGTGCAACAGGAGCTTTGCATGCACTGCACGAGGACTGGCACAACCAGACACGAGAACGCTAGTGTTAGAAGGCAACCATCCAAAGCATGCACACAGACAGGCCTTTGAAATTCACCTCTGAAGGGCTGGAAATCCATCAGCTCAAGTTTTCTGGGCATCACATTTCTCTCTCGCTCTCTCACACCAGCCCTGGCTTTCCTTCACTGTAAGCATGAGATGACAGCATAAAGAACACTCGACCCAGCAGTATGAAAAAAGGAATGGCTTGCTTTTTTCCCACCTAACGATGCTTCATTACCTCCCTGACAAGTCAAATGTGAGACATAAAGAGGACCTGCTGAGGTGGGAGGCCGTGTCGGTCTGAATGAATTGAATTATGCCTGAGAAAAGTACTGTATCGTTATCAGCCATTGGAAACAAACCAAAAAAAAAAAAAAAGAAAAAAAAAGCAGGTTTTTCACCTATAGGGGATTCCGGCCACTGACTTTTTAATGAATCACGTTCACTTCTCCCAGCGTCAGGTCTGGCTTCCACACAAATTTCCTCCTGTCTCTGAAGCATGAGTGACAGCTGCCCTTCTCCTTGTATGACCAGCAGGGTATGTAGAGAAGTACCCCAGTTTATCACGTTTGGGCTGGCCTCAGAACAAAGCAAGCAAAGGGGTCACTTCCTTCAGCGGATAAGCCTCCCTCCAAGGAAAAACCAGATGAAAGGAAACCGCTCAGCTGTCAGCCCGTCCATGCTGTCAACAAAGAAAGGTCGCTGCAAGCTGTGGGTGAGGACTAGCATGTGCAAACATAGGAACAACAAGGAAGACGCACTGCTTTTGCAAGGGACGAAAGGACACCTGTGCGGGGAAGGTAAGCACATTGCACATGAGACGCAAGTCACCCTTGCAAGGAAAACCAGCACAAGTCTCCTTTAAGAAGTGTCCAGACTTTGCACTGGCTTTTTTCAGAGAGATGGACACTGAATTCTACTCAGTGATTTTCACAGCATTTAAGGCCAGAAAGGACCAACATCATCTAGTTTGACTTTCTTTATAATGCTGGCCTTTACATTTCATCCCGATATGCCTGTCTTGAGTCCAAAGATTTTAGTTTAATCAAAGCATCTCAGCTGTCAGGTTTGAATCTCAGCAGGCAAACTATGTGTCATAGAGATCAGGAGAGACCAAGGTGCCACCAGTGCCTGAGGACCTGACCAAGTCAGGAGATTGTACAAATCGCATGCAACCAAATGACCTCAGCAAGCAAACCAGACCGTACGTTGCAGAGAAAGACAAAAGTCCCCAACCTCCATTCCAGTCTGACTTGGGGGGAAATTCCTTCCTGACCTCATAGCTGATGATCAGTAGGACTTGAGCATTTGAGCAAGACACACCAGTCAGGCATCTGGAAAGGGTTCTCTGGACCAACTCAGAGTTCCCATCCTCCACAGCTGGTATCCCATCTCCAGCTTGGCTAATTGCCAATGCTTCAAAGGGAGGTGGGAAAAAACAACAAGCACCACAATATTTCTAGCCAATTGTGAATCCTGGGAAAAGTTCCTGAAGCATGAGATTTAATTGCAGCCATTATCTTTATGTAAAGCTGTAAGTGTTTAGAACATATTCTGGGAAACGCAGGTCATCCTCTTCTCCCCAGGACAGACGGAAACAAACAAGAGGACATAAGGACTTCAAAACCAGGAGAGGACACAGGGATCATCCAGCCTGACCCCACACAATGACCCCCTGAGGCTAAATTAAAGCATAGCTTTTAAAGGTGTATCTAATCTCATTTTAAAACCTCCAAATGATGGCAAGCCCACCCACTCCTTGAGCACACAGTTCCACAAATTTAATTACCTGCACTGTGAGGAAACTGTGAGATATTTCAAGGTTGAATGGGTCTCACTTTGTCTTCCAGCCCTTGGATCTTTGTGCCTTTGTCAGGAAGGTTGACAAAGCTCTGGCTATCAGATCTCTTTTCCACATGTCAAAGTCCACACGCAGCAAGCTAAGCTTTCGACCTCACAATGAAGGCTTGTTTTCCAGGCCTGTTGGCATGCTCTAGCAGTTTAGCTCATAGCTGACTCAACTGCTTTTCCCCAAGTAGCACTGTGTAGCAAACGACAACTGTATGCCACATAGACACCCTGGTCAGCATTGAGGCTTGAATCCAAGATAGGCAGGACAGACCTCTAACACCACAGCCAGAGGAAAACTCCCTTAGAGGTGAGATAACGCCATGGTCACTGGGAGTTCACCGCTGCTGGGAAGCATCGTCACAGACACTCAGTTGGGTTGCCTGCCATGGGTCCATTCTTTATGTGTGAAGTTTCTCTATTTTGTTTTTAAAAAATGAGGGTTATTAACCATAGGAGCAACTTACCTAGGGACATGATGTATTCTCCGTTACTGGACATATTTAAGTCAGGACTGGATATCTGCCTAAAAGATACGCTATATCTGGAACAGAAGTTGTGGGCATGATGCAGGAATTGCTGTGAAAGGTTTGAATGGTGTGTGTTATGCGAGAAGTCAGACAAGATGACCATAATGGTTCCTTCCGTCCTTGACAGCTATTAATCTAATACCAGCCTATCTTGCGGAGGTGGTGGGAGGTTCTTGTATCCTACATCCTTGTAGCATGGCCATCCCTTTACTTAGGAAAATGGGGTTTGTGATTTGATACCTCATTGAGCAGGGAAACATAAGGCAACCATTTGTAAAACCTGGCGCCTGAAATCAAGCCCCTAAAACCATTGAGGGACCTAAATGCTGAGGACCCATGAATCCCATGGAAATCAGTGGGCACTGCAGGTGCCCAGTGCCTTTGAATAACAGGCCTTCGATCTAGGTGCATAAACATGGATTTAGGGGCCTAGCTACGGATAGGTTGGCCCAGGCATTTTCAATGGCAGGGGAAGGTTGGCCAACTCTCACTGGCTTTGTTCACAAGATTGCCTGTACTACACCCCTCCTTCCAATCACGGAGTCCTTGTTAACTTTAATGCAAACCTGGCCAGCTCTTAATGGTAAATTTGCATTGGGGCATTACCTTGTCTCAGCATGGTCCATTTTTAGATTTCAAACCAGCCTGTTAGCATGGCATTGAACTGGTTATTTGGAAGCCTAGAGGCACTTTAAGAGTGGAAACAGCTGTATTTACAGTAGCAGTGAGAGAATCATCACCATCAAATGCATTTCTAAACTCAGGTTTTTAGATGAAAAGGTTGTATTCCTCCACCCACCTTAGTGCAAATGTTACTGCCAAGATTTTTTAATATCCTTTTTTTCTTTTAAACTCACTGTTATTTACTGTGTCCCCTCCTCACCCTTCTAAAACATGCATTCATCACTGGCTTAATACTATAGAGTCACTCTTCAATATTGAACTCTAGACCATGGTTTGACATTGTGGGCACTGGCTTTGCACATTAACTCGTTACTGTAAATTGGCCTCAAGAGCACACCGGTTGGTTTGTTAGCTTCGTGTTTGCTCATAGGGTACTGAGACATTGATATTGTTGGGTGTTAGAAAAAGTAAAAAAGGCACTGAACCAGTATTCTTTTGAGGCAGGGAATCATTGATAAAAACTTACATAGACTTCCCAGATAGACTGAAGGAGGAGGAAAACAGGAAATCAAATGTTTTGGGCCTCTTAGCCTTGATTGCATCCCTTTAATTTGCAAAACAAGAGTGAATGGGGTGCTAATGAAATGGGAGATCACATCGTGCCCATCGCTGGTCTTTCAGCTAGCCTCTTGGACCTACATTTAGATGAAAAAAAATTGTGGAGTGAAGATTTCTTTATTATAACTGCACTCTCTTATTTGTGAAATAAGGAAGGAGTGATAAGCCAGACCTACAGGCCAAGTTGCAATTCTGGAACTTTAAATATGTGGACTGTGTTTCTATCTCCACCATGGACTTTCTTCATGACCTTGGGCCTGTCACTTCACCTTGCTGGACCTCCATTTAGCCACCTATCAAAACATGATCAAGTTTTATCTGCTGACAGGGTTAATGCATCCCTATCATGAAAAGCTTTGAAAGCTTCAGAAGGTGGCAGAGAAGTGCCAAATATTAATGATTTTTATTATTTCAGAATTCTGTCACTAAATTTCAACACACCAAGATGGATTGTCTGGCTTCTATCATAAAGCAGAACATTTACGTCAAAATGTGGTCCCCATCTAATGTGAACCTGATGAGAAAAATAGGCACTGGAGGTGAAGTATGATTTGAGAAGGCAACGGCCATTCACCCTAACAGGCAGGCACTCATAACAGGGCACTATTTCTGGAACTCGGTGAGAAATACGTAGGTTTTGAGTGTGCAAAAGACAACTGTGATCATTTAATCTGACCTCCAGCATATCACATGCCAGAGAACTTCACCTGGTCATTCCTCCATCTAACTCAATAACTGGTGGCGGCAGTAGACTACAGCTTTCAGAAAGACATTCAGTCTTGATTTAAGGCTGTTTGTGAGGGGCGATCCCCCGTTTCTTTCAGGAAGCCACTTCCGCGGTTAATCACTCTCACTGTGCAAAATGTGTTTGCCTTTGTTCCTGTCTGGATTTGTCTGGATGGGAAAGGGATTTCATTGGAGTGTTTAACAACAGCAAGCACTGACAGGCCACCTTCATAAGGCCTTCCTCAAACACCTTAGCAGAATTAAAGACACCTTCTCACACCCCTGGCAGACAGATGAACGAAATTAAACCAGCATTTTATAGATGGGGAAAACAATGGGAGAAGGAAATTAACCTCTCACTTACCTAAAGTTAAACAATCAATCTGTGGTGTTACCCAAAGGAGAACCCAGGTATGCTCAGTCCCTTACTCTATCTAGTCAGTAGCTATGACCGCCTCATGAATTCATTCCTCAAGAGATGTGTCGCAATCACAGATGCTTCCACAGGGCCTGATCTTGCCAGATGCCAAGAACTTTTGATACAGAGTAACCAGATGTCCCAAAATTATGAGCTCTATCTTTTATTGGTAACTACATCCCTCCCTCCACAAAAGTATTCCAGTTTTTCACACGTGCTACCTGATCACCCTATTTTGGTAGCAAAGGTGTTCACCACCTTATAGGACTGACCCTCAGGACTTCATTCTCCCTTGCTTGGCTGTTAGTCACTTATACTTTACCCTTTGGGGCTGGTAGTATTTTGCACTCAAGATGCAAGGCCATTGGGAATCAGCAGGAACAATGTAAGAAGGGTCTTTGGCGAAGCTGGAATTTTCCAAGGGGACTGAGCTGGATGCTTAAGTCCCCATGTGACTCTTGAACAACCCCCACCGTACTTACTGAAAGAATGTCTGATGCTTACAATAGTCATTATTCCTACCTCCGCCTTTTGGCTTCCACTGTGTTCATTTCCTCTCGAAAGGGCAGGACTCAGTAATCAAAGTAACGGCTCTGCTAGTTCCGAAGTCTCAGATCTCCACTTTGTGAGGCTACAAGCAAGACGATCATTTTCCTGTGGTATCAGTCTTATTCTCAAACAGCCTCTTCCCAGCCTTTACACAAAAGTAATGTACTGGATGCAGTTTTCGTCAGGTGCTTTCTCTTTTTACAAGACAGTCATTTCCATCCATCTGAAAAGCTAGTGACTAGCCCAAATTTCTGTTATAGGTCTGGTAGATGCAGCTCCAAATGAGGGTGCGCCCGCCCTCCAGCCTCCACCCCCCAAACTCTGCTTTGAGACTGGAGTGTAAATTAGCTTTTAAACCAGGACGTACAGCTGGTAAATGCCTGGAATGATACAAGGGAGGAATTTAGTCTAGTGTATTGTATTTATCACATATACACCTCTATTAAGAGAGACTCAATAGCCATCAAGTGTCCTCTCCCTCCTTTCTTCCCATCACAAAGAAGGAATACACATTAGCAATGCAATTAGGAATTGATCCAACATACACTGAAGTCAATGTGATTCCTTCCACTTTCTCCAATGGGCTTTGGATTAGCTCTTAAATTTATTTGTCTCTTCCACTCATCTGTAATATACTACCTCATAAAAGTCTTGTGTATTTCCTGGGCGCCATCACAGTAGTCTCGCATGTGACTCAACGTCTAAAGGCAAAAATCATTGTGAAGTCACAAATTCCACCCTCGTGGTCAACAGAAGTTGTAACAGGACAGGAAACATCTACTGAATCTTTGGCTTTTACTTTTTCTCCAATTCCTATTTTTCTACGTATGTTTAATCCCGCCTCAGAATAGGAGAGATGGACTTGATGACATCTTGAGGTCCCATCTAGCACTATATTTCTATGATATCTTGGGTTCTGGTCCATCACTAGATCACAATACCAAGACATTTAAAACAAGGCAGGACAAATCAGTGGAAAACATTTTGTGGGGCACAATCCAACTAGATGGGATGAACCGGATGATTCAATCTCTGATCAGCTACCACCTAAAGGGTAAAAAGGAAACACCAAAGCACTCAACGAGAGGTATACCTCTAAGAGAAGGCCTGCTTGTCGACAGGGAAAAATCAAATGCAATAATTTGTTTTAGGGAAATATTTGGCATGTCCCATAGAAATCAATGCCAGCATTTCAGAAGGAACACTAGCAGTGGACTATAATTAGCAATGATCAGTCTTTAAAATAACAAATATATTTGTGTTGAATTATCTGTGAATGACAGTGTCATTCCAGGCATCATCTACCCTTTTCACTCCCAATAGCAGTTTTTGGCCAGACGCTATGTTTTAACTACTGAGCGCACACACAAAAAAGTAGCAAACAAGCCTGAGGGGAGGAGTTTTCAGCAAGCATTGAGTTTCTGGTTCATGGGAAGGACAACTTTCCACAGACTCTATCAATCATATGTCCAGCAGTACAGGCACAGCTTAATTAAGAATGAGGAGAGATCTCTCCTAGGACAAGAACCAGCTTTCTGAACATGTTTTCTTATCATACAGATGGAGGCCTCCAGTCTCTCCCTGAAGGTTTTCCTGAGGAAACTCCAAGAAGCCAAGGAAGTGCCTGAGAAAAGTCCAGTGTCTTACTGTTATCTGCGCTCCCTGTACATTGATCCAATCATTGGGATTTATGCCTGTTTCTCTAGAGAGGTGTATTGTTTAGTTAAGCTTCATCTAGCAAAAACAGTTTATTTTTTATGCATTAAAATTAATCTGGATTGACAGCCCTGGAAAATATAGTTCTCTGTTTATTCACAGAACAAGTGGTGGTGCCAGCTGCCTCTACTGCTAGCCTGCCTTTCACAGATGTCCCTGTCCTGAGGAGATCATGTCCACAGAGAAAGGTTCAGTCTCTACCCTCCTGAAAGGACTGCCAAAAATAAACACTAATTACTGCCTATGTGACTTTGAGATACAGATGTGTTTCTATTAGGAATGAAGCCCATCTGCAAACACATAAAATACCATGAACAATCCCACTGAAAATCAATAGAATTAGTTGCGCTAATGAAGTGAAGAATGTACATAAATGTTTGCAGGATTGGGGCCAAGATCAAACGCATTTCTCTAAATAACCACCTAGAGATAAAAATGTTCCTCCACTATTGACCAGAGATAGATTCAAGCCACCAACCCAGGACAAAGAGACTTATTTCAGAGGTTTTTTATACACAGAGTCCACTACACACAACTTACATTTTCTTAATAGGGGATTACCTACAGAGACTGTATTTAGCTAGAACATCTTGTTTCCAAGAACATAAGCAATTCTCTGCTTGGTGCTGGGTAAGAAATTTGCTTATTAACCCATCCTCCTGCAAGAGGAACAATACAGGATATGTGACGTGTCTAGGAGTAGATCCTCACATCCAAACTGCTTTAAAAAGTTTCACTAACAGACTGCATGAAAACGCACATATTTCTGTGTGTGACATTGTAACTAGGACATGGAAAGGCAGCTAAGTTCTCCACACATGCAAAAGATTACGTGGCATATTTAATAACCCGAGAGTAAATATTCATGTAATGCAATGCCCATGGTGGGTCATCAATGGGGACAGAACCCCAAACTCACTGCAATTGGACAACCACACTGGCCAGCGCAGGAGCATCAATGGAGTGGACTGATATTCAGAGTAAGTCCTTCATAGAAAGTTCTGCCCTTTTCATCATTTGCTTTGCTCCCAGAGCAGCTCAAAAGGGGGAAATTCCAAACTTTTCTGCCCACAAGAATGAATATTCAGCGCTGCTTCAGTTACTGCCTGCGCAAGCTGTGAATCACTACTATGTTATCCATGCGCTCTTCGCCCTCACTGCTGTGTATCTCCAACATGAGCAATCAGGGCAGAGGACACATTCAATTGCTACTGAACATAATTAAGTCTAATTGCAAAGTTAATTGTAGAGGAGGATGGGCGGAAAGATAAACAAACAGCAGGAGGTGAAGAAAGGCTACAAGAGTCAAGAGCACCCTGTGCTTCTAAAGATATAGTAGGAATTCAATTTCCCTCACTATCTGTGTTCAACAGGCACCCTTAGATACATCAGTCATCTTCTTCAGTTTGGTTGTTGACTTTGCATGCCAGCTGTCAAACCACCCAGAGAGAGATGGCAACCCTGCCAGAAGTGGGAACAGCAGGAAAGAAACATGGTCCATCCAAGCTAACAGCATTCTTCTGAACATTTGGACAACCTGAGGCAAGCAGAGAAGGGACGCCTCAGTAGTAGGAAGAGATTATTGATTCAGGGATAGCTCTGATCATGTTGGGAGCCGATCCCTGGCTGGTGTCTACTGGTATAGCTCCACTTATTTTATTTGAGCCACTGGCTTCAACTTCCAGCCACTGACTCTTGTTACACCTTTCTCGGCTACATTGATTAGCCCATCATGAAGTGTTTGTTCCCCACAGAGATCCTTATGGACTATGACCTAGTCACCCCCTTAACCTTCTGTTTGTTAAGCAAAATCACTTGAGCCCTTTGAGTCTCTCACTAGAAATTGCATGCTCCTGAGTTTTAACAAAAGGATCGGGGTTCCACCCTTCAATGTTGTCGTGCCGTTCAGACCGGGCATGCTTACGGCACAGAGACAACTGCAAATCTTCAGCGACTGCAGATTTGCTACAATGCCTAGGAAGGCTCTTGGCTCCCTTCCTCTTTGCAAATGGCTTCTGCTCCTGGTCTGGAAAGTTTTGAGGACCTGTGGTGCATGATATTTGGTATCTGCCAAAACAACCCACCAGAGCACTGTATGAAAACAAACAATTGAGCCACATCGGGGGAGCTTTATATGCATACAGAACTCTCTGAATGAAAGGAACCTTATATTACAACACGGCACCTGATGGATTACCTTTTGCACACTCACCCAAACATCCCTGGGCAGCCATTCTTCTCTCTACAACGTTAAATACCACGCCACTTCTAGAGGCAGCAGGAAACTAATCCCTGTTTAATTGGAAGGCAATTCTTCTTGATAAGCTGTTCCAGGCAACTTTGGGGACTCCTAACACAGAAAGCTATGCAGCTACTGATGGGCCTGCTCTTGCCCCCTTGGAATATAAGACCTTCGTCACTGAATTCACTGGAAGTAGCAGCAGGCCCTCCAGTCCCTATTTGTTACCAAAGTGAAGGGTAGCTTGGTGGGTTCTCCTCTCAGTCCCTGGCCCTGCAGGCGTACGCATAAACTCTGTGTTCAAGCATGTGAGTAAAGTCATTTGTCAAGCACAAACACGAGTCTTGGCCGAACTGAGGCTGTACTCATTTTACAACAGTGTAGTTGATTCTGATTAGCACAAAGATACAAAAAAGTAGAGCCAGATCCAGCGTGTGGACTTTCTGCTCTTCTTCAGGTGTTAGAAGTGGTCAGCTGTTGCAAGAAACATACCGAGCTCAGGTCTGGCATGTCACTGACCTACCCCAGAAGCCCCATTCTCCCCTGAACAAAGCGGAGTTAGGGCAGCAGCCGGTAGCAACAGCATTTGAGCATGAGACCCCCTCAATTTAAACAGGAGAGACCAGGAGACAGGGCATTCTCTATAGAGGATCTTTGACGATGGAGCTCAGTCCCTTGCCAAAGAAGGTCTCCCCAGGCTCAGAGCTGCTAGCACAACTTCTTGCAGACTTCCAGTTGAGGGTGGGTTGGGAGTGAATGGTCGCTGCCTGGGATCACTCTTATCAATGGGCTGATCATGCAAAGTTGTACGTTAGTGAGTGAGCAGGTCATTTCTCTTGCACTGAACTGGATTTTGTTTCATGTTAAGGTGAACCACAGATACACATGGAAAATGAATAAAATACAGAGCTACCATTCTCCTTTAAACAGATTTCAGTTAGGTTGCTTTCCGAAGGACCCTCTTTCTCTAGCTATATCCTGCCTTTTTTTATTCCTATTCCCCTAGTCCTACTCCCTCAGCCCTAATTTCTGGTAATTCTGCTAAAGAGGTAATTCTGGCTTCTCAAGTCCTACACTGAGTTTCAACCTAAGGTAAGGAGTGGTCATTTCAGCCGCATCAGTTTGTTATATTATTTCAGGTGCATCAACCTGATGGCCTGCAGGCCTGATCTGGCCCATGGGCATGTCCAGTTTGGCCCATGAGATGAGAGAAATAAAAATATAAATTGTAGAGGTTGTATTTTGCTTTAATTTTTATTATTTATAATTATGCATTTTTTTTGTTACTGAGGAAAGACCATAGGTGGACTTACCTATGGGGCCGTGTGAGAAATTGCCCAGGGCCCCACACTGCCTCCCAATCGTTGGTGTGGCCAGGCTAGGGCTGTTTTAAATCTCCTACCCAGCGCATGCTCACACATGTGGGCCAGGATGGGAGTAGCCAGGCAAAAGAGCGACAGTGGCTTCCCTTGTAGTCCCAACCAGGTGCGGTGGGGGGCCCAGGTGGGGGTAAGAAGATTGGGGGGGTGAGGTAGGCTGGGGCTACTGAAGACGACCAGGTAGGCAGTGGGGCTTGGAGGATGCGGTGGTGAAGCCTGGTAAAGCAGTGGCCATGAGGAACAAAGCCAGGGAAATCTCAGAATGGAGGTAGCGGGGGGCTGGCAAGAACCAGGGGGAGATGGTAGGAGGGCCCCATGTTTTATTTGACACGTTTTGGCCCATCACATCAAGTGTCCTGCCCTCCAAT
The DNA here is from genome assembly GCA_007922195.1 of Podocnemis expansa. Classification (NCBI taxonomy): domain Eukaryota; kingdom Metazoa; phylum Chordata; order Testudines; family Podocnemididae; genus Podocnemis; species Podocnemis expansa. The sequence continues at coordinate 1,622,771 of ML682003.1, read as the reverse complement.
GTGGCCCATCGCATCAAATAAGTTTGACACCCATGCCATAGAGCAAGGGTCTCAAACCCAAAATCACCCTGAGGGCCACATGAGGACTAGTATGTTAGCCCAAAGGCTGCACCACTGAAACCTTTTCATACAATGATATTGTTAGTATCGATAGTGACAGTGTTATTGCAAGCAGCAGGAATTAACTTTAGAGGTCACATGTAGCCCACGGGCTGCGAGTTTGAGACCCCTGCCGTAGAGGAAGGGAATGTGATTGACTGGGGTGGGGGGGAAGGAGTGAAGGGAAAAGAAAGGGATTCATGGAGGGATGGTGCATGTAGGGGAAGAGGTAGGGTCATATGAAGAAAGAGGGTAGGACAAGATTGTGTAGGGAAGAGAGGTGTGGAAAGAGCTAGTACATGTAGGGAAAGAGGGCAAAGTGCATGTGTCCAAAGGAGCTTTGGGGGGAATATTTAGGATGAAAAAAGGGCCAGGGCAGGACGATGGAAAGAGGAAAAGCAGCATGGGGTGGATAGTCATTATCAGATGCAAAGGCTGGTGGTGAGGAAATGGAAGGGCTGGAGGAGGATGGCTATAGTGGTGGGTGAAAACAGGCTGTGGGGCTGGAGTGGGGTGGAGATACCAGGGAGAAGGAAGCATTCTGCTACGATTTGTAGCACACCTCTGAGTTCAGGCTGCAACTTCCATCTCTAGCATGCCACAATCCTAATGTAGCCAGGACTTTAAAAATTCATCTGCCAGCAGCTCGCATTTGTACGAGGGCCTGTTGGCTCTAAGGAGGCCAGCTCAGTGAGCACTTCATAAGTTAATCATACGCTGTCAGCTCTCACTTCTCACAATGGAGCGGGGAGCATCTTGCTCAAAGAAGTTTCAACTCAGAGTTCACAGCTTCACTCACAGGCAATCTCCCCTTTTTTGGCTAGGATTGAACCATTTACCTTTTCACTCCTTGGTGGGAAGAGAAGGGTGAGAAGAAAAGCATTCTCATTCTGGCAGTCCTCCTGTAAATGGAGCGCTATCACCAGTGAATAAACTGAAGAGGATGGTTAATCCGTTGGCTTGCTACTTTTGGGGGCACGTGCACATGACCCCTTTCTTGCAGAGCACCAGCACCACAACTATGGCATGGATCCTTACCCTGCTCATGCCTAAAGGAGGTTCTCAGTCAGTGCAAAGCAACGAGTCCCATGCTTTTGGAAAAGGAGGTGGCAATTCTATCATCACGGCCAGTGTGACGTTCCAACCCGTCCGTAATCCTGTACCATAGCGACAACATAAAGGTACATGTTTAATCACAGGGGGGATTTCTGAGCCTAGAGATGGCCCTCCTCATGAGTCATTCCTGACACTGGTGGCATGGGGCTCCCATGGAAAGGTCTGGAAACTAGTCAGCAGCTAGTTTAAAAGCAATGGAGGCCAAACAAACACATCCCTAAAGGTAGTTTGGAGCCAGTGTCCCAAGCCAGACCCATCTGAAGAAGTTGGGCCTGGGTTGAGACATTTGGTTCTGGGCACAGATCCAAATTCCCCTCTGTCTAGGAGTGAAATGGATTTGGGGCTGTGGTTCAAGTTGATCTTTAATTTTACTAATCAGGTTGACCATCAAAGAAACTCCAGTCAAACCAAGTGTTGTACATAAAGGAGAGCTGCTCCCAGCAAAACAGCCATCATTTTTTACCAGGATCTACAGGGCGAGTTTAGATCACAGACTTGTTTCACATGCTCTTCCCAGTCAAACCCAGGCCACAGTCTGACCACATTCACACATGGCTGAACAATAGCTGTAGCTGCTCTTTAGCAAATGCTGTTGTGGGATAAATCAGGGGTTGTGTGTATAAAATCCTGCAGCCCTGACCAGATACTTCCACCACGCATCACCGACCCTCCTACAGAACCTTTCACTCTCTGACCTGCAGGCTGGTGCAGGTCCTGATGCCCAGCGATGGCTCCATCGAGCTGAAAGCTATGAAAGGAATAGCAAGAGCTCACCCTCTAATAGGAAATGATGGTGCTCAGTAGTGAGTTAGCTCAGTAGGATTGGGCTGCTTTTGGGAACCAAATGGTGCTTTGCTCTCTGACCAACAGGGGCATGACAGATGATGTCAGGAGTGGACAGAATATGGCGGAGGGCTGTCAAGACACCCCCCTCCCAGCTTCAATTCAAGCTGATAGTGACAAGTGTCAGGGGAAAGTTTAGTGCAGGAAGGCGAGGTAAATTTAGAGACATTTGAAAGATAGACACCCAGGGTTTAATTTAATATTTAGTTCTTTGGAGGCTCTTAATTATCTCTAGGGACAGTTAAAATGGATCAAAGTATCTCTTGTAAAGAGGTATCAGCTGTCTCAACAAGGGCACCTTGAGGGCTTTGGGGAAGAAAAGGAGCAGCTGAAATTTGAAGAGCAACCCTCAGCTGGCTCTATAAGCTGGGCAGGAGCAGTCATTCGCTCCATTTCTAAAGCATCCCAGTCAGTGATTCATCATGATGGAAGGATACAAATTCCCCATGCTGTGCTGAAATGTGTGTGTATTAAACACAGCCGTATTTGTCTTGGCCTCAGCAGTGAAAATGAATATGGATGTCTGATCACCCCCACCCACACAACTGTGCTCTGAGATCTGTGTCCAGAGAAAATCAGTGGCATAGACTATTTCTCTAGGTCCTTTCTATCCTTCCCGAGATTCATTATAGTCAAAGACCAGAGCACCTCAGTTGAAAAAAGAGCAGATCAAAGTACTGCAGGATAACAGGAGACAATCAGGGATACACTGAGGAGGGAAAGGCCTGGTAAGTCCCATCTAGCCCATAGTCCCAGGCCAAACAATCTGTGCTTTGCCTTGCTTAAAGAAGTCAGATGTAAGGACTTCTCTTGGAAGAGTATTTAACAATCCTCGAAGACCAGGAATCTAGCTCCTTCTTTTGATGGCTATTGTGTTGGGGTACCTCATGACTCCACTCAATTCCAGGACTGAATACCCCCGCTCCTTTAACCATCTCTTCCTCTTTCATCCTTCCCAGACACCAGTTGCCATTATCTCTTTCCCAGTGTAAGTGGGCTCATGTTAAGTCTCCCAAACAGTCAGGCGGCAAGAGATTACTCAAGTTCCCCATCTCATGGCCATGCATAGACTATTGTGACTAAGAGGAAAACAGATAGTCCACATAGTCCACTGTCAACCTGTCCTACCTGGGCCATCCTCCACCTCTGGTTGAGCAACCAGAGCAGTGCTCATCTCAGATGGGAGATGATCCCACCCACTTCTCTTCTCCAGCTGACTTTCCATGGTCATCAGTGGGAGCTGGTGGCATTTTTCAGCTGCCTGGAAACAATCAATGGAGTCACACAGGCAACAAACTCTCCTCTTTCATTATTTTATTCTTCCAAACCATGATCATCATCATTTAAAAACTAGCCCAAGGCACAGCTCAGCCTGTGACCACAAGCCACACCAGTAATGGGAAACCAATAGCTGTAGTCTGGACAAATTCCCTAGTGATGACAAGACCATAGAGTCTTCAGTGAGAGGGCCAGAGAGGTCTACTTTAGCATAGGGCTATATGCAAAAATCATTGTCCTAAAATCCATTCCATGGAGAAGGTCCAAGGGGCAAATACCGTTGGGGGGGGGGGTCAAATGGTTAGAACTAAAAGAACAGGGATGAAAATGAGTCTGGGAAAGTGAAGGGTCATGGGAGAAATTCCCAAATGGTGAGAACTGCTCAGGAATTGGATAGAATTGCAGGTATGGACACTGCCCGTCACTTGCATGACGTAAGGAAGAATCCTGCACCGGCTGAAGATCAACGGGCTCAAAGAGTCAGCATGGTCTTTGAGATAATGGCCTTGACTCTGAGCTTCTTTACAGATCAAATGGTGCTTGAGTAGGTCCCACAGACCTGAGAAGAATGCCAGCCCTTTCTAATGGAGTTTGATTCCCCTTCTCTGAATGTTTCAGGAAAAGAAGGTGACACCTGTCAGAACTGTTGGGAGTTAGGTCCATTCATCTCATCTTGTGTGATAACAGACCACAGCATCTTCCCCCTCTGTCAGCTAAGGATGCCCCATTTGCCTTCTCAGGAGCAGGTAGGAAGGCTCCAAGAACCACAATAGTTATGACTGGTTAAGGCACATGGCTCACAATTGTCAGTTCCTACAGTATTCCTGAGTGACTAAGGATTGGAATAGGCAAGCAATGGGGGAACAGAAGCAGCAAGGAGGTAAAGAGGGTTCAGTTTTTAATGGGCAAGGGGTGGGGGACAAAGCTCTACTGGAGGTCACAGCCAATAAATGATGTGATTCTACATAGTGGTCTTTATAACCATTGGAGAACCCCTCTCTTGAAGCTGTGAGTGGGGGGTGGAAGGTGTTTTCCTTTCAGGCTGCTGTCCTAGGGGCTCTGCCAACACTGCTGGGGTCACCCCAAAATATACAGCCAGACCTTGACTGGTCTGAGCAGGAATGTTGCCCCTAAGCAATGTTTATCCTCTCCTTGCCCTTTGGCAGCAGGTGTGGCAGCAGAAGCTGTCCCCAGAGAAGACTCTGTCTGCCTCTCAGCCAGCACACACTCTGCTGTGCCAGTGGAGGTTGGGATCTGTAATTTTCCATTATTGCTGCTTATCAAGTGTCAGCGTTCAATGACCTTCAAGAGCATCCACCCCCCTCGCCACTGCTGGGACCAAGACTCTGCTGTCACTGCAAGTATATCGCATTTGCCTGTATCTTGTTCAGTGTTCGGCAATGATGTGCCAGATTCGGGGAACAATGGAGCTCTGGACCTAGAGGGGACTGGATGCTTCCTTCTTCCTCTACTCATTGTCCCTTGCTCCTCATGCAGTTCACCACCTCCCTCTTGCCCCCACCTGGGCCATCTTGCTTCTCGGAAAAGAAGTCCTTCATGCTGTTCAATTGCTGCTGAGGCAATTGTCACTAGAGCCCAGAGGTTTCCCCAAAATCCTTTGCAGCAGCCTGACAAAAGGAGCTGCTGAAGCAGGAGGGATTGGGGGATGCATACAACACCTCACCAGGCAAAGGATAGGCACCTGTCCAAGTCTTTACAGGGTGTCCCTGACAGCTGTCCAGTTTTCTGGGCTCAGGATCATCTCCCACATCCTGATATTTGGACTCAGAAGCAGAAACCGTAGCTGCACATGAACATAAAAGGAGGAGGCACCCTTCTAAAGAGAGGATGGGGGCAGGAAATCCGAATTTCCCTGACTAACATGGAGCAACCTGGCTCTGACCTATTGACGAGTGGCCTGGAGTATTCTCGCCTTTCTCTATTCCAGGGAAGGTAGAGGAGGCTATGTACTCAGGCCTAGGTATTCAAAAGTATCCACATGATTTTGGGTCTCCAACATGAGGCCTGATTTTCAGAAGTCCTACAATTCCACATGAAGTCAACAGGAGCGAGCAGCCGATATAGTTGACAGTTGGGCTCTAGATGGCCACAGCTGGGTACACAAAGCTAGAGGCACCCAAAATTAGTGGATGGTTTTGAGTGTTCAGACTTTAGCTTGGGCCTGAAACTGCCACTGTCAACTGTGGGGATAGAATAACCCAGTGTAAGCAGCAACTCAAGGAGCTTTATGAAAGCGCTCTCTCCAAGCCAATACCTCTCCTTTGTCCTTCCTACAACCTTAGAATTGAATTGCTCCTTGCATTTGACTTCCAACTGCTCCCTAGTGATTTGCTTCTAAGCAGAGCCCAGTACATGAACAAGATGATATTTGCATTCCCACTCTGTATCAAACAACCCTTCTGAGTCATGGATAAGAAGCTATTATAAGTGTCCAGTTCACCTAGAGCTGTAGCCCCTTAAACAAAAGCCAATTTATTTATTTATTTATTTTTTTAAGAACAAGAGCATCCCAACATACCAGCTGGAAATGCCTTCACAGATCACTTGTGAAGACCACAGGTCCCACTGTACCAGGGAATGTTTTCTAGAGATCAGAGTTTGAAAACTGGACTCCTGGGTCGTATAACTATCTTCTTTACAACTGGCCAAATACAGGATATGGAAATCAGAAACCCAGCCTGCTACATACAATTCTGGATTCCTCACCACTTAGAAGAGCTCTTGAGATCCTTCAGTGAAATGCACTAAGTTAAGGGTGGCTGTCATCTACTCCATTTAAATTAGTTTCTTGTCCCAGGCTACTGTGATCCTGGTTTTTACCAGCTGTTGACACCCCTAGCTTAGATGACCAGCTCCCAGTGTGAAAAGGAAGGATGGTTTATCAGCAAAACCATCAAGCAGATACAAATCTAACAGGGTCTTCTTCTAGCTCTCTGGCTTTGCTTCACCTAGATCACACAGCCCATGTGATGCAGTAAACTCATCCTGCTGTTACAGCTGGGAAATGACCTTTTGAATGTCACCAAGTTCATTTGCTATTCCATGAAATCAGACAGCAACCACATTGAGGAAGGGTGGAAGGAACCACTAATTAATGCAACTGGGTTTTGCAAGATGTTGCTAAGGTAAATGGTATAGTGTGATTAAAAATGATATGCCATTATCAATCATAAATAATACATTCTACATAGCAATTTTCATCTCTGTAAGAACAGGATCTGCATTCACACTCTCCAGGATAATATGATCATGACATGTAAACTTCATGGTTTAGGGCATCAGATGATCATTGTACAGATGTTTAAGAATTTCCTTCCCTGTTACAGCATTGGAGAGGTAGAGGGTTTTTTTTTCCATGGCTTGACAAAATTGGATCCCAGCTAGGCACCAGCAATTTTATTTTTGGTCACCAGATGGCACTCCTTTGCTGCGTTTCCTCAGCAGAACTAGGAGCCAGGCTATAAACCCTGGTCACCATGGTGACCTGGCTCCTGGATTTTGTCAAGCCCTGGATTATTCCTCTATATTCTCATCATCCGGGGCTTGTAAAGTCATGAATTGGAAATACCTAGAGATATTGAAGCCCATCTCCTTCAGAGTTTGGTTCTGTCTGACTCAATCCAATCACTAATTTTCATGTTTTACATTCCTGGCAAAGCCTTTCTCACCCTAGCTCAGGGGTGTCAAACTCATTCAGTGCAGGGGACTACAGTGAAAGGCAGGACACTTGTCGCAGGCTATGAGGACACACAGGTTCCCCACCCCTCTCCCACTCCATGTTCAGAGCAAGAAAGTGTCATTTTGCAGTCCATTTTCTGATCATAGCCCCCCCAAAATGGAGCCTGATCCAGCCCACAGACCATGAATTTGACATCCTTACCACCTAGCTGCTCTCATTTGACCATTGAGAGGTGTTTCTTATTGAAATTATCTTCATTGGCATAGCTATACCCTCCTAAACCTAACTTTTCAGTTCAGACAACAAAGGCTAATGTTTTTAGATTGAGTGGTCCTAGATGCAGATTCCATAGCCAGCCTCTCTAAGGACACTTACTGGGACATAGAGGAAAGCTTCCTATTCAATATTCACATTAATTGCTTGTCATATTCCAATATGGAAAGCTTCAGTTGCCCAATAAGTGAGTAAAAGCAAAACACGAACGAAGAAGCAGAACAATCAAATGAATAAAAGAAAGTATTTTTCCCGCACAATGCACAGTTAACCTATGGAACTTCCCAGACGATGTTGTGAAGGCAACACTACACTGGAGCTCAAAAAAGATCAAGATACATTCATGGCTATTAGCCAGGATAGGCATGGATTGCTATTTGCCAGAAACTGAGAATGGGCAACCGGATGGATCACTTGATTTCTACCTGTTCTGTTCATTCCCTCTGAAGCACCTGGCATTGGTCACTATGGGAAGACAGGATGCTTGGCTAGAAAGACTATTGGTTTGGCCAAGTATGGCCGGTCTTGTGATAGGATTTAGGTGACTAACAATCCTAAAAGTCAAAAATAACAGTCTAGAAATACCACATAGACTAAAAACTGTTAATCTGGACTCTCAAAGGAATAATTTGAATAACAAAAGGATTTCACAGAAATTCAGGATCAGTTCACAGATGATGCACAAACAGGATAAAAAAGAAAAAAAAATGGATAGATTCCCAATCCATATTGTTTTGTAATTCATACTTCAATATACTCAATTATTTTAGTGAATCAGCTTATAAAGCACCCACGACAGACTCCAAATTCTCTATGAAAACTCAGTATGGAACTGCTTTTACAAAGTTGTTTTCGTCTCCTGACTCCAGCAGCAACAGTTCAGAGGTCAGAAGAAGAGCCACAGGATGCCAAAGAATTTTATCATGTTTGTGGGGGCAGCAGGGCAGAAAGAGAGTCATAGAAAGGAAGCAATTTGTGGTGCTGGATTCGAACCAATTACTTAGAGGTAAAAGGTTGCTCCAGCCATTCCCAGTCCCTTAAATCAGTCAGTGCTGCTGCCAGGCAGACTTTGACAAAACGTGAATGGTTTCACGCTGCTCTGAGCTCATGCAGTATCCTGCCAATATCGAAAAAAAAATTCTAATAGGAGATACCTGATCCTTTTTGAAAACTGCAGTGCCCATTACACAATCAGATGCATCAGTCAGGCCCAAGAAATCAATGTTGGGTGTCAAGTAACTGATGCGCAAATCAACAAAACATAAAGTACAGCTCTGACAGAGGTTTTCATGCTATTTCTTCAGCTCTAGGCAGTGGCCCACAGAATGGCGCTAAGCAAACCCAAATCATTTCTTATCAGACAAACCCTTTGTTTAGTTTAAGGCCAGAAGTATCTTAATGATCACCTCCTTCAGAGCACAGGCCAGAGAGCCTCACCGGCAATTCCTGCACCCAGCCCAACAAGATGGGGACATTCCCTTTTCCCTGCTTTTCATCCATTTGGATTCCCATCTGTAGTGACCCATGATCACCCAGCAGGACAATGGCAGAATTAGCACCTCGATCTCCTAGCTGCGATTGTGGTGCCACATGCACTACGATGCCCTCAGTCCCAAGAGTTACTGGTGCTGCATAACTTCTCTCTCACAAGCAAAACCAGGGACCGGACAGTGCTGCCGAGTCCATCCACAGCTACCACTATTCCCCTCCCACCCTTTAAAAGCTCTGGTGAAAGGAGTTGGTGACAGCCCTGGAGAAGGAAGTCTTCCCTTGATCAGCAGACAGGAGCAGGATAGCCAGCACAAGACTGCCATGGGTCCCTCTCCAATTAAATGCAATCATGTTAATTTTATCCTGTTGCTTGGCTAATTGGACTCAGTATGCTGCTGGCTTCCTCCAATGAACAGGCTCTAGGGAGCTGCATCAATTCACGCCAACTCTGCTTTCCTTTAGGTTTAGTATTTTTTCCCTACAGGAGTTTTGAGTTTGAATCGTGACCTGGGTCACAAGTTGGATGAGTTTGGGAAGGCCCAAAACAGTCCTAGTAAATATCTGTCCTTCTCACACACATGAAGTAGCCTGGGACAGTTCCACATGACTGGCACTCTCTGAACTAGACAGAGAGTCTAAGGACTTGGACAGCAGGAAGTTTTGGAGACCAGGATGTCATGGGATGGCACACTCCCTGCTGCATGGGCACCACTGGATAATGTTACAGGGGAATAGCTCAAGTGAGCAACCGTGTCCAGGGCCTGTTCTCCATCACCTCAACTTCATTGGGGTGGCCTTCTCAGCTCCGTCCCAGCCCCCCTACATCTCCCACTGGCCTCAGCCCTCCAGCCAAACCACAGTAAATGTTCTCCCCCCTTCCAAGAGCTGTTGGACGGTCACAGCTCATCATTTGCTTCAGTGGTTGCTGCAGTCCACCACCTCCATAGTCCTAGTGGTCTGGGGAAGGCAGGGAGGGACCCAGGCCTGCCCATTACTCCAGGCCCCAGCCTAGAGACCTTACTTGCAGCATCCTGCACCACCTCAACCTCCACATCCACACACATTTTCCCCGAGTCACTTCCACACAGCCCCATACCCCCGCCCCATACCTCCTTGGCCCTTAATTCGGGACTTTGACTCTGCTTGGTCCCAGCAGCCCGTCACTGAGCTGTCCAGGGTCCTGGCCATCTAACCCCTCCCAGCCCCATAGAGGCTTTAACTGATGCCGCCTGGCAGCTCCCTCTTATACCAGGCCAGTGGGCTCTGATTGGCTCCCTGGCAGCTTCCTATGATTGGTTGTCACCCCCACAGCCCTTTTAACCCCTTATTTGCCAGTGTGGGCAACTGTCCTGTCACACAGGATTAAGATGAAATGGCAGAGTTGGGTGGTCTCCTCTCTTTCCTCTCCGATTCGCTGTGAATCCCATCCGGCCTGCTTCCCTTGCCCAGTGCCAGGAAACCAACATGAGCCTTGAGGCCTCAGACAAGCATCCCAGCCAGCCTTCACTTCCCTCCTGGATTTGTCACTGCTTGCTCCTTTCTCTGCAGTGACACACCAGTTGTGTTTTGCACAAAGGCTGCACCAATTAAATACTTTCCATTGTGCAGCCGGGAACATGGCAGTTAGCCGGTGCTGTCCAATGGACTAAACCCCCTCTGGCACATGAGGGCATTACTACTCCAGAAGAATAAACCGACATCTTCCCTCCTGCCCCGGAACAAGGTGGCTAGGCACCTCCTTTGGCTGCCGGAAGAGAGCGCTGTGGAAATGAGGAGCAGAGACAGTGAGGACAAAGGAGGTCTGAAGTTACACAAGTCTTCCCGTTGTCCATCACCGTCATGCTGGGTTCTGTGTTTACTCTGACCGAAAAGCCCCTCAGGATAATTCTCTCCCCTCATGCAAACAAGGCAAAGGGCACTGTTGTTTCAGACCCCTTAGGGCAGAGACCAGCAAATTCAACACTGATTACCATGAGCCCATACTCTCTGGCTGGCCTGTGACAAACCGCGGAGGAGCAGTGCTGCTGCCAACAGCGGTGACTGAGGCCAAAGAGAGAGGAGATAGCAGTGACACAAGGGCCTGCTTGTTCACATTTTGTTTGGGAGTTATTTGAAATTCAGCAGCAACTGGTGCTGGAAAACAGAGTCTGCTGAATAGGAAATCTCTCTCTTCCTATTCATCCCTGGCCCAGCCAAAAGGGGAAGGGGGGGAAACATAGGCTGACTAGCAAGAAAAACACCAGTCTCCACACAATAACACCAGCTAGAGAGCGGACTAGACTCCCAAGGGGAGGGGTGGGAGCTGTCACTGGAGACGTTTAAATCTAGACTGGATAAAGCACCAGGAAATGCACCACAGCCCTGCCCTGGTCCCCAACTAGACACAATGGAGCCTGGGACAGGCGTCCAGCTCCTTCTCCTTGCTAGGAGCTCTCTTCTCAGGAGCTGGGAAGCTGCCTCTATTTTAAGGTGGGAGCCGATCACCGTTCTCTCACCTGGCTCCAAATATCTGTTACCTACTCAGAGTGGCAGGAATGGGAGTTTACTAGTTAGGGATGCAAGGACTCAGAGGCAATGGGTAAAATGCAACTGAAGGTTGGATGAAGTACTACACAGAGATGCATGGACAGACCATGTAGTTCTGTAGCCTATTCCATCCCAAACTGCAGGTGGTTCCTCATGCTTTACCCCTCATTAATACAGCCCAGCCATACTCTCCCAGGATTTGCAGCACACGGTGTTAACGGTGTGTTTAGGCTCGAAAGGATTCGATTTCTGCTCAAAAACACCCACTGCACCACACCCAAACTGACGGAAAAATCTCTCTATTGATAATGAGCAAAATTTACAGCAATGCAAAGAAAAATAAAGTGCTACTTGAGAACATAAGAGGTTTTGATTTAAGGATACTTACTTCATGTATTTTTCACGTGGGAGAACTCCAGATTGCAAGACTAGATGAGACAATGGGTAGCGCGTTACAAAAGGTGCTCCGGAGAATTGTAATGCTTGACCGTCCTGGCGGGCGCTGCAGCAGCATGACACAAGATTAGCCATTCAAAGTATTTTCTCCATGTGTTGGCAAAATCCTCAGGTCCTTACTCATCAGGCAAAGTTTTCCAGCTTCATTCAATTCATGAGACCAAGGAGTAAGGCTCTTAGGATTCAACATGCTGTTTGCAGGGTGCCCAAGCCCAAACCTCACTTTTCTAGTTCTGCTGTGTCCCCTTCCACCATCAGTTTGACATCGGAAACAGCAAGCTCCATCTTCAAATGCAGAGAGCTGCATTTTGCTTTAAGAACCATAGCAGGCCTGCTGGCAAGGAGATGAGTATTTTATCTGCCACATCAGAGACAGACAGACAACAGGAGGCACAGGGATGCATCAAGTTCTGCTGAAAACCCAGTAACCTGCCTCTCTTCAGCTTGCTCCTGCCACTTTCTGCGGCACTTGCCTCTCTTCCACACAACTGGAGAGCAATGTGGCAGGACAGCAACTGACATCTAATTTGGCCAAGAAGTGAACAGGTACCAGGGGGACTAGAATGACAGAAACTTGGGATTCAGGTCCAGAAGCCACTTGAGAGAGCATGCCAAGTGAAAGTCCTTCGGTGTCAGATCCAGGAATATAACTCAAGTGTCCTCCACTCGTGTATTATTCAGGCTTCTGCCTCAAACTTCCTCCTCGGCTTGCTGCCATGACCTTGCTGACTCATGTCAATCTACTTTCCATAGCTGATTATTGAAAAGATCTGATCTTTTCACCTGACTGAGGCCTAAAATGAAGCATGTCAAAAACAGACAAACAACAAAGAGTATCATGAAGATGGTTGGGCATCTCTATTCAGAGCCTCAGGATGGGGTAAGACTAATTGAAATTGAAAAGCCACAAATTTAAAGCCAATGGCAGGATTCTGCAGCCCCCACACAACTGGCCTGTGGAACTCACTGCCACAAGACAGTGTGAAGGGCCATCCAGCATTAACAGAGTCTACAAAGAATACAATCAATAATATAGTAAGGATGAAAAGAGCAAATGACAAAACCAACTTTTTGGCAGAAATATGAACCGTCATGCTTCAGGTCACAACCCAAACTAACAACTGAAGACTAGGAAGAAACTTTCTCTGGAGGGCAGGTTATCCCATAATGGCCTCCCTGCAGCATTCTTGCACTTTCCTCTGCGGTATCTGGTGCAGGCCACTGTCACAGACAATATACTGAACTAGATGACCTCTGTAGGCTGCTGCCTGTCACCCGTGCCCAGGAAGAACTAATCCAACACCTCAAATCCCCTCCACCACAGCAGTGTTAAATGTAAGGTTCACAAAGCAAAATAAATAAAGTTAGGAGATGACAGCCTTTTCTTGGATCAACTTTAATTGCCTCACTTACTTTTTCTCTTTCATTCCTGTGACAAACACCCACAAAAACCCTGGAACAAACAAAGCTTTTCCTTTGACCAAAGCTAGCTTCAAGGAGGAGCCGTTCCACTTGACCCTCTCATGGGAGCACCAATAACTGGAGCATCAAGGGGTGAGAATTATGATAAAACACTAGCTCTGACTGGGATCAGAAATAATTCGTCCCTAGTTATCGCTCTGCTCTCTCCGTTTTCCTTCCCACAGCCTCCTTTCTGCATGGACCCATGTTCTGGCTGCTGTGGGTACAAGTGACTTCTCCCTTGCCATTCATGCCATGCGGAACATCACACAACCTTTCTGCCTCTCTCTCTTTTACCAACCCCACACGGAAATGTGCACCACCTTCCTTTTCTCTCCCACCTGCTATTTATTATTTAATTCTGCAGTCTGCCTTCCTCTCCTCCTGCCCATTCATTAGACAAGTACTATTCTATTTCTAGCTATCCAGGATTGAATGCATCATCGTCCCAACAGCATAGACTTACTCCTAATGGCCAGTCATGTCCTTTCTGGCATTTAAAAATACCTCAACTCTCCCCTGAAACTGATTAGCTGGGAGAGGGCAGGGCAGAAGAGTTAAAAAAAGCTAAGAACGCCCGTGAGTCGACAGATTTGAAAAAAAAAGCTTTATAACATGCATTGGGCACTAAATAACAGGGATAACTCTAAATGGAGGCTATAAAGTTAGAGAGGCTTATAAATTCAACCTATTCTGTCCCTTTTAACTAAAAAAGTGACCTTACTGTGGAATTAAATGCGTTTTCCTCTTGTGATCTATGGCGTCATAAAAGCAGCTGATTGTTACAGTTTCATGTTTTAGAGCAAAGTCATTCCCCGGATAAGCATCTCCACAAAACTAGATCACCGCCCAGGCTGCACGCTGGCACATGGTTTACAATTAACACCATGCCGTCAATTTTTTGCTGGGGGAGCATGAAGGTTTTGAGTAGTTGTCATCAGGGCCCTCCCCTCTGGAGCACCCCCTGGCACCTCCACCTTTGCATCCATGCCTCAGTTGCCACAAGTGAAGGCTTGAATGAGTCCAGTGAGGCTTGGATATTGAGCAGCATCCTTCAGGGGTCAACTGTATTCACCCAAAGTTTGATCATCACGTGGCTAAGCCTCCTTCTCACGTTCATGTATTTTTTTCATGTATTGTCCATTGTCCCCCAGGCCTCCTTGGTGCAGACGGGCTGTGCTTTAGGCCACCTGAAGGGCCAAGACTGCCATCGGAGATGCCTTAGAGATTTCCCACTCAATAGCGTAGCACCAAGGCAAGCCACCCAAAGTCCATCTGTTGCTCTAGGTGGCTCATTATTTTGCACATCCCAGCAGATTTGCTAGGCCATATCTCAAGAGGTTTTTGGAATCCCACCTGTAGGTCTCGGCACCTAGCGGAGAGTTTATTGCAGATTGTCTGCTCTCTCCAGCTATGCTCACTGTTGATAATTATCATTTTCTTTGTGTAACAGTAACACCACTGATATCAGGGGTGCGCTGTGCTAGACTCTATACTACCATCTAGGAGACACAGAGCTTCTCCTAGGGAGCCTAAAATCAAAATAGACAAGAGAAGAGGAAACTGAGGCACAGAGCATAGCCATGACTTGCCCAAGGCCACCCTCCAAAAATGTCTATTCCAGGAAGAGAACAGCACCTTGATCTTCTCATTTTTGGTGAGCTCCACCCACTAGGCCAGCCCACACTGCCTCTTCTTAGCAACCTCTGCTCAGCCACCAAGGCCACTTGTCCATATTGAGTGGATCCCAGGCAAGGGAAAGGAGACAGATGCAAAAACCATATTGTTGGGGAGAAACACCCTCGAGAGCGTCCCTTCCTTACTTCTGGCAGATCTGTTGTGAGATGGGAAATAAATAAGTAAAGTTGTTAAGACTGTAGGTTAATGGCTTGGGTCAGGCACAAAGCCATTCACCCGTAGAGCGTGGATTCAGATCAGTCCTTCAGTCAGTTATTCCCCTCATGTGAAATGGGTCATAGGTGTCCGGGCAGCTCCCACATCACAATAGTACCATACAATGGCTCTAAGAGTCATACAAACTTTGCCCGAACTCACCCCAATTTATAAATATTTGATCTTTATATTTGGCCAGAGGACACGCTATTTGAGCTAAGATCTCACTATTTTCATATCCTCACCAAGGGATTCCTTAAAACAGAAAAAGAGGACCAACGGTGTTGGAACTCCGGTCTTAAAAATGAGTGGCCACGGTGTGCTGACTTATTCTCCTACAGTGCTGATTCCCACCACCATTCAGCTCCTACTTCCTGGCACATTGACACAAGATCCTCAGTTCTGGGGCCTTCACAAATTTCTGGTTATTTCCCTTTGATGTTTTGTAAAACTGAAACACTGCTGCCACACTGGAGATGATCAAAATACAGAGCATGGGAAAAGCTTGCCAAAAAAATAATAAAAATCATACCACTCAAAACCAGTTCCAGGGTTCAATCCCACCACTGAAACCACCACTGCATTCGAACCACTTGGGATGAAGTTGGATTTTACCCATGAAATGTGATAAATAAATCTGTTACTCTTTAAAAGTGTCACAGGACCCTTTGTTTGTTTTACTGGACTGCACAGGCCCTGATCATCAGCCAGACTGACTCAGAGGCAGGTTTGGGCTCTGCTATCATTTATAGTCCAATAATGTGTAGAAGCTCCAGCTGAGCTGAGATCCAGGCCTCACCAGTGCTGTGCACACATGGTGTGTGTGTATGTGTGTGTGTGAGAGAGCTTGCCCCAAATCACTCATTATCCACAGAGAAGAGACACAAGATGGCAGAAAAGCACGTTTTGTTAGCAGAGGAACTAAGACACGGAAAAATTAAGTGACCAGCCAAGGTGACACGGGAAGCCTAAAGCGAGGCCAAGAATACAGATAGATTCTAAGGCCAGAAGGGACCATTTCAATCATCTAACCTGACCCCAGTAAAATGTAGGACAAATTAATACAGATATCCCAAGTCTGACAGCAGGGACTTTCCCATAATATATTCCTCTCAGCTCTCCGGTTTTGTGCTGAGGGACTATAATGCAGAGTGACTGTACTACAGAAGCAATCTAAGCCATGTCTTGCCAGTCCTACACCAATTTAAGCCCTATAAACTCCTCCCACAGTGCCTTCCCAGTCCTTATTGCTAAGAAGTTTTACTTGCTCTGAAAAGTAAAGAGATTAGGAAGTGGCAGGTTGGTATGTGTGCCATGAAGTATGCAAAGCCCTGGTTGGAAAGCCTTGCTGAAAAGCACCTCACTGCTGTTCTTTGCAACAGAATGGTTGGGGTTTCCCTGCCTGTGGCCCCACCCATCTACAATTAACTTCCAAGGCACATTATGCTGTCTGCTCCCTAATCAACAGCAACTTCAAAAGGGCTTAGTGCTCAAATAAAGCCACAGGGAGCCTCAACAATAGCCAGCATTAAATGGCAAACAAAACCCGGTGTTTGGGTTGTGACGGAAGGTGGGTGATTTGGGTTTTAATAACTCAATCCTCATAGCGTCATGCATGCAATTCATGCTGTGTGCATTCTGTAAAGCGTATGGAGCGAGGAACCGCTTCACCACATGACAAAAATTCAGCCACTTCTGGAGTGGAATGCAGCAGCTGTTCAAACACCAGCCAGGACTGATTATACACTAATAGCTTGCACTCCTCAAAAACCTTCCTACTGGAGCTGCATCAGAATCAGCACAGCCCAAGAGGGACTCTGAACACCTGGGCTCTATTCCCAGCTATGGCATAAGGTGACCTTGAGCAGGTTGCTTTGCCTCAGTTTCCCCTTCTGTTAAACTGAACCAATGACAGTGACTTCCTTTGAAAACCACTGTGAAATCTACCAAGGAAAAGTGCTAGCTGAGAACTCATTATTATTACTGTCGCATGGGCAACTTACCTCACTTCTCTTAGTCTCTTTGCCTGTCTTGTCTGTAGGGCACAGACAGTCTCTTTCGCTGTGTGAACAGAGCTTCGTCAGTGGCGCAGCAGCTCTGTGAATCACTGTAATAGACACCACATTTTCCCACGGGGGTCTGAATGTGATTTCTAGACACTAAAGTCTCACAGCTCTCTTGGGAGCTAACTCTTGTACCCTTATTTCACAAACAGAATCCAGGGAGAGGTTAAGCGACTGTCCCAAGGTTACACAGACAAGCCTGTGCCAGAGTTAGGAAGAAGACAGAAATGTCCCCACTTCTGATTCTGTGCTGTGCCACTAGGCAACACTTCCTTCTGCACAACAGTTTTAGGACAGGCCATGAAACAAAATATTGTCTCCAACTGAAACTGCAGGGGGAATTTTAAAGCAGAAAAACGCAGCGACCCAGACTGGAATTTGGTCTCATGATTAATACAGCTGCTTTCTCACAAAGCATCTTGGGACCTTTGACAAAATAAATGGTCCAAGACACAACCAGTCTCTAGCAGTGTAGTTACCCACCCGTCCCCATACACAAACAGACACTGCACCTCATGCTGGGGTATTGGTGATGCTGGCCCTGAGAAAGATGAGCACCATTTACTGGATCACCAACACAACGTGCTGGGGTATCCTGGAATTTCCCCTGGAAGGCTCATCCAAGGTCTAACCAAGCACAAACCCTCGTAGCTTGTAATTTGCACCAAGTTCACCATCCGGGATGGAATTATGTCAGGGCATGATAACCACAATCCCGACCCAATAAGGCGAGTCCACAAGTGGGCTAGAAGCCAGCATTAGTCACTAGCCACTTGGATCTGGCACCCCTGAGTTAATTTTGCAGGTGAAATCCCAGTGAAGGCTTGTATGTTGTCAAGTCCTCTGAGCGAAGTCAGGCCTCTCTCTTGCCTGATATGATCTGCCCCCTGCCTTAGCTCCAAGGCCTGGGACCCATCAGGACAGCACTACAAGTCAAGACAAGCACAGGAACTCGAGTGAGGAAAGCATCCCCTTGCGCGTGTTTGTGCTTCTAATCAGCCCGAACCTTGCAAATCACCAACAACAGCGCACGCTGCCTCCTTCCCCTCCGACACTTGTTGAATTAGCGTTCCCATTATTGCTCTACAGCTGAATGACAGGAAATCTCTTGTCTGTCCTTTACCTTGCCCGCAGGCCTCCTTCTGTTTCCCTAGTCTTCATGCCTGCTGCACAGAGACGGCAACAACCTCTAGTTAGACCAGTGCCATAATCAGGAAACTGGTGGGTGCCCGGCTGGGCCCTCAATCTACAGCCAACTACTTTTGTAGGAAGGGAAGGGTGGATCTGAGGGCTCGGCCACCCTCTCCCAGTGAACGGCTGGGATCCCAGCTGACTCTTCAGCAGAAGGCCCAGCGTCCTCATGCATTCAGTAACCAGCGTGATGATGTTGCACGATGTGAGAGGCGGGCAGAGCTCTGGGTCCGGTGCCTAGTGTTTGGACGCTCCACAGCTGTAGAAACCCAGTTTGCCGCAGCTCCAAAACCCACATGCTGCTGCAAGGATTGAAAGGGGAGGGCAACAAGACCAAGCTTGGATACTAAGAGCTGGGGTGAAGGAGCTGCCTCAAAACCACACTCCACAGAGCCCAGCTGATGGGGAGGATTCTCCCCTCTCCAAGCCCCCGTGAATGCTCCAAGTCAAGCCTCGCTGTTTGATCTGGGTATCTGAGAACATGGCGCTCAGCAAAGGAATTGCAGAGAAAGATGAAGGGTGTAAGATGACTGCAAGCCACAGCAGGGAAGGGGCTGTCCCAGCACAGCGGACGCATTACACAATCAGCCCCAGTGCATTAACAGTGAGAGCAAGGACTCTGAAGCCCGTGTGAATGGGTCTGTTCAAGGATGGGGCTGCCACAAGAACCTCGATGGATGCAGAGGTATGAACTGAGCACTGGACCTTTCCCCCCCATGCAGGTCTCGAGGAGAAGCATGAGGATATGCACAGTAGGTGGGTTTGGCCTCAATGCAGAGCAAATATAATCTGCATTACAGAGGACAGTGCTGGACTGTCTTGGACAGTCACCAGTCTATGTCAGCACAGCACTTGCAGGAGCCAGGCCTCCCAGATGCGGCTCCGTTGGGGGGGCACTGAAATGGGCAACTAACTGATAACCCATCAGCTTCCTTGCTTCTGAGAGCACTACATTGAAAAAGCCTGGCAGCGCAAAGCCTGCAGCAGTGAAAGACCTTCACAGAACTATAATGGTTAAAAATGCAACAGACCCGGCACTTAATGAGTCCTGCAAGGGTCCATGCAGGATTCTGTCTCAACCGGTGCTTCCTAGGGCTTTCTTCAAGTCAGCTTAAATGAGTGGCAGACGTCTTGTTCATCAGCTGCACAGCCCTAACGTGCTAGGACCCAGCTAGGAAGTGCCAAATAGCAGCTGCATCCAGATAGGACTTTTAGCCAGCAAAGCTCATGTTACTCCTTAGCAGGAATTTAGTTCTCATGGCAGAGGTTTGGAGGCTGTGGACCGTGACTCTTAGTCACCTCTGGGACTGATACAAAAGCTAGCTCATCACCCAGGTATTCCCTGATGGCATGAGCTGGGGTCCCCTGTCCAGACCTGCCTGAGCACAGAGAACAGAACTATTTGGAAAAAAGGAAGCACAGCAAATGGACACAGCACTGGGATTTCTCATAGCCCCCTGCCTGGCCTGCCTCCTGATACACCCTTCTAACCCCTCCAAATTTCAGATCACAAACATCTTAAATTCACAACATTTCTGCTGTTGGTGCAGAATTTCCAATTCTGTCTTTCTAACACAAAACATTTTAAGAAACGCAAAAAGTTGGCAGGTGCCACAGTACAAGGATTTTCTTTTTTTTTTAAATTGGCTTTAGCTATTGAAATGTTCTGGACACAGATTAACTGTCTGGGCTCAATATTTATTACCATTCGCCTTCCTTGAAATTGGAACTTCAAGCGCTGTGATAAATGGATTGAAAGGTTCGCCTGGTTTTGCAGAAGTGCTTCTGCGTCCATCTCCTCTGTGGAGATGCCAGCCGTCCTGCAGCCTCCTGCAGCAGCATTTCTCAGGGATGCCCTGCAGAGATCTCCACTCTACGCAGGCTACAGCAACAATACCCGTCAGGGAGGGAGCGGTGATGAGCTGAATAGATACAGACCCCACAGTCATTTGTGACCATCACCTCTGGGAGCATCAGCACACACCTCTACCATGGTAGCAAAAGAGCTAACTGACAGCTGAAGGTCACAGACTCTTGTCCTAGCAGAGTCAGCCACAAAAAGGAGACACAAGCCCGGGCACCAGTCAGCCCCATTGGTCACAACGGCGCACATCCATGTCAGTCCACGCTCTGGCAAGGTGTTGGCTCATTGGGCCAGCAGTTGAATTCGCCAGACCCTGGTAATTTCAACACTCATAAGGGCTGTGTTCACTCTTCCAAGCAGCTTGCCTAGATTCCTGGTTGCCTCATACCATCTTCCAAAGAATAAAACCAAAAAGATGGAAAGTTGTCACGCCTCCTGCATACAGATTAGGGCTTCATCCATTCCATAGGATTCATTTAAATAAGACTATATGTAAATACATAACAGAGACATAGGGAGGTTGGAAGAACCAAGATCCACTCGTTCCATCCTCCGTTGAAAGGAAGGGATTGCATGGGACATGCCTGCAGCAATCCTCACACCAAGATCCAGTGACCTACTGAAGTTTGGGATGGGCGGGTTCACTCCACAGTAGCATGGAAAGGATTAATGATGCTGAAATGGGGATGAGGCAGGCCACATTTGAGGGGAATTAGGTGGCCTTGGCAACCCCTGATGGAGAACGAGTCAGGTGCAGCTATTTATTACAAAGCCAGCAGTGAGAAAAGGTTGCAGTGTGGGAGACTACAGCCATTCTCTGGGCATTAATGAGGGAAAGGGGGAATCTCGAGAGGAGAGCAGAAACCCAGAGAAGGACAGGCCCAGACGGAAGAGTGGTGGACCAAAAGCCTGAGAGAGGTGGAAGAGGTAGAGGAGGAAAAAGCTCAGGGAAGCAGCAGCAGCAAGGTGAGAAACTGCCAACCTTGTCTAATGATTAGAGAGTCAGGGTCCCTGGACTGGCCTCAAGAGAAGAGGCAAGACCCTGGGTCCCTTACCAACTACAGTAGCAGTGGGTTTGAAAATGAAGTGGAATGGTTCATCTTGTGAGACTCTGAAAGGGAGAAAACAATGACCCGGCTGGAGAGTCAAGCAATGAAAAGGGAGCAGACTGAGCCCCAGAGAGTGGAACTAAGTGAGCAACGAAAAGGGCGTCAGACCTGGATGGAAATAATCCCACCATCAACAAGAGGAGCACCCCAAGACAGGGTCTTCTCTTGAGGACTTTGGTTTTCCCTGGCGAATCTGGCTTCCCCATGGACCAACACAGCCAATAAAACTAAGGGTGACACAGTCTCCCCCAGCCTGACCCAGACTTCACAGCCATGGAGTGGCCCGCTGACTGCACTACAGTGTCCTGATGGACACGCTGTCCCCACTTTGTGCATTAGAGGAACAACTCGCAGAGTCTCGGCCAAAATCCCATCCTAAAACTCACTGCAGGGTTCAGTTCAACCCTTTGTCTTGGAGCGAGAATCGCTGTAACGATAGGCTACCCCACACACATCCTAAAACATAACTGGTGTCAGACTATGAGTCCAATGGGATTATTTATGCCCCCTCCCTCTTCAGTCTCTGGATCCTGCCAGAGTCACCAAAGACAGAAACCCAGACATGGCTTTTTTGTCTTTCAGCACTAAGACATGTGCAGGCTTCTTCATCCTCCTCCATTCTCCCACATATGGCTAGCTTGCCGGGACCTCCACAGGCGCACACTCCCTTCCTGCACACAGACACTAAGTTTTCCATCAGCAATTAACCCCTGGTTCAGCTCGATAGCACTGATTTGATTGTAAAACAACATCTGAAAAGCAAAGATTAGCAGGGCAAGCTCTTCAATGCCCCAAGCATCGGTGCAGCTACTTAAAATCAGATTTATTTTCCCCTGGGTGCTTGATTAAAGGTTTTTCAGGCTTCCCTTTCTCATTTCCAGATGTGTAAGTGGGGTGATGGAGAAAAAAATGTTATCTCGGAAATGGCAAGAGCATGTATCTCAGGTATCATTGGGACAATAATTGATGTACAGGTAGCTCTGTGCACGTAGTACCATGCGTGTGTTAATGCACACTGTTTGTGTAGCGCTGAACAGTGCAATGAGATTAGCTGCGCATTTCAGGAACAGACACACATTCTTAAACACGTTTGATACAGAAGTAGCCTCTCAACAGGTCAGCTTAGCGGCGCACTGATTTATTCCAACTTGGTGTGGTGGCAAAGTCTTCTACAAAAGATATTTGACGAAAGCAATATGACCATAAATCCCAAGCATGCCAAGCCTACATCTAAGGAATAACTGACCTGCATTGTGAATAAAACTGTGCAGTAAATCAATCCGTCAACAGGGCTTTTGATATAAGCAAGTCCATCAGAACAGAATTGCCTTAGGAAGGTAGACCAAGCCAACGAGGGAAATGCAGGCGCTGAGAAGCAATGTGCATATATTTTAAAATAAGAGAAACTTAAAACTGACCCCTGCTTTGTCTGCTGAGACAATGGGTATGAGCTATCGACCAAAGCAGAGTTGGATCATATGATTACTCAATACACAGGGAAATAAAATACCCAGATGATAAAAGATTGAAAGAGGGCGACTGAATGGGACTCTGGAGGAAAGGCTAAGGGAAGCACATTAAAGTAATAAAGTAACTTCATGCTGTGCGTAGGTGTGGTGCCTTTCATCTGAGGCTCTCAAAGGAGATGGAGTATCATTTGGACAAATTCATCCCTGCTGTGACCCCAACAAGGTCAATGGAATTAGAGCAAGGAAAAAAATAACCCACTATCTGCATTTAACAGGTAGGGACAGTGATGCACAAAAAGACCAGAGCTTAAGTTAAGCATGTGCTAATTTGGGTCTCCTCAATGTTTGGTTGCCCAGCCTGAGACCCCTGTGACGTTCGGAGTCTTCAATGGGAGCCATGCATGAGTGCTCAGCATCTCGGCCCACCAAGCCCCGAGTGACTCAAGATTGGTACCCAAAGCTAGGGGGTGTTTCTGAAGTTGTGGGCTTACATGAGCAACACAGAAGCACAGCAACACACCTGGAACTAGAAGCCAGGTCTCTCAACGCCTTCTCCTGGGCTCTAAGCAAGGAGGCCATGATGTCTTCCATAGCCGTGGCATTAAAGGGGGAATCTGGGTAACTGTCTTGAAAGGATATTTAAGGGGTAGTACTGCGGGCATAAAAGGTATTTTATCTACATCAATAAGGGCAAAATAAAGAGTCTTGGAAACGAGCCACAGGCAATGTCACAGTCAAGTTTATCTCAAAAATTAGGAAGAACTTGGGACAATCAAATAGCAGAAGCAGAGGCCAGATGAGTGCACAGAAATAAGTGCCTGGATGGGAACAGTGTAATGCTTAACATGGTAGTCTGAATTAGATGGCTTGAGTGTTGCCTTCCAATCTTAGCCTAGTACATAAACTTTTCAGAAAATTGCTTGACAGCATTACCTCCAATTGTGTGCATACAGAGAATAGCGCTGTTCCTTCCTAATTTCTGATGCTCAGTGGCTCAGGATCCAGAAGGAAATTCCCCCCAGCCCAGATCCACATTGACATTGGGAGTTTATCACCTCCTTCTGAAGCATCTGGGAGCGCATCATCTTCTGGGATTATCTAAGCATAGTTCACTTTATCATTTCTCTGTCATAGTGGAGGCTGTAGCATATAATCTAGTCTCACGTGGGCCATAATACTCCAGTTGTCTGGTTTAGTGTCCAGGTGCTGCATGGAACTGGTGGCTGTATTACACAAAGGTCAGATTGATCATCTAGAGCTGTGGTTTTTAACCAGTATGCCATGCTGTGAGAGCTGCCCAAGCGTGTCATGAAATTTTGTACAAAGGTAATGAAAATCAATGTAAAACTGACAGTGTTTCATCTCAAACAACATTCTATCCAACCAAAACTACAACTCAAAAAACTCATGAAAATTAATCAGCAAATTAAAAGTGGGATATTGGTCTTTCGAAGCTAAAACACATTCTAAAGCAGGTGGCCACAGGGTAAAATTGAGATGACATGGCCTTTTTTCCCTATGGATTTGAAACACTTAATACATTTGAACCCTCTTTAGCATGTTGTATGCACCATATTGCAAAACTCTCTAGTAAAGCCATAGTAAATGTAATGTTTATGAGCAATCAATTCAGCTGTAAAAAGTGGGTTTGCCATGGAAGTTTGTTTCATTGAAGTGTGCCATGTTACTGAAAAGGTCGGGAACCACTGGTCTGGAGGCACCGACTGGCCTGAACCTCTATGGCTCAGCTCCTATCAGCTTCTTGACCAAATTCATCCATGGCATAAGTGTAGTGAGGTCAATGGGCCATTCTCAGCAGCAGACGTCCCACTCTACTAAGGCCAACGTTTTTCCTGTGTTGTGCGAGTGGCGCCCATATATCAAGCCCCCTGGTACCATTACAGGAAATTGTTGCAGCTCACCATGTGGTTTTTCTCCCTCCTACCCAAAGCATGGTTCTGTTGGAAATGGCAGAGACAGCTCCCACCAAATTTTGATATTGATGGTCTGAAGAGACTAGTACAATTTCCTCTCAAGGACTTTGGCCTTAATCCTCCACAAAACAACTGTTTTCATCTTCCAAGCTGTGTTGCCCCACAGATCCAGCCTGGCTTCTTCATACACAACATAGTTCAGGGTCTCTGTAGCTAATTTCAGGGCAGCGGGACATGTTCTGATCAAAGCTTCATGAAGGCATTTTAAAGAAGAAAGGAGGACAGTGAAAAAGCAAATAACTTTCCTTTGGTTTAATTTCGAGAATGCAGGAGGGGGGAAGAGGGCTCACTCCAACAAAGAAAAAAGAATCAGCAAATGATCTCTCATTTTCTCTAACAGAGGTAACCACTTTACATTTTCATAAAGGAGGCAGTGATGTGTGTCTTTCGGAGATGGAGTCACCAATCAAGCAGTCCTCAGATTTAAAATATATATATGTATTTTAATTTTCTGAGAGCTTCCTGAAGTAACATGAAAGGTTAGCTCACAGGAATCAAACTAATACAAAAGCCTTGCTCTGCTACACTATCTGTAAGTAATTTACACAGTGAGGAACAGACTGTCTGAAGGGACTTAATTTGCTAATAATTTTCTTTTATATATATATATTTTTTAAGAAACATCCAAGTATACAGCACACTGTTGCTTTAAGTAACACAGCATTCATGCAAAAAAGAAGGAACTCAGTTTTGCATAGCCTTCACTGATAATATTGCTCCCTTTTTCACCTGATCACTTAATCAAATTTCAGGTCTCAGGAGACATTCAGGTTGGAAGTAGGAATTGATGGAGACCTGTCTAATCTTTTGGATGCAGTCTTGTTTATTTTTCAGGAATGAACAAAGTCCTCTATCTGCCAATCCAGGAGGATCCAAGAACAAAATGGAGAGGTTTCCTAGTTCATAACTCAAGCCTATTTTGCCAACAGATCACAAAGCTCTCTTTAGCCTTTTCCAAGGCTGATACCATGCTCCCAGGCTATCTGGTTTTCTTGCCCCTTGCAGCCCTCCCTCAACCCTCACTCTCCCCCTCCCCCTTTCTCTCTGTTTTTGTGCATTCCCACAGACACCTTGTCACAATCTCCAGTGGAAACCCTCACCCGAGTGGTGCTAGCATCTGGGCAGACTCTATTAGACCTCATTTTAGGCAGGCTCCCTGAGTCGTCTGTTTTACCAGTCTCAAACAAAGGCCAGCTCTCACATTGGTTTGGCCAACTCAACGCATAACAAGCGTCCGATCATCTCAGAGCAGTAAAACTTTTTGTTCAAAGGCCAGCTGATGCGAGTACAGTGATCTCAGTCTAGCCCCTTGCTAGTGCATCTCTAGGCCACTATGCAATCTTTCACAGGCTGGTAATATCAGCATACCCTGCGCAGAAGCAACGTCATACTGGAGGAGCAGGGGCCAAGCCAGGACAATGAAGAGCTGTGTGTGGAGTGGCCCTATTGGAATTGCTGAAGATGCCATTGATCAGAATTGTGATGACTTTGTCCAAGCCATGTGGTGCTCCAGGACCAGGAGAGCAAGGGGAGCTGCAAGTCAGGGTGGGGTATTCAGGTTCCTGCTCCCACTGAGGTCCAGGGTGAAAAGCTGCCATTGACATCAGGCCCTGGAATAGCAAGGGCCCACACAGCTCATGCTGGTGGTGCAGTGTCAAGGGGAAGCTTGAAGAGCATGCTTGCCTTCAGCTAGCCTCCAAATTCCTGTATCGATCAATGTATCCGCCCATGAACCACGCGCACGGTGTGGAGATTGGCAGCTAACCCCCTGCACTGGCTACTTGCTAGTTTTGCCTGTTCTGCCCAACGAAACGTGCCCACATTTGCCCAGCTCCCCCCTGCAAACAGTGAGCTCCAGGCAAGCAGAGAACGCAGCATTTTCCCAGGATGCAGAAGGGTTACAAAATGGTCTCACCCACTGACACAAGCAAGGCTTGCTACAGATACACGTTTGGTGGGCTTAGCAGCCAATGCATCCTGCTGTCAGATATCACACAGCACTTTGTCTGCAGACATGTTGCATGAGTTCCATATAATGCAGGCCAATCAATAGAGACTGGTTTCTACACAATGCCGGGCCAGAAGCCAACCCCCTTTTTTTTTTCCTCCCTGTGGAGGTTTTTTAAAGACACACACTGGAGTGTGTTTATTTTAGCTTTTCCCTAAGAGAAGGTGTCGTTAAAAAGGTGCCAGTCACACCCTACCATAAGCATAAATGCCTCGCACACCCCTGGGAATCCAGGCTGAGTGCCCAGAGAAGGCAGGCTCAAACTAAAAAAGGACTTCGGTTCATTTGTTTACCACTGCAGATTTTCTGCAGGTAATTAATTAGCCATTCAAATACCCAGCAACAGGTGGGCACAGGCTCGTTGGCAGAAGCAGAAAGGCAGGCAGGTTATTTTATAATAGACCCACTTCAGCCTTCATCGGCTGGGCTCATTAGAAGGTGAATTTGTTTGCATGGGAACGAAAAATAACCCTGAAACACCTGCATTTTGAAGGGAGGGAAAAAATCCATTCGATCTTTGCATTGCTCAGCCAGTCAGCCTGCCTTCCTTCCATCAGCATTCATCCGGCAGCAAGAAACCAAGGGCTCAATTCCTGCAAAACACTTACGCCCCAGAGTGACTGGAGCCTCTGCTTGTCTTTGCTGTATACAGACTACCACAGCTCTCACTCTGGAAATTTATCTGAGCCAAGTTATTCCTTCTTCTTGGTGCCTCTTTACACCCCTTGAGGGCTGGCCATCTTTTTGCAAGTTGTTTTTTTTTTTTTTTTTGCCATGTAATAGATCAGCCCTCAGTGGGTGCGAGGAGCCAACACAGAGACATGCACCATGCAATGGGGAGGCACTTGCCTAGCTGCCAGGTTTGAGTATGAAATCCATGCCCAGCCTTTGGTAGACAGAGGGGGATTTAATTCAGCCAGCCCCACTTCACCCTGCAAAGAAATCCCACCAGCTTCTCTGCTCTGCAAGCTGCTGATCAAACCCAGGCAAGGCTGGAAGGGGAGAAGCGGCTGATTCCCAGCATCAGGGGAAAATCTCTGGATTGGGAAGGGGAGGGGGTGAGAAAATTCAATTGTCTTTTATATTGCCTCTCTGGCTGGCGGTTTTAGAAGGCTTATTTATTGCTTTTCAGGCTATCGGCTTTGAAAGTGCAAGGAAAGAGCCCAGTTTTTTTAGTGCATTTAACTGGGAAAGGAGCCCTGGCCCCGAGTGGGGATAACTGGGCGGCGAGCGCCACCTCCTGCCATCAGGGCTGCCCAAAAAGAGCCACCGAGAGGCGGCTCAGCCCGGGGTTAAAGCCAGGGGGGCAGCGAGGGGCCCCGAGAAATTCAGGGCAGAGCTACTGCCTCTCCCCGCCCCCAAAATCCCTGCTGCGCCTTCGGAAATGCGGGAGACTCCGGATCCTAATCCGGATCGTGGTGAATGTGGGGGGCACTTTGCCAAAGGGTCGAAAGGAGATTTGGGGGAGGGAGTGGGTTTGTTCGAACAGCCCCCGGCCCCTCCAAAGGGGCTGGAGGAGGCCGGAGCAGCCGCCCCAGGAGGGAGCCGGACACCAAACGGCCCTTGCGCCAATTTAGAGAAACCAAAGCCGCAGAGACACACCCAGCTAAGCCGGGCAGGTGTCTCTACCTGGGAGAGCAGAGGGGGGCCGCGTCCCCCCCCCCAGGACTCGACCGTCCATGCCTCAGTTTCCCCACTTGACGCTGGAGGACGGGGAGAATATTTAGCTGCCTCCCAGGGGCTGTGGGTCCCTGCGGCGCCTTAAAGGCGTTAGTTTATAGAGAGAGCCACCATATTTCAGCCTTAACCAGTAGCTGGCCTGGCTCCAGCCCCCCGGGTGCCGGCTATGTGGGGCACGGGCTGTCCCAAAGCAAGAACCGAGGAGTCGGTTTCCTTGCGCGCAACCTGCCCGGTCACAGGGGAAGGGGAGGACGGGGAAGGTCTTGGATTTCAATTCCCCACTTGTAGGGGATCCGCCGAGGGCCAGGCGCCTCTTTCCATGTAGCCCTCGGCAGTGAAACAAGTTGGGGCGGCCCAAGGCTCACTGACCGCAGGAGGGGGGTGGGGGGACAAGAAATAAGCCCTGGGGAGGCCACTTCCCAGCTCGCCCCTTCTTCCTGGGGTGTCTACCAGGGAGAGCCTCGATTTTTAAAGCGCTTTACCCTTTTCCCCCCCTCCCCAGGCTGATCAAAACCGCGCACCAGCATGAGCTACATCTGCGCGCATCCACAGCCGTGCGATTTTCAGCCGCAGCCGAGCCACCATTTCCAGGGGCTGGAGCAAAGCAGCTCCCAGTGGCGTCCAGGGGTGTCAGCCGGGGAGAGGACGGCAGGGCCCAGCTTCGTGGATTAAGGTGGACTGGATTTAAAGGTGGGGATTTTTTTTCTATTCCACCCCCCTCTGTAGGAGGCTGCAGGGCTCTTCTTGCAGCCCGTCGCTTTTCTCTCAGCCCCAGCCGAGCCCCTGAGCTATCCCCTTTCCCGGCTCAGGGTTTTAGCCACCGGCATCCACGCCACAACCTGCCCCAGAGGGCTCAAAAAAGCTGCATTTGCCATTTGGGGGGAAATAAAGCGAATCAACAGGTGAAGGGGAGTGGGGGAGGAGGGTATTTGGCACGCACAAAGCGCTTCCCAGTCTCATCCTGTTTGACCAGTAACACCAGCCCCACCTTTTCCTCCCCAGCAGGCTCGCTGGGCACTTGCGGCGCTGAAAATCGCGGAGTGGCCCACGCAGATCAGGCGCAGCGGGGCGAGGCGAAAATTGCTCCTTCCCCTCACGCAGTGGCTCTGGGGCCGGGGGCCTTTCCCTAGGCACGTTTGAACCCGAGCCTTGCACCGGTTTCTTTGACCTTGCCTTGAGATTCCCATTTCTGGGCGCAATTCCTTGCGCGGGGCTCTCGCTGGAGCCTGGCAGTGCCCCCCAGCACTCCTGACATTTGCTTCCTGCAGCCCAGTACCTAAAAAGTGCCAGGTTACCCAACCCCCCGCCCTGATTTCTACTTCTTGCGCCTCCTGGAGAGGGGCCGGGCAGGGCGAGGGTGACCAGATACTTTTCCAGCAAGGGCCCTTTCCTCCGAGCCATGGCTGAAGCCTCTAGCTGGGAAGTCTGGGGGGTGTTGAGCCGCCTCCCTCGTGTCATGTGCACAGCCCGGCAGGCAGGGAAACCCCTCTGAAAAGGGGAGAGGGCCAGACCCAAAGAAATGCGCAGGTGGTCACCGCTCGGAACAAGGCGCAGCCCCGTTGCGCAGCCCGCCTGCCCGTTTTCCTTTCCCCAAGCGCTGGTAAATTCGTGCCAGGGCTTTAAAAATCTCGCTGGGTTCCAGCCCCGGGGAGGGAGGGAGACCTGGGGGCCGCAGGGCGGTGAAAGGCTCCTTTTAAAAGTGCTGGGAGGAGGGGCGCTGGAGCCCGGCGAGGTTTGCGCCTTGCCTTTGCCACCAATTGCGCGCTGCGGTTTGGGGCTAAGAAACACAAGGGGGGGGGGGGGGCTGGCTCCCAAAGTCCAGCGGGCAGGGGGATGCTGGAGGGGAAAATGCGACTGGCGGGGGCTGCCAGGAAACACCCAGCACACTGGGGGCTCCAGCCTGGCACAGCAAACGCCGGCGGGGGCGCAGCGGCCAGAAATTGCTCCCCACAAGCGCGCAGCTCCCACCACGTTGGCTTTGCAGCTCGGGGTCAATCCTTAGCCGGGGCTAGTTGTCTCTGCTCTCCCTTGCTACCCATCCCCAAATTTAATTCCTCGGCCTGCGCTGCGTGCTCTTTTCTCCCAAGCCCCCCTCTTTTCCCTCTGCCCCCCTGCGCCAGGGCAGGACCCGCGCACCCAAAACCCAAACTTTACCAGGAAGGGAGGCAGAGGCTGAGCCGACACTGCTGGCTCCAAGCGATTCATCCGTCTGGGCTCCTGCTTTTGAAAATATCCTTCCAGGGAGCCACCCCCCCCCCCCGTTTCCTCCAAAAGGGGAGCAGCAAAGCGACTAGTGGCCCCTCTCCTTCTCCCCCAAGAAAGAAAGCAGCGTCTTACCTGCTCGCCTCCTCAGTTATCTCCTCCTCTCCCCGGCCCCCAAATCCCAAATGGAAACCATCCACAAATCCAGGGGGAACCAGCCGGGCATTGGGCAGCGTGTGAAGTCCGAGAGGATGAGCCGGCGCCCTCGCTCTCCCCAGCGCCTCCTTTCTTAAAAACGCGCAACTTTGCTCCCCAAAAGCCGCCGCCAAAGAGGGGGGCAAAGAAAAAAAGAGCCCGCCGGTGTCTGCGCAGAAGGAGCGAAAAGAATAAAACCTAGCGGAGGATCCTGGGGACGGAGACGCAATTCAAAGCCAACAAATGGGTAGATCCAAGCAGAGCAGCCCGTCTTCTCGGCCAGCCGAGGCGGCTCCGCGTAGCTCCCCGGGAAGATGCGCGACTCCGGATCCGCTGCGCGCCGCGCTTCGCTTCGGGATTCCCACTTCGGAGCCGCTCGCTCGGCGCTCTCCGGAGCGCGATCCGGTGCGTGGAGCCAGGGGCTGCGGGCGGGCTCACATCGGCCTTTTATTGGCTCCCCGGCTCGGCCGGCAGAGGGAGGGAGGCAGGGCCGGGCGCAGGGAGGCGGGATAAAATGCGCGCACACCCCGCGCAGCGGCTGGAGACGGGGCTGCTTCCCGCACCGCCGGGCTGCGGGGCCGGGGCTGGGCGGGGCAGCGGCTGCGGGTGACTTTGTGCGGGGGGAGCCGGGCGGGGGGCGCCGGGCTCTTGGTTGGGGGGAGCCGGGGGGGCGGGCGAGCCGCGCAGCCGCCCGGCCAGACGCGCAAGTGGAGACTGCGCCCGGCGCAGGGAGCCCGGCGGGTCGGTGGCTTTGCGGAGGCTCCTGGGCCCTGCCAGGGGAGCTGTGGGTAGGAGGGACCGGGGGGGCAGAAGCAGAGGGCCGGGGATGGGAAAGGGGAAGGGGGGGCACACCAAGGGGCGCACGGTGCATCCAGCCTTGCGCGCCATCTGCGTCCTTGCCCCAGTGTCCTCTGGCCCCGGCCCATCGCTCTCCCCTCCCCGCTGGCATCTCTTTCCCTCCCCAGGCCGGCAAGGGGGGGCAGGAGGGGCAGATCCGCCCACTCGCTGCAAGTTTCCAGCCCCCCAGCCCAGCTCCTTCCTTTATTTGCACCAGACGCAGGTTGGCCCCCCAGGAGAGACCGAGATTAACCCCTCCCGGGGTGCACACACACCCCCCCAAGGAAATAGGGAGCAGTCAGAATTGGAGAGGGCTACACGGGGGGGGGGCACCAGTAAAGGGACCAACTGTGGATGGAGCTGGCACTGGCCAGCTAAAATGGGGGGGGGGTTCAATGTCACCAGCAAAGGAGCTGGAAAAGTAGGGGGGAGATAATGAGCAAAGAGGCAGGGAGGGGGTGGGGGGCTCCCCCCTCTGACCATCCTGCTAGACCCATAGGACCTGCTGGTCTGCCCCCTCCCTAGTTTTAACCCCTTAGGGTGCAGAGCAAGGGGGGATCTGAATGGGAGCCAAGGCAAAGGGCCTCCAAACAGACAGCTGCCCTCCGCTTGGCTGCACCCCCACCCTAGCACTGAGCCACTGGGCAGACAAGGGCATTTTCCTCCCAGCACCCTGAAAATCGAGAGATGCCAGCCAGCACGCAGGGCCACCCAGGCAGCTTGGAGGCGCAGGCCTAATTGGCTGCCAGATCCAGCTAGTGCTTTCCCCCCCCAGCTCTCGATATGTTCCTTGGACCCCTTTCCTCTCAACCCCCTTTCCTTCTGCTTCCCGTTCTCTTCTGCCACTGTCCTGGGCACCAGCCCCTGCTTCTCCCCTTGTTTCATCCCCCCTCCCTCACTGGCCCCTGAGGCTGCTCCCAAGGCAGAGACTGTGAGCCGGAGCTAACCAAGGCCTTTCATGGACACAAACGGCGTGAGCATATTGTATTGTAAGCCCAGGGCTGTGAAACCCACCTCGAGGCTTCCAAACCCCACTTTTCAGACTACTGGGTTTGCAATGCAGGGTGGTTTCCAGTTGCTGGCCCCGGGGGTCTCACAGCCACACTAACACGTCCACCCTGCACTGCACAATGACAGGGCTTGAGCCTGAGTCGCAGTGGGATTCGACTTCTGACTCACCCACCTAGCAGGGTCTGAGGAGCTAGATCCAGAGGGCTTGGAGACCTGTGCCAGTCTGATTTGTGGGTGGATGGATGTGGGTCTTGGGCTCAAACATGACTCAGAGTCCAACCTCTGTAGGCACCATAAACCTTTACAAACTGGCAGGAGAGGATGAAGGTGGCCAGGGATTCCACATGCTTCAAGGTAGCTTTGAATCATTTACCAAGGAGGAGAGGGTGTAACTGGAGTCCCTTCTGCACTGTAACAACTCCAGGACAAAACCATTTGAAATAACATGTGGTATAAAGATCCAAAGAGGCAGCCATGTGGTATAAAGATAATATTAATTCATACTTGGGGAGGTTCAAGGAGTTCCAGTCATGGCCCAGACCCCACTGGACTAGACACAGTATAAACACCGCACAAAGAAAGTCCCTGCCCCACAGAGTGTACAATTTACCAAGAATGGACGGCTTATGTCTATTCATCCTGTATTGGGGCAGGGCGGCACTCAATGAAACTGAATGGTGGCATATTTAAAACTAATATCAGGAAATACCTTTCCACTCATGTAGTGAAGCAGAGTGGCCTTCATTTGAGCCTGATAAGCAGGGACTGGGAAACACTGCACACAATTGTCCTGTGGAACTCCCTGACACAAGAAATCACTAAGACTCAAAGCTTAGCAAGACTTTAAGGATATTTAAATGATATCAAATGTATTAGTAAGGATTTAAAAAACTATTAAATGGCTTGGATGGGTTTTAAACCCTGGTGTTTCAGGGCATGGGCCAAACCTGTAGCTCTTTGCGGTTTGGAAGAATTTTGCCTAGTCTGCAGCTAGTCTCAACTACTTAACACTGAAGAATTTGATAGTAGCTACTCCCAAAGACAAGATGATGGACTAGACTGAATGGGGGTCTCATGGACTTTAGCCTTTCCTATTTTCAAGGTTATGATTATTTTGAAGGGGGAGAAAGGAGCAGTTACTACATTATAAAACACAACCAGTAAGTCATAAGGATCAAATTTCTTTCTGGTGCAAGCAGATACAACACCACTAAAAATCAAAAGGCTTGTGCATAGCCACTTAGATCAGCAGTCAATTTACAGCACAATTCAGGAAGAAAATTAAAGAACAATTTCATGCCAGTCTGTGCTGCAAGGCCAGGGGTTTAACTATGTATGATATCCCAGTTGGGCTCCCCAATACAGTCTGACTTGTATCAGTTCAACTTCAGAATGATGGGGCAAAATGCACACAGGAAAATATGAGAATCCTCCTACAGACAACAGAATATTCTTCCAAGGGAAATGGTGAAGCCTCATCAAAAAATTAAATTGGCTATAATATCAGAGAATATACTCCCTGGAACAGTGCCTGCCTGGAGAGGAGTTGGGAAGCTAACCATCAGGGATTTTTTCATCTCCAATTTCTAGGGCTCCCACAGCTACCTGAGACAGGAATCACAAAGTACGCTGGACTAGCCAGGGTTGCCCATTTGGGATGTTTACGAAGCTGTTATCCTGAGCAGGAGCAGAAGCAGGTGGCTCACAGCCTTGGGTCCTGCAGACGCTGAGCTACCCCCTCCTCTGTCCCTGGTAGCTCACTCATTTCCTGCCTGCTTTTTGGCCACAATGGTTTTTGGTGGAAGGGATATTGCCAGCTACACAGATTTACAGAAGGGATGTCTCAATCTTCTGCTAGCCCCTATTCCTTTCCCCCAGGATTTAGCTTCTTTGACGGGCACATGGGCAGAATATACATATTACTGTAACACAGAGCCAAAATTCTGCACTTACCTGGCTTTTTAGGTGCTATTTAGTCGGTGATATCGCAAGGCTGCCTAGAGGGCCCCAGTGTGCTATGCACTGTGCAAACATAACCGAAAGACAGTCTTTACCTCCAAGAGTTTATGTTTTAAATATAAGCTAGGAGAACAGTAGATAAAACAAATAGCTGGCCACAAGATAAACAGTGAGACTGCACTCATCAGCTGACAGGCAATGGTCACAGGGCAGCAACTACCTGAACATTGTAACCAATGCCAGAGCACAGGCTCTGAAATAAAACCCCTGCAAAACTGATCAGCTGAGGTTTGTGGAAACCTGAAGCCAGATGAGTTGTATCTGGGCTTGTGCAAAGATTTTGCACAGCTTTATTCTGCACCCCACTACCAAGAGGGGAATCCATTCCTCACGGAAGTTAGATTTGAAACTTGTGTCTCACGATACAAAAAGAAGGGGACATATCCTGGAGCAGAAAGGTGACAAATGCAAGATGGATATAAGGAAGCACTTTATCTGTACAGTGGAATTACCAGTGGAACTCACTGCCGCAGAATGGTGTAGAAGTCCAACCCTTTGCATGATTCAAAAGCGGTTGGGCATGTATATAGACAACAAGAATATTCAATGTTGTTATAACTAAGACAAACAGAAATTCTGGCACAGCAATTAAACCCCACGCTTGAGAGCTTAAACCAGTCTCTGGCTACTAGAAAATTAGGAGGAGACAACACAGAGGGCGGATTATTACCCCACATGTTAAACATGAGGTTGCCTGAACCTCCCTGGAAGGCACCTGGTACTGACCATTGCTGCAGAGAAGTGCTGTCTGGTAGGCCCCATGTTTCTTATGAATTGTGGGACTCAGCATCTGTTGGAAATGCATTCATTCTGCAGTCCCCAACTTGCTCTGTATCAAGAGAACAAGCAAGAAGTCCTGTGGCACTTAAATAAATAAATTTGTTAGTCTTTAAGTGCCACAGGACTCCTGGCTTCTTTTGCTGAACTAAAGTAACAGAGCTGCTGCTTTAGTACAGCTGTAGTAACCCAGGTAGCACCAGCAGAGGTATGCCTGAGCATGCCAAGTAGAAACTGAAGGCAAAAGGCAATTGAAGGTCCCAGTTCAGGACGCGTGTGCAGAGTTCAGCTGCCTTGCAAGACAGGATTCCTCTAATGGGTTAAGGCCACTTCAGCTGCAAATAAATAATGAGGGATAGGAGACGGCAAATAGCTGGTGTAGGTCTCAGTGACCTTTTTAAGGAGGATTACTGCAAAGCTCAACTGCTTATAGCTGATTGATTCTATCTTCCCTGTAGCAACAGGTATCACGGTGTTTACACTTGTAATGCCTTGCACCACGTCTGCCTAAAGATTTTTGCTCAACAATTTGCAATTACCTGGAAGCCAGGTACCTGTATCTTATCATGCAAGGGTTGTGCTCTACTCAGCCAGCACTTGCACCGCAATGGCAATCTGCCCAGGCTCTGACCAGGCTAGCTGGTTTTCAGACCCTTCTTCCAGCTGCTGCGGATTTTTCGTTAGCTTTTGTTTTAAATGAACTTTCACCATTGTTGCCTGCTCAGCCTGGTTCTTAATCTGGGCCCTCCCGGAAATTCCCTGGCCAAGCAGCTGTTCAGGAATATCAGCTGCCGCAGTGCCATGAATCTGATTGAACAGATTTGTCTTACTCTGAGGCTTTTACACTCCCTTCCAACTTATTCAGAATGCAGCAGGTGAAATCTTCTCCTCAAGTCCCTACCTTGGATAACGTTGTTGTTCTAAATGACCATACTTTGCATTTACGCAGCGTCTTTCAAACAGCTCCCAAAGCACTGTGTCAACCATTTAATGGGATTATCCATGCAATGAACTTATGTCAGAGTTAAGTAGCAGTAGCCCCATTTTACAGAGGAAGAAACAGACAGGAAAATTAAAAAACACTTGACATTTATCCAAGAGCACAAGTTGACTAAATCAGGGGTGAAAACTTTCAGTTCTGCATCGCAGTCCCCTGTTCTAACCTCTCAACAATACTGCATCCCTACCATACCTCATATGCCATTTGCGCACATCATTTACTGCCTCTCTAGCAGATTACAAGGAGTGAAGCGCTCCTGTTGCAGACACCATGAAGCCAGGCCAAATTAAAATGACACGATGGTGAACGTCCACAGCATCGAAGGCCTGGCTCAACAGTCAGGCTCCCCAAGTCCCTGGGATATCCAAAAGCGGGTTTAGCCCCTTCCTGGGAAAAGGGTTTGCTTTAATGGCTATCAGATACTTCTTGATAAGGCAGAAACCCCCTGAGGCCTTGCTCATAGGGCCAGGAAAGACAAAAAACAACAGGAGGAGGTGCAAAAATAAGCACATGGGCCAGGAAGTAGATGGGGTGGGAATTGTCCTGGGGTGTGTGTGTTTGGGGAAGGTAACTGGATAGCTAGGACAATGTGAGATGTGACCTCTTATGCCTGGGGGGAGCTTTTTGCATTCAAGTTTAGTTTCCTACCCCTCTGGCTTGCTAAGCCCCAATCACACCTTGCTTGGCTCACCTAGCTCCAGGCCCCCAGGCACATTTTCAGCAGATGAGGTTACATCCTAACCCCAGGGACCCAGTCTAAATCATCCAGTGGCTCCACCAGTAGCTCCCAAAGATGCAGATCGCCCAGTTTGGCCTCACCATCCCGGGGGTCCATGGGCATTGTCTTGCGTGGAGAGACCTCTGGATGTGCAGCATTGCAGCGTGGGGTACAGGTTACCCCCCCTTGCTCCTCAGCCCCCTCCTTTTCCCGTGTAGCCAATGAGCGCATAATTGGCTGATTCACCAGTGTGTTAATTAATTGCACACTGCAATTAGGCAGGCAGCCAGCAGGAGCCCCCTGACTTCCCCCCGCCTGCAGAAAGCACCCGAGTGGGGTGAGTCAGAGACACCCCCCCACCCACCCCATCAGCTGATTCACTCCACACTCTTGGGGCCCTGCGGTCACCCAGCTGTGGGGCCCAGCAGGTGGCAGCTCCTGGCTGGGTTTGCAAATCCCCTTTCCCCACACACGTGCCACCCAGTGCCTGCAGATCTGTCCTCCGTCCACATCCAGCCAGGAGCATCTCCCTGTGCCCCGTCCCAGACTCGGGGTGCTTGGCGATGCAGGCACCCGTTTTCTGGCTTGTGCATTGACCCTCAGCCAGGGCAGCCTGGTCCCCAAAAGGAACAGACAAGGGCAGATACCCCCCCCCCCGCCCAGGTGTGTGAACGAGATTGAAGAAGGGAGAGTAGTGCCCCCAGTGCTGAATGAAGGGGTTAACTCCAGCCGCCTTTTCCTTGGGGGGCACTATCGATGGAAAAAATTTCCTGTAGCCGGCAGGATGAATCTTTATCCCCAGGAGTGGGGCGGTGAAGCAGTAGAATGAATTACCGAGGGAAATGCTAGACTCTCCCACCTTTTGAGATTTAAGGCCTGCTTTGACAAGGCCTTGGCTGGGATGATTTAGTTGGGGTTGGTCCTGCTTTGAGCAGCACATTGGGACCAGATGACCTCCTAAGGCCCCCTTGTCTCCGAATCTTCCATGACTCTCAGGCCAGGGGGAGCAGGGTTTTTTGTTTGGTTAGCTTTTGGTGAAATACTCCTGATTTATCCTAGGAAAGATTTGCTCCTACTCAGGGATGTAGCCATGTGTGGGCCAGGGCCCATCCACTTAGAGATCAGGCCAGCGCACAGCAGCGCCATGAACTTTACCACCACAGCTACTAGTGGAGCGGAAGCTTTGGTGTCTTTGCTCTGCTCATGGTCGCAGTCCCTGGCACAGC
Organism: Podocnemis expansa; assembly: GCA_007922195.1. NCBI lineage: Eukaryota > Metazoa > Chordata > Testudines > Podocnemididae > Podocnemis > Podocnemis expansa. The sequence goes on along the minus strand of ML682003.1, from coordinate 1,584,272 downwards.
TGTTGCGGTGAAGTTCGTGCTGCTGCTGGGTACTGTGGCGGGTGGGCCTGATCACCTCACCCCCCAAGACCGCCGGTTGCTACATAGCAACTCGAGTGTCTCTCAAGGCAACTTCCAGGTGCGTGACTGGAAGCTACCTTTCAGGGGCTTGGTCAGAAAATGGGGCCTGGCCCTGCCCGTACTCCTACTGATCACTCCGTCTCATTCTGTGGTCACCTCACTAGCTTCCAAACCATGCTTTGAAAGAGAGAAATCGGAAAGGTCCTGCTCATTGTAGATCTCAGGGCACTTTCGCTAGAATAGATTTGATATCTCTAGTTGCCGGGCCAGATCCTAGCTAATTAATTACATTTCACCTCCCTAAATTCCTCACTGAAGTTCTGTCCGATAAGATATTCTTCACTTCCTGCTCAAGACAGTGGTATTGCTGTGAGCTGTTAAAAGATGAGCAAGCTTTCTCCTCAACATGGCTGCATGTCAATGATAGGCTGAGTGGTTTATCTGTGTGCAAATTCACCAACAAGCATTCACAAAGTCCATATAAGGAATCCTTCTGCCTGTCCATTTAAAAAATTTCTTCTGAGGACCTGGAAGTGCCAGGATATACCATATCAAAACCCATAATCTCTAGCTGTCAACAGTTATGTTTATTCCATACTGGTGATAGAGTGCAGTGCTCATTGGTTAATATCTTTAGATGTAATTAGTACTTTTAGGTGCATGAGTTTTCAGGTGTGCAATTTAAATAAGAACAACTGTATGGGGTCAGGCAATACTCCCATCTAGCCCAGTAACTTACCTTCCAACAGTAGCCAGTGCCAGGTGCTTTGGAGGGAATGAAGAGAACAGATAACCAGCAAGTGATCCTTACCGTGGGCCATTCCCAGTCTTGAGCAAAACAGCAATCCCTGCCTATCCTGGATAATGGCCATTGACAGACCTATCTAATTCTTTTTTTGAACCCTGTTACAGTCTTGGCTTTCACCACCACCTCTGGCAAGGAGTTCCACAAGTTGACTTCCCATTATTTCAAGAAAAACTTCCTTTTGTTCATTTTAAACCTGCTGGTTATTAATTTCATTTGGTGACCTCTTATTTTTGTGTTATGAGAAGGAGTAAAGAACACTTCCTTATTTACTCCCTCCCCACCAGTCCTGATTTTATAGACATCTATCATGTCCCCACTTAGCTGGCTTATTTACAAGCTAAAAAGGCCCACTCTTATTAAGCTCACCTCATTTTTCCATATCTCAATGACTTGTTACACTTTTCTGTACCTTTCCCATATATATCTTTTTTTGAGATAGGGTGGCCAACTTTGTACGAAGTATTCAACATGTGGGTGTCCCATGGATTTATAAAGAGGCAATATATTGTCTGATTTATTAACTATTGCTTTTCCTAATGATTCTCAGAATCATTAGGTTTTTGTTGGTGGTGGTGTTTTTTTAATACCATGGCTGCACTGTGAGTGGATGTTTTCAGGGAACTATGGACACTGACTCCAAGACCTCTTTCCTGAGTAGCAATAGCTAACTTAAATTCAAGCATTTTACACATATAGCTGGGATTATGTTCTTTCAAAATGCATTAGTTTGCATTATCAGCACTGAATTTCATCTGCCTTTTTGTTAGCTAGTGCCCCAGTTTTGTGAGATCCTTTTTAACTCTTTGCAGTCTGCTTTAGACTTAATGGTCTTGAATAGTTTTGTGTCATCTGTAAATTTTGACACCTCACCATTTAGCCTTTTCCCACGCCATTTATGAAGAGGTTGAACAGCACTGGTCCCAATCCCAACCCTTGGGGGAAAACACTATTTACCTCTGTCCCTTCTGAACACTGGCCATTTATTTGTACCCTTTGTTTCCTATTTTTAGTTAGTTACTGATCTAGGAGAGATCCTTTTAGCTCAAGAGCATTTACTTTGCTTAAGAGCCTTTGCTTAGGGCCCTTGTCAAAAGTTTTCTGAAAATCCAAGTTCCAAAGGGATAGCCGTGTTAGCCTAGTTCAGCAAAACAAAGGAGTCTTTTGCCACTTTTAAAGACTAACAGGACCCCTTTTTTGTTTTGAAAATCCAAATACATTATATCCACTGGCTTGCCCTTGTCCACAGGCTCAAAGATACCTAACAGAGGTCAGTTTGTCAAAGGGCTCGGTGCTTTCAAGCAGTTCAAGCTGGTCACTGAAAACCACAAGCCAAATTTTGAAATGTATCAGGCTGCTTCTATGGCTCTTAAATGAACTCGCATAGAAAAATGATAAAAAGGCAAGAATGCCATATCATTCATGGGCAAACATCTCAAAATGGTCACTCCAATCTGACCTCTCTGTCCTCATCTTCAAAAAAAACTAGTACACCTTCAACAGATGAGCTTGGGAGCTTAAATTCATAACTTTTCTAGATACTAAAAGTCACAGTTTTAATAAGGATAGTGGATTTATGGCTTATTACAGCAATCCGTAACCCTCTTCCCCCTCTCCTTTTTTTGTCTGACTGTAGGGATGTTAAGGGGTCACTTAACACATATTCTAAAGCGGTAGTTCTCAACCTTTTGTGGGTCAGGGCAACTCAGGATGCAGCAGATCCCAGAGGCGTCGCTGGCCCGGGGAGGGACCTGGGACATGGGCCCAGGTCCCGCCCCCACCCTGCAGGCCCCGCCCCCTGGCTGGGGACAGGGCCAGAAGCCGCCACGCCGCCGCAGGTGGCTAGGACCCGCATCCCCAGTGAGGGCTGGGGCCGGAAGCGGCCACAGGCAGCTGGGTCCCGCATCCCTGGCCGGGGACAGGGCCGCCACTGCCACAGGCGGCCGGGCCCTGGATTCCCTGCCGCAGCCGCAGGAGGCCGGGTCCCAGATCCCTGGCCGGGGACGGGGCCGCCGCTGCCACAGGCGGACGGGCCCTGGATCTCCAGCCTGAATGGGCCAGATCCGGGGCACCAGCGCTGGGATTTGGGGCACATGCCCCAGGTGCCCAGCACCAGCGACGCCTCTGCCAGACCCCCAGACTGAATCTAGTCTCACCCCATCTCTATGACGCAGCATTGTGTGGTGACACAGTAATGTGTCCTGGCACAGTGGCTGAGAACAGCTGTTGTAAAGGTTATTTCAATGGGAACTACTCATGCTTAACAATCTGTTCCACCTTGTATTTAGTGCTTTCCTCAGAACTGAAGAAGAGTATCTCAAAAGTTTGTCTCACCAATTGATGTTGGACCATTAAAAGACACTATCATCCAGGATCCCACTCTGCTGTAACACTGCAAACATAGCTAATCAGTGGCGGATTCAGCAGACAGCTGGGTGACTTTTTGGCCTGGAGAACAAACTCCCCTCACGCCTTTAGAGGGACTCCCTGCAGTTCATAGAACAGCTTGTGCTTTCATTGTTTGTATTCTGTGAATAAATGCAGGGATTTTTGGTCCTCAAGCCAGCACCTTTCACCAGAACTAAATGTCCAGTGACTGGTAAAAATCAGAACATCGCCTCTATGATCGCCAACCTACCAGGAGGCACCACTTGTTCCTAGAGCAAAATCTTCTGACAATCTGACCCCATCTGGTATTGGGGGCTGGATCTGCTGGTGGTATAAGTCCATAGGGATCCCCTGAAGTCAAAGTGCCTCTGAAGTCAATAAAACAATGCTGATTTACATTAGCTGACATGTAGGGCTGTAAGGAACCTCAAAAAGTCATCAAGTCTACTATCTTAAGCTGCAGCAGGACCAAGTAAAGCTAGAGTACTCCTGACAGGTGTTTGTCCAACTTTTTAAAAGCTTTCAGTGACTGGGATTCCCCAAACTCCCTTTTGGCCCTAGAAGAGCAGAAAATCTTTTCTGAAAGCTTATGTTGTGTGAGGTTTCCAGCCTTATTTTGCAGATTCAAGCAAGTCAAGTCACCTTTCAGTGTTCTGGCCCTAGGAGGAAACCAAGTATTTCCAGACTGTAGATGCTATGGCAGCATAGCTATAAGGTAGCAGTTGTGTAGAGGACTGAAGAAATATATTCTATAACACAAATGATTCCCGTGTAATTAAATTAGTGGCAGAACTTGTTTGGATTTTTGATCTCCATAACCACAAAGCAAGGGCTACTGCTGGTGGTAGAGCTCTGGTGAAAACCAATTCTGGTTGCTAACTGAACATATGCCTAGCTGCTCTATGTGCTAGGTTGTACTTCTGCAATGGTTTAAGCAGAGATAGTAACTCTGAATTAATAAAGAATTTTCAGTTAAATTATTGACTTCTGATCTTCTTTGGGATAGGACGGACACCTCAAGGGTCAATTGGAAAGCTCAGTAAGCACCAGAATTCTTCTGTTAATTGTCTATACCAGGGTTTTAGCATGATTTCATTACATCTTTCTGGTGACTTAAATTTTAGACATAGACCAAGCCAAAGTGTCTACAGGTCCCACAGAAGTCAGTACTACATAAGATCAGGTCCTTTGATGTTGGTCTTAACCATCCCCAAACCCATGAAGCCTGTCCATCTCTAAATGTCACAGGCATTTGATTTTGGCTTTGTTCATACACACTCAGTCCATGCCTTTGCCTACACTAGAAAGTCTTGTCAATGCAAGGTACAGCAATGATCATAAGGTGCTGTGACTTACAAACAGGCTGTCCGTGTCATCTAAGGTTCTTTGACTCAGTAAGTTTTAATCATTGTTTGGAAATAAATCAGAAGAAATATAGTACCTCTGCCTGCTGTATGGCTGACAAAGACAAATCCAAGCCAAGTGCTTTCACCTTAAGGTGGAACTGAAGAGTCTCCAGCAATTCTCTTTGGAAGCACTTATCAAAATCTCCACTTACTAACTTTAGTCACATCCAAATGGTGATTAGAGTACCCCAAAAGTTAATAATTACCCCCCACTTGTCTGAGGAAATCTTTGGGTGAATCAGTCACAAATTGTTGGATAGTCACTTCTTCAATCTGTGCCTGAAGAGCCTTTCAAATGTGCCTATGAAATGATCCATCTGATTCAGACTCGCTACCTCCCTCTTGTATCCCAAAAGAACAGACACGCCAATCAGAAGAACATTACATAGCTGACCAAACAAATCAATCATTGGGCAAAAAACATAATTCAGCAAGAAGTTTTAAGCTATTAGTCTCATACCTACAATTTCCCATATTAACAATGGTAAAATATATCCAGCCTTCCTGTTTTTCAGACAGCTGCCTCAGCATATTCACAAGGACAGAATATGTAGAGTCAAGCTCACTTCACATGTTCACTGTTTTACTCTCTCCTCTCCAACTTTGCCTAGTTATGACAGGTTCCTGCAAAGGCCTGAAAATAGCTAAGAATAGCTAGTAGAATAACAAACCATCCATCCCAATACTTGACAATGGCTTGGACACCTGGCTGCTTGCTAGAATGTCCCTGTACATCCACACAACAGTCAAGACACCAAAGCACAACCAAAGTTGGTGCTCTGGTTTTAACAGTGACACAAGTTCACTGTGGGCAGCTATTTCATTGTGCAACTTACCATGCAGTGGCACTAGGAATTGTGGGAAGATGCAAAAGATCGCACCTTGAGCGCAGGCTCAACATGTCATTTTGCAGCGATTTCTATCCTGCCATTCCATGAGTTTCCAACTGTGTTTTGTGGTATTCTGCAGTGGCCCCAGTTTCCTGTGTACTGTTATTGCAAGTGTGTGGGGCCCCAATGCTATTCACCTTCAAAAGACTGAGTCTTGGAAATGTGCATGAACTAGAGGACTCTCTCACTGAGTGGATTCCCAGTTTAGGCCTTGGGCCATCTTGTGGTGGAATACCTCACTAAAAAATGGTACTTCTCTATGGTACTGCAGGTGCTTGTGGATCACCATGGGTGGTTCACTGACAATGTCCATAGTGATTGTGGGAGGGCGAGCCTACCCTTACTGTCATGGCACATGGGCTTCTTTGAGCAACACTGATAGGATCAAAGAGTATTTCAATAACGGGTAGAGCAGTGCCAAAAGACCTTTAATCTGCCAAATGCACATTTGCAAGCTTGATGGTGATGCTGTTATGGCAAGTTTCACCTAAATGAGGAAAATATTCCCATGGCTATAGCCACCTTTTGTGTGCTCCATAACATCTGTGAAGCTAAGGGTGAAAAGTTCCCAAGTAGAGTACAGTTGTGAATTGCTTTGCAACTGGCTATGAACAGCTGGATGTCAGAGCTACTAGAAGGGCACAATGGGTACTAAGATGGTCTAAGGGTTTGGAGTATGGAGAAGGCATGGAAAGCAGGTCCATGTTGGCTGCAAGAAGGCAAGGATGAATAGTTTCAGTCTGCAATGTTGAGACTTTAGCAGCTTACCATGTTTGCTCCTCCATGGCTTTTCTCATGCTCATGACAGCTGTCACTCAGTTCTGTTTTTTTCTCTTCTCCTGTATCTCAGTTCTTTGTGTTTGGGTCACACTATGTCTCCATGCCCTTTTTTCTTTTCTCCCTCCCCCCCCTCAGAGGGCTGGAATAGTTTTTGGAACACCTCATTTTTGCTCCCCTGTGGTCATTTACTTACCAGCCAGAGGTATTCACCCAAGTGGAGGAATTTTCCTTGAAGATTACCTTTGTAGAAGCACAATGAACAGAATCTTGACTGGAGTGCAATAACAGCACTGATTCATTATTGCAAAATACATCTTTCTCACTGTCTCCTAGCAAGTGCACAGCTTGATGGTCAATCAGGGCATTGGGAGTTGTGTCCAGGAGCGGGGGGCACTCAAACTGGGGAAAGGTTCTGGGTGTTTATTTGGTGTTTTGATGCAGACAGATAGGGACAAAATTTCAGATTGTGCCATCATTTTCCACAGGCGGGGTTCATAGAAGTTGGTATCTCACTCCTGAGAGTAAACAGGGATGCTTGGGTGCATCTCTCCCATGTGAGCAGCTTAAAACCAGTACCTGTGCTGCTCACCTGCACAAGTGATTGCTGATTGGTGCTGGAAAGCTTCCTACAACAAGGAAGAAACAAAGTAGCTCAGCTGAGGAGTCTCCAGCAGAGGACTGGCAAGTACCTCCAGGAAAGTTTCCTATAGATCTCTCTGGAGGAAACCTGTGGCATCTCGGTGTGCATTAACACATCTTTCCATCACACTGCCTAGCTGTTCAGGGGAACAGGAAGCACGTACAAACAAAGCTACTCTTGTGCATTTTTATCTCTTCAAATAGCTGTATAATGCAACCACAGACCTGATGTACCTCATATGACAAGACAGAATCAGCTCAAAACAAATCACTTACCTGAGCTCGCTCTCCAACATCCTGCATGGCAGAGCTGGAAGACTGGGATTGACTTAGACTCTCTGTGGCCAAAAAGAGGTCCTGGCTCCCCATGTCACCAAACCACATGGTCTCCTGCTCCACATCCTCCTCCAAATCAACCTCCTTTTCCATGACTTCTGCACTGAGTCTGATGTCCTCTGCCTCTGTGGGCCCATGGAAGTATCCATGGGTCTCTTGATGATTGAAGCAGGCTTGTTCCTAAGGATGGCTTCCAGTTCCTGATAGAAACAGCTCGTCTTTGGCTCTGCATTAGAACGACAGACTGATTTTTTTGCATGGTACAGCATTGTGTCATAGCCCTTCTCTGCCATTAAATGAAACATTTAATTATACTTATTAAAAGTTTCTACAGCTGGAGAAAACCTGGAACTGCACAGCCTCCTCTATACAATGCTGATCAGATATGGATGCTCTGATGTGCTCCAAGTGGGAGACATTTGATGAGTGGAGCTGCCATGGTCACCTGTGAAAATTCGGATGCAAGTGCTCCAGATCACCAACTAGGAAGTTGAATTTCAAGAACTCCCGAAACTTTAAAGGAGCAGATGGCTGCAGTGCAGCAGAGTTCAAACTGATAAACCAAGAGATCAGGATGGGCTTTGTGGGACACTTCCTGGAGACCATTTACTGTGATATAACCAAAGATAGTGTCTGAGACTGTCACTAATAAATTGGTGCCAAAAGCTCCATGCTGCTCCTCCAAGTGGTTTTATTATGTCACAAAATCAAGGGAGTTTTTTGGCAGGGTTGCAGCGTACGCCTGCACTGCTTTGGTGCAAAAAGCTGACTTTGGTCAACAAAGTCTGTAGCGTAGACCAAGCTCACGGGTGATCCTTCAACAGACTTGCCTTGAAAAGCTGATGGAGAAGAAATAGAACTAACCCTCAGTAAGGGTAGAAAATTAATGTTTATCAGAGTAAATAAATTATTCACCCAAAGCACAGCCTTACAGCATCTGTGGGTTTTCTCAGAGATAATTATAGCATACATTGGGATGGGGCTGTTTATGTTAATATACTCAGCAGACAGTGTAACAATCTCCTACCATAAATCACCAAAATTGCTTGGAACAAGCCTGGGTCTCAAACCCTTCAGTTAGTATGAACATTCAGTTTACTCCCTGATGCCGTGCACTCTCATGAAGCAAAATGCAAACTTCTCTTCAAGCCATGGTCTCATTTCTAAATGAAATGACTTGTTCGTGTGTTCTTGATATACTGTCAAATACCCTAGCCACTGCTAGATTCCTAGTGCAGTGATTCTCAACCTTTTGCAGGTCACAACATGCTTGATAGCATATTGTGACCCCACAGGGCACAAACAGTCCACCCATCTCAGATTTAATCCAGCCTTTCCCCCCGTTCTCTGTGACACACTTATCGCTGTGTGGCGACATAGTAATGTGTCCCAACACAGTGGTTGAGAACCACTGCTCTCGTGGTTTTCAGTCCAGAGGGAACTCTTCCTGGAACCAGCCGTAGGTAAACTGTGGTGCTAAATGTGACAGAAGCTGGCCTTAAAAGTATGGGAGGAGTCCAAACTGCTGCAGTGGGGTCCCCCATTCAGTTCTGTTTGTGGAGCTGGAGGATGGGCCAATCTACTCTTAGTTACTACTGGCACTTTATAATTGTAAATGTATTGGTCCTCACAACAAACCTGTGCAGTAGTCAACTGCTGGTTATTCCTGTTTTACAGTCTGGGAAATGAAGTCTCCCCAAGATCATACAGTAATGTTGTAATGGAAGGGAAAGGAACCCAGGGCTACCAAATTCCTCTCTAGCACCCTTGTACAAATTCGTGAGTCGTAGAATCACAGAAATTGAAGAGCAACCCCAAGAAGCCACCTAGTCCAGCCCCTGGCACCAAGGCAGCACCAACTAACCCCAGACCATTCCTGACACATTTGTCTTAACCTTGAAGTGTTGTCCACTGCCTCCCTTGGAAGTCTAATGCAGAGTTTAACAAATCTTAGTTAGAAAAGCTGTCCTCATGCCTCATCTGAATCTCACTTTGTCACAGATTTAGCTAATTCTTGTCCTATTTTCAGCAGCCATGGAACACAATTGATCACCGTCCTCCTTTAATGGCCTTTACCATACTTGAAGACTTATCAGGTTGCCCCTCTTTCTTCTTGCCTCGTGACTATGGGTGGTTCTGGGAAGCGAGTGGGGGTGGCTGTAGCCACCCTAAAATTTTCCTTAGCCCCTCTATGGCCTCCACCCACCCTGTAGCAGCTACTGCACTGTGGCCATCCAGATCTGAAGGCAGAGTGGAGATAGTGGTGGTTGTTGGTGAGCTGCCCAGCTACAGTAACAGTGAAAAAATAAGCCCCGGCTAGGCGCAGAGGTGCCCATAAACAGACGTGGCTCACATCCCTGCCCTCCAGGGCTCCCCATAGCAGCACAGACCTGCCCAGGATCACTGTTCCTCCAGTGCTGCAAGGACTCAGCTGTCCCCAGAGTTGGGTCCCCCCAACAAAGTGACTCTAACCATCTGCCAGCATTCAGAGCTGTGAAATCCCCTCCTCCGGCTTCTGGCCTCTGATCTGGCCAGGGCCTCAGGGGAAGAAGAGGAACAACATCAGGCCAGAGAAAAGGGCAATGTCCCAGATATGGACAGGACCCCAAGGCAAGGGGGCTCTAAGACTCTCCTCAGCCCTAGCCCTGGGAACAAGCTGGTCCAGCCCTTGGTCAAGACTAAAAAGGCCCAGATTTTTAAACATTTCTTTATAGGTCAGGTTTTCTAAATAGTTATTTTTGTTGCTCTCCTCTGGACTCCTTCCATTTTATTCACATCTTTCTTGCTGTGTGCTGCAAAGAACTGGACACAGTCCTCACCAGTGCCAAGTGGAGTAGGGAAGTTACCTACAATAGCTTATTTAAAACCCTCCCAAAATGAGACTGGCTTTTTTTCCAACTGCATCATTGTTGGCTCATACTGAATTTGTGATCTAGTTTAATTCCCAGATCCTTTTCAGAACTACCACCTAGCCAGTTACTTTCTATTCTGTAGCTGTGTACTGTTTTCCTTTCCTGTATTTAGTATTTTGTGTATGTCTTTATCAAATTTCATCCTGTTGACTTCAGATCAGTTCTCCACTTTGTCAAAGTCATTTTCGAATTCTAATCTGAACACAAAACTTGTTTGCATCTCCCCCAAAGTGGTCTGATCCATAGATTTTAATAAGCATAATTTTCCCCATCATTCACGTCATCCTTGAAAATATTGACTAATAACAGGCCAAGCACAGATCTCTGTAGGATCACCCCAGCCTGAGGGCAAACCATTGCAAAATACACCTGGTGTATGGGTTTACAACCAATTGTGCAGTCACCTTACAGGAATTTCATCTAGATCAGTTTCCTAGTTTTTGCTTTAAAGAATAGCATGTGAGACAGTGTCAAAAGTTTTACTGAAATCAAACTAAAACATGTGTACTGCTTTCTCCATTTGCTTAGCCAGTAACCCTGTCAAAGAAGGAAATGAGGTTGGTTTAGCATGATTTGTTCTTCAGAATCCATGCTGGTGATTACTTCTCACCTTATTATTCCCTTAGGCGCTTGCAAACTGTTTGTTTAATAATTTGCTCCAGTATCTTTCCAGGTAACAAAGTGAGATTGACTAGATTATAATTCCCTGGGTCCTTTTTGTTCTCCTTTATAAAGGCAGGTACTATGCGTGTCCTTCTTCAGTCTTCTGGGACCTGACCAGTCTTCCAGGAGTTATCAAAAGATCATTGCTTATAAAAATTGCTTCAACTGTTTAAGTACTCTGGACAATTGAGTTCTTTCATCCTCTGTTCCTGAAAAGCACAGTGTGCATAGAACTATCATGCCTGTTCAGTTGTCCATGCACTGCACTTTCAAATGTCTACAAACACTCCTTCTGTGTAGAGTTCAACAGCTATATTGTTCTCAGAGTTGCTTCAGAGAGTCAGGTGAGTGCATGCACACAGTGCTTGCCCGGGGAGAAATGTCTTTCCTTCTTGCTTACTATTTCTCTTAACCTCAAAACAAGTCTTTCAGATTGAAAGAACATGTTCCTTTCTGTGTGTAGAAACATAACATCATTGCTTGTGCATAAAGCCAGCTCCAATTCAGAGGGATTTTCTTCTGTCCTGTCAAACATGTAATCGCTATAAATTAGAGATGTACTTTGAAATGACCAAAACGGAATGCTTTAATAAGCTTAAGCATTCATGGTCAAGTCAAATTGATGCTCAAAAAAAATTGAGAAGCCACAAATGTTTCAGTGAGATTTTTGTTTATATTTGGTTTATCCCTACTCCAGGGGTCAGCAACCCCTAGCACATGTGCCAAAGCTGGTATGCACACCTATTCGCAGTGGCACACAGAGCTCCAGCCCTGCAGTGCTGCGGCTGCAATTCCCTGATGGCCCCACTTCCAACAGGGCCTGCTGAGGGTTGCAGGGCCTGGGGATGGCATGGCCTCGGCAAAGGTTGCTGATCCCTGCCTTGGTCTAAAGCATTTCCTCTGCCTTCTTTGTAAGCCAAACATTGCAGTTAAGATCTAGGATGTGGACCTGAGGTTCCTAAATGGGAGCAGGACAGAATCTGCTAATCATCCTTCACTTGGCACCAAATGACCCAGCTAGATTCTCACTGGAGCATATCAAAGGAGACTACACCAAACTGAGGAAGATGCTTAAGGAAAAGGAGGCTCAGGTGATCTTCAGTGGGATTCTGCCTCTCCCTAGAAGAGGAGGAGACTGAAGGCAAGACAAGACTGTGATGATCAGCAGATGGTTTAGGCAATGATTCAATAAGGAGGGTTTTGGGATGTTTGACCCCTGGGAGGCATTCCCATGGACAGAGGATTGATCTCATGGGCTAGACTCCACCTGAGTAGGAAGGGAAGTAGAGGTTGTCACAAGAATAGAAGACCTTTAACTAGGAACTTGAGGAGAAATTTGGGAGATGCTCATGTAATCTCCATGGCTGATTTTAGTGTAGGGAGGGAAGAAAATCAAATAAGAGGATACGGAAATGGAGACAAGGAAGGGAATAGGCAGAAGAATGGACATTAAGAGGAAAGAGAGTGATGGTACCAACAAAGTGGACAGTTTGGTGACACAAGCAGTAAAATGAATGTATCCCATTGGATGAGGGATATGGATGAAGCCAAGGCAGGGACAACTAAGATGTTTGTACAGCAATGCAAGAGCCTGGGAAGCTAAATGGAGGAACTAGAATTACTGGTGCAAGAAGTGAAACCAGATATTACAGGGATAACAGAAATATGGTGGAATAGTAGTCATGACTAGAATATGGGGTTTGTGCTGGTCAGGAAAGATCGAAATAAAGGTAAGGATGGTGGAGTAGCATTGTATGATAATGATGAGGTAGACTGAAGGAAAGAGGCTGTCTGGGTCAAAAATCACACTGGGGAAGAAAGGCAGTAGAGGTTTCCTGATACAGTTCATAGGGTGTGCTACAGACTTCCAGAAACTTATTTGGACTTGGATAGAGACCTCTGATGTCTCTAATGAAATAAATACTACTGGGAATTGTGTGATTATGGGCTACTTTAACATCCCAGATATAGATTGGAGGATGGAGTATTACTAAAAATAGTAAGGCCAAGATTTTCCTGATCATGATAGCTGACAGCATGGGCAGTTTTTGAAGCTTCTCCTGGGTAAGGCAAGCTACCTGGACCCTGCCCCTCCAGGCCCCACCCCATGCCCACCCAAGGATGAGGCCCTACCCCAGGGCTCTTCCCCAACCCCTCACCACAGTCATTGAAAGGTCTCTGGCCAACTTCCTCCTTTCCTCTCCTTCCCCCACCCCTGCTTATCCTCCCCCCCCCCCTTTTCTCCCAGCATGAGAGGTATCTGAATATGTTCCCCTCCAGAGGCAGGAACTGGGTCAGTGTGGGATGAGAGTTGGTTGCTGTAAGATGACTCAGTCACTTGGCCTGTCCCTCCCTCCCTGGCTGACTTGGGCAGTGACCAGACCTACGGACTTAAGTGTAAACAGACCGTCCCAATCAGGAAGCTTGAGCAGGAGGAAGGAGGGGTGCAAAGAGTCATGTGAGAGGAGGAAAGCTGGGAGAGAAGCTCCCACTGACATAAAATCCCAGTGACAGTCTCTTGTGATCCAGAAATAATGTATGTGAATGAAAGGTTAATTGTGGAAATGCATAGCACTTCCCACCTGATGACCTCAAGGCACCTAAGAAAAAAAGGATGAAGTAAGCTCACAATACTCCTCAGAGAGAGGCAAGTATTATCCATGTTTTTGAATGAAGAAACAGATACAGGCTGATTGCCTTTTAAAATTAATAAAAAGACTCCCCTTGAGATCAAGCCTTAGATGACTGGTAGTCCAATGTCACAGTGCAAGTCTGTGACAGGGGGCCATAATAAACCCTCAAATCTTCCCATTCCTCTCTCTGCTTTTAATAAGCCATGCTGCTTCTTTGTTACATTGCATTTACCATTCCTTGTCTGGAAAATAAATGCGTGTCTTTTAAGGGAAAAGGGACCCATAACTGATTACTGAACAGGGTAGGAGGCAAGGGGAAGAAGGAAAACACCCGTCTGACAAGAATCAATCCACGCAGATTAGGGGCGGGCAGTCTGGGAGCCCAGCTAGGCAGTAAAATTGAAACTGGACTGGAGAAGATATGATTCCTCCTTTGTTTTGTTAAGAAGGTTAGTGTCAGTCTCACACTGCCTGAGGGCATGTCACACTGAGCTCTATATGCTTCATGCAAGTAGCTTCCTAGGTGGCTGAGAGAACCAGGCAGCATGAGGCGAACAAGTTTTGTCTCTCCACCATGGAGCACAAGTGGCAGGGAGAGGTGGGGCCACCACAACTCATCAGTGAAGGCCTTGCCTCCCTGTGCCATCAATAAACTCTGTCCATGGCTGACATTTCTTCACCAAATAGTCACTGAGCCAAGAAGAGGTGATGCCATTTTAGATTTGGTATTGGTGAGTAGTGAGCATCTCATACAAGAGTTGGTTGTAAGAGACAACCTTGACTTGAGTAATCATGAGTTAATTCAGTTTAAACTAAATGAAAGGATAAACAAAAATAGATGCACAGCTAGGGTCCTTGATTCCAAAAGGGCAAAGACACTACTTCACCAGGCCCTTGTGTTTCTCCTCTGGTTCTGCTTTCCTGGTGTGAAGGGCTCTACAAAAGATTCACTATGCCTGTAGTTTGCAGTCACTCCGCTCATTTACTTACAGTCCAGCCCCCACACCTGCCCCAGCAGCCTTAGGCATCTGCATCCACCCCCAGGCCAGCACACAGTCTGGCTAGCAGTCTCCTTCTGCCCTGCTTGGCCATGGCTCCTGCTCTGATTTCCTGCTGTGGTCAGGTCAACAGCTGATCCACTTCACCTTGTAATCCTGGCTCTGACTCAGCCTAATCAGTACTACACATGCTCTAGCCCTTGGGACCAGGGCAAACAGAACCAAATGAGGGGTTTACCTGCTCTTTTCTGTCACAGGGAACCATTACAAAGTGAAAGGAGTTAGTTAAGGAAGTGGACTGGACTGAAGGACTCAAGGATCTGAATATGGAAGAGGCTGGGAGTTAAGTCAAGGTTGCAGAAGCTTTCTAAACCAACATCCCAAGCAAAGGGAAACATTCATAGGCAGCAGGCCATGCTGACTGAGCAAGCATCTGAAACAGGGTATGAAGAGAAAATAGAAAGCCTACAAGGTATGGAAAATTGGAAAGATCAGCAAGAAAAGCTACCTCCTGGAGGTCAAAAAGTTGAAGAGAAAGTGAGAACTGCCAAAAGCCAATCAGAGATACGTCTTGCAAAGAAAATAAAGCCAGTAGGAAAAGGTTGTAGGATCATAATAAAACAAAGCAAGAAGAAGTGGAACCACTAGCCACTGAGGATAGGATGGAGGTTAAAGATAATCTAGTTTTGGTCCAACACCTAAGCAAATACTTTGTCTCCACTTTTAATAAGGTTGATGGAGAACTAACGATGACGGCAGGGTAACTAATGGCAGTGAGGATATGAAAGTAGAAATTACCATATCTGAGGTAGAAGCCAAATTCAGACAGTTTAATGGAATGAAATCAGAGGCCTGGATAATCTCCACCCAAGATTTAAAGGAACAGACACATGAAATTGTAAGCCTGATAGCAAGAATTTTAAATGAATCTGTAAACTCCAGATGTGTACCCTATGACTGCAGAATTGCTACTATAGGTCCTATTTTTAAGAAAGGGAAAAAACAAAAAGCAATCAAGGAAAATACAGATTTATTAGTCTGACTTCAGAAGAAAATTTGAAAGAGAAAGTAATGAAGGACATAGAGGTAAAAGGTAATTGGGGTAAAATACAGCATGGTTTTATAAAAAGTAGCTCATGCCAAACCAGAGGTGAGCAAACTACAGTCCACAGGCTGGATGAAGTCTGCAGGAGCTTTTCATCAACTTCCCCAGCTGGGCCTGACCAGAGCATAGTAGCCACTTCCCCGTTTTGGCCCCAAAACTCTCCACCATGAGGCCCAGCAGTGCCCTGGCTGGAGCATGTCAGTCACTCCCTGTTCCCAGTCCCACCCCTCTCCCATCATGTACAGCAAAGGCCTCCTTGCCATTCCAGACGAGTCGGCCCTTGCCCACCAAATAAGCCCAGCAGCAGCCCAGCTGTAGCACCCTCTCCACACCCTGCCCCTCTGATCACCTGCTCCTTTCTGACCTGCCTAGAGGCAGATGTGACTCTTGGGCCAAAAAGTTCGTGTACTTCTGTGCCAAATCAACCTGATTTTTTGAGAAGATAACATTTTCTTAGATGAAGAAAATGCAGTAGTTCTAATCAACATGGATTTCAGTAAAGAATTTGATACAGTTCCACATGGGAAACTATTAGTCAAATTGGGGAAGATGGGGATTAAGATGAGCACTGAAAGGGGCTTATGGAATTGGTTAAAGAGGAGACTACAGTGGATATACAGAAAGGTGAAGTGTCAAGCTGGATGGAGTTTACTAGTGGAATTCCTCAAAGATTTGTCTTGCGACTAATCTTATTTAACATATTTATTAGTGACCTGAGCACAAAAAAGGGAGTGTGCTAATAAAATTTGCATGTGACACAAAGTTGGGAGGTATTGCCAATGCAGAGGATGGCTAGAGCAGCATACAAGATGATCTGAATAAACTTGACAACTGAAACAATGGAAACGGGATGAATCTAATAGTGCAAAATCTTTCAAATAGACTAACAACAAGAATTTTTGCTATAAGCTGAGAATGTATCAGTTGGAAAGAAAATACAAAGGGAAAGACCTGGGTGTACCAGTGATCTCAGGATGACTACGAGCCATCAACATAACACAACTGTGATAAAGGTCTAATGCAGCCCTAGGATACACCAGGCAAGATACTTCCAGCTGAAACAGGGCATTGTTAGAATCATTATGGAAGGCAGTGGTGAGATCTCCCTCTCTAGTCTCCCACGTTTGGGAAAGATTAACTGAATCTGAAACAGATGCAGAGAAGAGCTATCACGATGATCTAGGTTATGGATAACCTGCATTAGAAGAGGAAATTCAGAGAGCTTGTCTTGTTTAGCCCAACCAAATGAAGGCTGAGGAAAGAAAAGACTGCTTTCTATAAATGCATCAGAGGGATAAACACCTAGGAGGGGGCAGAGTTATCAGTGCCAATGTGGACACAAGAACAAATGGCTACAAACTGGACATCAACAAATTTAGGTTTCTAACTATCAGAGGACTAATGTTCTGGAGCAGTGGTTCTCAATCTTTTGCAGGTCCCGACACACTTGGTGGCATACCACAACCCTACAGGACACACCAGCTCACCTCACCTCACCCAGGCCAAATCCAGCCATCTCCCCCGCTTGCCGTGACACATTTACCACTGTGTGGTGACACAGTGCTTGAGAACCACTGTTCTGGAGCAGTATCCCATGGGGAGCAGTGGGGACAAAAACCTAACTGATTCAAAACTGAACTTGATTAAGTTCTTGGAGGGAATAGTATGAGGCAGCCTATAATGGTGTGCAGCCAGTCTTGGATTGCTAACAGCAAATATCCCCAATAGCCGGTGATGGGACACTAAATGGGGAGAGCTCCAAGTTACTACACAGCGAATTCTTACCGAAGTGCCTGGCCACTGGCCTACATGCTGAGGGTCATATTTAAGTCAGGAAGGAATTTTCTCCCACTCAGCCTGGCAAAGACCTTGGTAGGGTTTTGCCTTCCTCTGCAGCACGGGGTCTGAGTCCTTTGCAATCTTAAAAACTAATGTCTCTGTAACTTGAAGTCTTTAAAGGACGAGTTTAGGTCTGCTCCAGGAGTGGGGGTGGGTCAAGTTCTGTGGCCTGTGATGTGAAAGAAGTCAAACAAGATGATCACAATGGGTCCATCTGGTCTAAAAATCTACAACTCTATAAGCACTGTCCTTTTGCATAAGAATCAGAAAGTGAAACTGATTCAACTCCCATGAACCCAACTCATCCACATTCATTATGCAAATTAGTTGAAATCCAGCAACCACACTATCTTGGGGATTTATATAGGCCCCATTGCCATCATAACCATGCTGCTCACTATGTTGAATTTATTTATCCTCACAGCCTTTCTGTCAAGTAGGAAAGGGCTAGTATCCTTATTTTACAGATGGGGCCTAAGGCAGAGTGAGGCTATATGACTTTAAGCTCCAACAGAAAGTCTGTGACAAAGCAGGGTCCCAGGTCACAAGCTACTGCACTAATCACCTCTCAAATGGCATAGACTGTGGAAAAACAAATCTCTGTAACCCCCCCCCCAGGTTTAACAATACAGAGTATTAGTCAATAAAACGTATTTAAAAATAGAGTGCTCTGAATATGACGTTGTCCCTTTAATGTTGGTTTTTTCTGTATAGTGCACTTACTTCAGGGAAGCCTAACAACATTATCCAACCATTGCCTGGGCTCTTGGGAAATACAAATAAAGACATCCTCCCCACCCCCAGTCCATGAAGGAGACCACACACCCTAATAGCCCGTCTCGGTAAGACAGGTGCTTAGGATCTTACGCATGCTGAGGCTGCTGGACAATTTGGAGCTAGAGCTGCGAGCACTGTAACAACCATTTCTGTTCCATTTATTCAGGGAAAAGCTGCTTATCTGCTTCAAAAAACAGGGACCTAAGGAGATTAATGTAGAGAACAGTCCTGAACTAGAAGCGTGGTGTGGAGCAGATGACCCAGGAGGCCATTTCCAGCCCCACTGGTGTGTATGATTCTATGACCCATCATAGAAAATATGATCAATGCCCTCTTAAAGCCCCATGTGCAAATTGCACTCATCCCTTCCTTGGTCCATTAGTGACACTTGTATCCTACAGAAATATCTTACAAGTGAGGGGCTCCATTTCTCTCAGGCTGATGCAATATGGAATTGATTTTAAACTGGCTTCTTCATACAGACAGATGTATTTTAAAAATCGAGTGGAATTTCCAATCAAACAATAAAGAACATGAAAACAAATTGCCTCCACTTTTTCCCCCCAACCTGACACAACTGCTTGGGACATAAAAGAACGTGCCTGAATGGCAGATGACCGTGGTCGGCTCCTCAGCAGCACTAATCAGCATAAATCCTCTGAAGTCAGAGCTATACCAGTTTTCACCAGTGCAGGTGAAGGTGTGTACCTTAGTGATGGCTAGGTTGGACAGCTGTGGGTGAGAGCTGATTTTAGGTTATCCATCAACAACCACTATCCAATGCCTTAACTAACCCATGGGTTTTCAGCCAGACAGCGCTTCCCACACTGTTAAATGTGAGGGTAGTCTCTGATAGACAGGAAGGGTGTCCCTGGGGGCATCCTTGCACGGAAAAGGCTGAGAGCCATTCTTCATGGACCTTTTCCATTCCCACTCTCCTTTTGTTCATCACACCATGGCTGGTTTCAGGTCAGATGGGAAGGTCCTGGCAAGGGACCATGTCAGCACACACCTAGCACAACAGAGCACTGTTCTTGAGTGGGGTTTTTGGGTGTTACTACAAGAAAACGAAACCAAATAAGACTGCATCTAAAATATACAGTAGTCACCACCATACCAGAACTTATAGTATGGCATGCTTTTTGCATTGCTCTTGGGGCAGGGGTCATCTTTTTGTTGTGTTTGTACTACTCCTAGCCCTGGCCCATCACTGTGGCTCATAGATGTAATAAATAATATGCTGTGATATATTGACGAACATGCATACACACTGTTTTCTCTCCACAGGGATGGAATCAGCATCTGCGTGACCCAGGCTCCGTAGTGCGAGCTACTAATGGAAAGTCTCCTCTAGCTCAAGTGGTAACTATTGGTATTTTTGGATTTGAGTTTTCTCCGCACTATCACAGTGACATTCCAATTGTCCGTGAGATGCAGCATGATGAAAACCACAAAGACAAGTAAGCATGGATTTACGACAGTTCCATAATATTGCTGTGGGCCAGTGCTTTTCAAACTTAGGGTCGGGACCCAGTACAGGGTCACAGCCCCTCAGGCACTGGGTCACGGTGCCCCCTGCCACCATCAACGAAACACTGGAATGCATTGCTGAAAGGTGTGATTGTTTCGTTGCAGGTGTAAATGATTTTTTTCAACTGGCTCTGGAGAAAAGTTTGCAAACCACTGCTCTGAGCCATGTGCACGCAGATGTGTGTACTAGTTCTCATATCAGGTTAGACAAAAAGCAATGCCCTGCAGGCTGGCAGGCATACACATGATTGTGACAAGTGTGCAAATAACAAATCCTGCCCCTTCCGTGTCTGGCCTATCACGAGTGTTCAGGCACCAGTGTTAGGAGGCAGCAAGTCCAGCGCTTGGTGTGGACAAACTTTTTTCCATTCAACATTTTGACAGATTTCTTGCTTGTGGTTTTATTTTCTTTCAGCAGCCTAATGCATTTAAATAAAAATAGGCCCCTCTTTCAAAGTCTCAGCTATGGCTGCTGTTCTCCTGGGGCAGGAACTGAACTTGCTACCTGACACTACAGGCCTATATCAACTACTGTTGCAGCCACCTTGGTCACACAAGGCTGCTCCTTTCTTGGCTGTGGCTGGACTGGAATCTGTGTTCTGCCTAAACAGAATGAGGCCAGGGTATAGACTGCCGCATGCGTGGCTCCTACCCATAGTAGCATGGACTGAAAGCAAACAGGCGGCAGCATTGCTTTGTTCTTTCCCTCCTTTCATTAAGGTCCAGCCCTGTTGTTTAAATCACACAGCTGTGAAACAGCCATAAGTGGAGTCAAGGGAAAACAGGCTAATATTTACCATGGAAGGAAGCTGCACTTGATCAGCTCTGAGATTAACATGTCTTGCGCTAAGCCTTGTTATCAGAGTCAGACTTGATATTCACCATGATCTATGTCAGCAGTTCCCATCCTGTGGTCCAGGGGCAAAAGTGGCCCACAGAGGCTTTCAAAGTGGCTCATGGCTCCCCTCTTGCTGACTGTCTAAGTTCCCAAGTGGAGCATGTTTCCACAGGGTTAAAATACCCATTCAGGATCCTTGCTGCAGCCAAAGGGGATAGCAAATCAATGCTCCCCTCCTCCTGGCTGTAGCAGGGAGCATGGCAAAGTGCTTTACCTGGTCCATAGGCGCTGTGGTCCTTGCTGGAGCCAGAGGGAGGACAGCACTGACCTTCTCTCCCCCTGGCTGCAGAAGGGAGTCACTGCCTAGGGAGCATGGGGCTATAGGATGCATGCCATTTCTCTGCTGCAGCTAGCGAGACGGGAGATCAGCAAAGAGGCTGCCTCCTCACTGAACTGACTGCAGTGGGCATTCTTGCTGGCAGATACTGGGGGCCCTTTTGGGTTGTAAAAATGATGGGTGACCCTCAAGTCAAAAAGGCTCGGACCCACTGGTCCGGGTGGTGGTCTGGCTTTGGAATCTATCAGGCACGGGCAAGCGCTTACCATTGTAAACTGCTGACGGTTACCTTTCCTAAAATACAGTATGTAGAGGGAAAGGGAGGGTTCTCAGAGGAGTTTCTATTTGAAGGAGCTTGTACAATGACTCATTTCTACTGCAACTGCAGGTGCTTTGCCATCACCCAGAGATGGGCAGCTAGGGAGTCAATAGGAGTTTTAACTCATGGACCTTATTGATGTTCCACCTGTAAGACCAGGCAAAATGGACAAAGTGCTGTCTCACACGAATGCCTGGTAAAGACGAGTACTAGCCCATTGTACTTTGGCAGAGTTTGTGTAACGAGGTTTTGACTGAGCTAGTTTTCTAATTATCTCACTAAGCCCATTCTAGTCCATAGAGTCTTGTCAAGTTTACTTAGACTGTAAGCTCTTTGGGGCAGAGACAGTCTCTTTTCTCCATGTTCGTACAGAGCCTAGTACAGGATGGTCCTGGTCTGGAGGGGAGCCTGTGAGGCACTGCCACAATACTGACAATAAATAACTCAGATGGAGCAATGGCAAAAAGATTCTTCTGCAGAGATTCAGAGGTCTTAAGGCCTGCGGTCACCTCGTCTGACCCGCATAACCCAGATTTCACCCAGTGATTCCTGCATTGATATCCTTCTTGCATTTAGGTACCATGGTGGTGGGTACACTAGACATACCTGGATGAGGCAACATGGAAAATAAACCTATTGTGAAATTACAAATATACATAGCCTTGAAATCAGACACAGGGTTCAAACCATCAGAGGAGTAAATAGCTTTCCAAGCAGAGCTGTGGGGGCAAAAAACATAACTGCCTTCAAAACTGAGCTTGATAAATTTACAGAGCAGATAGCATGATGGGATGGCTTAGCTTGGGAATAGACTGATTTTTCACTAGTGGTGGTGGATACGCCAGTAGCTTAAGAAGGGAGGATTGGTGAGCTGGGTTCTGAGTTATTACAGAGATTGTTTCTTGTGTGACTAGCGGGTGAGGCTTTCCTACATGCTTGGGATTTAACTGCTTGTCATATTTGGGGTTGGGAGGGAATTCTCCCCTGGGGCATATTGGCTAAGGCTCTCAGAGATTTTCATCCTCCTCTGTAGTGTGGGGCATGGCTCACTTGCTGGTGGATTCTCTGTGTCTTAAAGTCTTTAAATCATAATTTGACGACTTAAATGACTCCATCATAGGATAGAGGTTTATTGCCGGAGTGGATGGATGAGCTTCTGTGGCCTGCATTGTGCAGGAGGTCACATAGATGGTCACAGAGTCTACAAGTCTATATCCCGGATCGCAAGAGAATTAGGTGTCTCTAGAAGACCCGCTTTGTGTGGTGCATCACCAGTGCCAGATCAATACAGTTTTAAAATGGATAGCCGTGTTAGTCTAGTCCAGTGAAAAAACAACAAGGAGTTGTGTGGCACTTTAAGACTAACAGATTTATTTTTTGCATGAGCTCTCGTGGGAGAAGATCCCACTTCCTCAGATGCTTCGAAGACGGGTGAACTTACAGAAAGGAATGAAACTAAATGCAAGGGGGTGTAAAACATAGGATCAGGTCATACAGGAACAGTAAATCAGAGCAGTTTACAGGCTCAAACCATGGGAAGCCTGAAGTCAAATTACCCTTTGTAATGGGAAAAGAACCCATAATCTCGATTGAGTCCTGCTTTCACAGAATTTAGCTTGCATATTAATTCGAGTTCAGCTGTCTCTCTTTGAAGTCTTGATGTCCCAGGTACAGCTCTAACAACAGTCGTTAACAAATCCATCATCGAGTGATTAGGAAGATGGAAGTGCTCAGCAACTGGTTTCTCTGTTCTTTGATTTCTGATATCAGCTCTGTGCTCATTCAGTCTCTTACGGAGCGATCGTCCTGTTTGTCCAACGTATAAGGTGCAGGGGCATTTCTTGCACATGATGGCATAGACCACATCAATACAGGCCTATAAGGACTGAAGCTCAGGGCCGCAGGACAAAGTATTTAAGTATCCTGCTTGTTGTGGCCCCCAGCTCCACCCTGCTCAGTGTTGGTGACTTGGAGGGAGTGCAAGGAGAGCCCCTACCCTGCCAGTACTGGTGGGGATGTGGCTGCCCTGGGCTAGAGATTGGGCTCCACACGCCACCCTGCCCGTGGGCCAGCTGGACAAGCCCCAGGGATGGAGTTGGCCAGCAAGGCATGTGGCCACTCTGCTCCGGGGGCAGGACTGGCCGGCATGTGGTACAATCTCTGGCTCAGCCTTCCAGGGCCCGTGGCCCTGGAGGGCCACACCGGAAATTGCACCACATGAGAGCCAGCCCTGCCACCCTCCAGGGCGGACCAGCCCAATTGGGGCTGAGACAAGGGCTGAGAGTGGCCTCTGGTCCCAGGGCTCCCCCCCAGGCACTGACCTTCCAACAGACTGACATAGGGGAGGCCACGGCATGAGGGGCCACCACTGCCAGATGGGGCCCCATTTGGAGTGGGGACCGCCAGTGCTGGCAGCCCATGGCCCTGAGGCCCCTTAATTCAGAACTGTGCATGACTGCGATGACTCAGTTGAGTAAGAGATGCTGGGCTGGGCCCCTACAGCATTTTATTCCAAAGGCTCTCAAAGCACATTATGGACATTCACAAGCGATATTGCACTTGCTGGGATCACTCCCCTGGCACTGATGGCTTAAGCATAGTAGCGGGAGGCCTGAACTCTTGACTCCTGGCTTTGAAGTGGATGTGCTGCGTGGCCGTGGAAAAATCATTTTCACCCCGTGCCTCAGGTTACCTAATCATGGACTAGGAATAGCAGTACTTTCCTGTCTGACAAGGAGGAGGGTTAATTAGTGTCTCTACAGTGCTTTGAGAATTTATCCCTCAGATGGAGTAGGGCAGCCAGCAATGCTACACAATAGTTTAAGCCAGGAAGTGAAGTGGAGAATGTTGTTACCCCAAAACTGGTAAATACAGGGGTTACTATTAAGACTGAGCTGAAAAGACCCAACTGGTTACCATGCTCTAAGTCAGTGATTTCCAGTTAGGTCCAAACCAGGAAACTAGAGCTAACTAATTCATATAAAAAAAGTCAGCTGGGGTCTTCAGTGGCTGCAGCTTGACAAAACGCCTTTATTATACTGCATCCAAACAAGCACCCCCAGCAACACAGGGACCTTTGAAGACCACGATGAGAGCATGGATCAGCACTAAGACTGAAATGAATACTGACTACAGAGCCACAGACATCACACCCTGCACGGCAGTGGGGTTCTCCCTTCACCGGCCTTTGATGTTCAATCAGATCACAACACAAGGTAATGTGGCTGCATCAAGAGGGAATCAGGCACCTGTAAGTTCTTGCATCTTCAAAGCATCTGATGAAGTGGGATTTTTCTCCCACAAAAGCTTATGTGATAAATAAATTTGCTAGTCTTTAAAAGTGCTACAGGACTCCTTGTTTGTTTTGCTGGACTACCCCAATCTGGCTGCCCCTTTGAAACCAAGCACCTTTATGTTTTCACTGACTGAAGCAAGGGGTATTTTACGACACTTACTGTTGTTTATTTGCTGTAGCATCACTTGTAACCCAGTCACCTGAGGCCAAAGCAGTAGAGTTAGACCAAGCAGGTTAGCTCAGCCAGTTTGAGCTGGTCCTTGGAGTTTCTTATAAAGCCATTCAAAAACAGCATGAATTCCTCTGCATCTTTCTGACATCTTCTTGGATATAAACTGTTCCAAAAATTCAACATAGTGTTTACATACCTTTAAAGTATATAATGCTAACATTTTTCACACACCCGTCTTCCTTGGAGATTTGCTATTGCCTGGTCCTTGAAAGGACCTGCTCCATGATCAGAAATTAGTATCATGCCAAAAAACTGCAGCCTCCAGTCCTTCCCAAGGCTCAGAGAAGTTTGAAGCTAGCATTTTGATTCTAGTCTTCACTGTTTGCCTTCCATGAATAAAATAAGGTGGTGGTGGATATGCTATTAAATTGAAGGACTACCTGCTTTGATGCAGCTAAATATTTCTGTATGCTATATCATCACAGCAGAGATAGCTATAATAACACATCACTTCTAGTTCAATGAGGGAAAGAAAAGTACCAACCTACTTACCAGCTAGAAAGCAAAAGGAAGAAAGAAGCTGCAGCAATCAGGTCAAAATGGGTTACTTTATGGCTGCAGATGGCTGTCTCTCCTAGATTTAAAGGACCACTAATCAGAGCAAAGCATGCTGGGAAAAGCCTATATAAAAGGGTGAAACAACAGCAGAAAGCTCAGAGATTGCTGTAAGCCAGAGAGTTAGTCTGTTGGGGAAATAGGCTAAATACCTGAGTGTTTGAGGGCTTGGATAAAGAATGTTCTCAGGTTTTTGTAGTATTTCTTCACATACACACAAGCCTTCTGCTTATTCAAGCCAAACACTCATACATGAGCAAGTAAGCAAGCAAGCAACCAACCCAAAATCTCATCAATAAATCAAGCTATTTCTTGTGCTTGTTGGGGAGGAAGTGAGAGCAAGAGAGTGAGTGAGTTCTGGTTTTAAATTCCTGGATTGGAGAGGGTGCAGCTATGCTACTGGGAAGGAGTCCATGAGATAGAGGAAACCCTGTTTTAAGTGCTTGGGATATTTATTTCCACTTCTTGTCTGCTTAGCTGTAACACCATCTTTATACAATGACAAACTGGCAATTTCCCTCTGGCATCATTCACAGACAGTGTTTCTACCACCACCCCTCACAGTCCCTACCTGAATAATGAGCATATTCCAAACATGTAATTGCTACACCACTGGGTCAAAGCCAAGATCTTTCTGCAATTCCAAAGGATCATCCTTTTATACTGACAAACCACGTGACCATCAGCACTCAATAAAGCAGGAGGGGTTCAGGGCTGACCATTAGAGATCGTTCACATTCAAGAGAGGATGTTTAAAATCTGAGATTTGATTGCAAACTAAAAAAATAAACCCCTTTTCCAAGAGAGACATGTGGCTTTACGGACAACTGGCATTTTTAACCCGTGAGGGTTTGCACAACTGAGCTTGGCGTTTGACTCTAATTATCAATCTCTATATAAAATATCAAAGCATATGCCAAGTCCCACTACCTTAAGCAGCTCTGAGTCAAGACAAGCTCTTCATAGCTGTTCTGTGCCCTGTTGGGATATAGGCCCTTTCTGATTTCCCTGGAGAAACTGCTTCTTCTAGTCTCAAGGGTGATGATGTGCCAGGCAGCAGGGCAGCTGCAGACAACCTTTCATGTGCATCAGTGAGACAGCGAAAGAGGCACTGCTTCAGCCCATAACAAGCGCTATTCATTACGATGGACTTGGGTGGGCTGACTTGAGAGGAAAAATCAAGCGTTCGGCAGCAACAAAAATACAAGACTCCACTTAAGGTGAAGGGCTTGGAGGAAGAGTCTGCCTATGAGGCCCCAAAGATGTGTAGATTTTTGCTCACTCTATCCCTGGAGGACGCACACTGAGTTTGAGTACTGTAGGAGATCACTGATAGCTTGTCTATTTCTTTATCACTGTTAACATTTATTTTACAGTAGGCTCTAAAGGCTGCAGCCAAGAGCAGGTCCCATTGCACTGAACCGTACAGTATAGATCAGCAGCTCTCAGTCTTTCCAAACTACTGTACTCCTCTCAGGTGTCTGATTTGTCTTCTGTATCCCCAAGCTTCACCTCCCTTAAAAACTGCTTGCTTCCAAAATCAGGCGTTAAAAATACAAAAGTGCCACAACACATTATTCCTGAAACATTACAGACTTTCTCATTTTTACAATATAATTATAAAGGAGATAAACTGGAATATAAAGACTGTACTTACATTTCAGTGTATATAGAACAGCACAAACAAATCATTGTCTGTATGAAATTTTAGTCTGTACTGACTCCGTTAGTGCTTTTTATGTAGCCTGTTATAAAAACAGGCAAATATCTAGCTGAGTTCATATACTCCTTGGCTGATGTACCCCCAGAGGTACATGAGCTCTGGTTGAGAAGCACTGATGTAAATACATAATAATTTCTGGACAACTCTTGGCAGATACAATAGCATACTGGATACCAAGCCAAGTTCCCCCACATTTACACTTGTGCAACGCTACAGGCTTTGCAGACTTAGAATCATAGAAACTGGAAGGGACAACGAAAGTCATCGAGTCTAGCCCCCTGCACTCATGGCGGGACCAAGGACCCTATTAAACCATCCCTGACAGGTGCTTGTCTAACCTGCTCTTAAACACTTCCAATGATGGAGATTCACCTCCAGGCTTTGTGGCTCAGGTCCATCTTTAACAATCATAACTGTCCCCTGACAGTTTCAAGTATTTCCAAACTCCTTCTACCTGTCAGCAGTCACGCTGCAGGCCAGCACGTTATGAAGAAATGTGACCACTTGTTCAGAAACTGCAGAAAAGCATCTTGAAAATGAACTTCCTGGCAGGTTGCAAAAGGCATCCAATTAATAATTTAGTGCTAATTCCTTTGCTTTAATTAATACTGTATGTTTCTGTAATTGTCAGGTACATTATAACACTATCGATTTGCATTATTGCAATGTGATGCCTTGAATCTGGAAGCTTATTAAATTCAGTTATTAATGAATTATCAGATAATTTTTAATAAAGGAGTCACAGTTTGAAGTGCAAATCCATCTTGTTAGTGCTTTAGGTTTTTTAACCTTTCTTTCCATGAAAAGAGAGCAGTATGGATGTCTCAGACATACCTGTCTGGAACTGGGCATTAGAGGATAGAAAAATTCCATACATGAGATGTTGGGGCAATCAATCATACCATCATAGAAACCAAAAGGGTCCATGAGAGGTCATTGAGTCCAGTCTCTGCACTCATGGCAGGACCAAGTACCCTCGTAAACCATCCCTGACAGGTGTTTGTCTAACTTCTCTTAAAAACTTCCACAACCTCCCTCGTCAACTTACTCCAGAGGTTAATCACTCTGACAGTTAGGAATTTTTCGTAATGCACAACCTAAACCTCCCTTGCCATAATTTAAGCCCATTGTTTTTGTCCTATCATCAGCAGTTAAAGAGAATAATTTTTCTCCCTCCTCGTAACAACCTTTTAGGTACTTGAAAACTATTATCATGTCCCCTCTCAGTCTCCTCTTTTCACACCCAGCTCTTTCAATCTTCCCTCATAAGTCAAGTGTTCCAGACCTTTAATCATCCGTGTTGCTCTTCTCTGGACTTTCTCCAATTTGTCCACATCTTTCCTGAAATGAGGCACCCAGAACTGGACACAATACCCCAGTAGAGGCCTAATCATGGAAGAGTGGAGTGGAATAATTACCTCTCGTGTCTTACTTACAATACTCCTGTTAATACATCCCAGAATTGTGGCGGAGTTTTTTGTTTGGTTGGTTTGGTTTTTTTTCCAACCATGCTACACTCTTGACTCATATTTAGCTTGTGATCCACTATGACCCTGAGATCCCTTTCTGGAGTACTCCTTCCTAGGCAGTCATTGCCCATTTCATATGTGTTCCTCATGATGCAGGAAAGACGCATAGACATTAAGGTCAGAAGGGACCAATATGAGCTTTGATTGTTTGTTTGTTTTCTGGCATTGAGCAGAAGACATGGAATCAAGATTTGAGCTTTTGACCCAACTCTGCTGTTTATAGTTGCTCTGTGATTTTGGGCATCTCACTTAGGCTACATCTACATGGCAATTAAAAGCTCACGGCTGGGTCATGCCAGTTGATTTGGGATCACAATTCTTGGACTACAAGGTATCTAACTGTCTCAAGGATAGACTTTGGCATTTGGGCCCTGTGATCGTGCATGGAGGGAGGAACCCATCTACACTGCAGTTCAACAGAACCTTAGCCTGAGTCCCACAAACCCATGTCAGCTGGGCCAAGTCAGCTGCAAGTGCATAACTGCAGTGTAGACATGCCCTTAGGCTTACTCTTGTAAACTCAATCTTTGTTCTGGCTGATTCATTTCTTTATTAAAGAACAGGTAAAGTCAGGAAGGTGACCATAAAAATAGCATCAACCTAGTCAATAGCTCCGTAGCCTCCTTGAGTTTTTGAGTCATATCTGCTCAGTTGCCTGATAAAAATAAATTCATACCCTTGTGAGAACTGCAGAGTCATTCCATTTATTTCATTCCCCTGAACTGGCTGAAGACCAGAATACATTCAGAGCAAACGGCAGTTGATTATCTTTTTTCTTTTTTTCTGGTGGGAAAGATCAAAAGGGTTCTGACCAGTAGCGATGCTCCTTGGGAGAACTCGAGGAGGCAAGTAATATGGAGCTCTGTGCTGTGCAAAAGTGGAGACAAAAGACTGATACTTCGGAGGTCAAATCCACTGATGTGCTGGTGTTGAGGAGGAGATGGCGTGATAGATTCACAGAGCACTGTGGTAACTTGTGCAATAAGAGATTCCCCTGCATTTATTTTGCTCTCATTTTGTCAGTTCCCCATCTTCAAGCATCTGATGAAGTGGTATTTTCTCCCACAAAAGCTCATGTGATAAACAAATTTGTTAGTCTTTTAAAGTGCCTCTGGACTCCTTGTTTGTTTTGCTGGACTAGACTAACATGGCTACCCCTTTGGTTTTTTGGATGAGGCGATCTGTAGCAAATCTTCATGGGATCCACCTTCTAAAACTGGCAGAACTTGTTTGGGAGGCTTCAAACAAAGTAACAAAGAGGAAGAGATGTGATGCTTTTTCAGAAAACAGAGGAACCTTCTACACTCTTTTCTAACTGATAATGGGTATCCAGATAGTCAGCCAGAATTGCTGATATTGTTAAAATCTCTTCTTTATTTATATCTTTAAAGGAAAACAAAATATGCCTCAGTCCTACAAAATGGCACGTCTACTAGATCTCATAGTGCTGTCACTGTTCCCTGCTTCCTCCCTTCCTCTTGCTGCTTCTTATATCACTGTGCTCCTGGATCCTGAGAAATATTTACTCACAGGCTTAGCTTTTCCATTGTTCCCACTGAATTCAACTGAACCTCGGACTGGACCAGCACGAGAAGTAGCTAACCAAAGAGCAGGACACAAAAGCTAACACCACAGAAACTTTTATTGTTGTTCTTAGACTGGTTTATGTTATCACCTGGTGCCTCCACACAGGGATCAGGGCCCTGAGGTGCTGGGTGGTGTACAACATTTTATCATAAAGCCAGGCCTGCCCAAACAGCTACAAATCTTGTGTCAAGATACAATGGGACCATTGCCCATCGCATCAGAGGGTAGCCCATCACCGGTGCTGTCTGATCCCAGCTGCCAGGAGTTTAGCATCATTGCAGCAGCCGCAATATAATAATAACCTGCCACAGACTTTTATGGCTCAGGATTTCATATTCTCCATGCCCAGAATTTGACTGGGATTAAGAGTTGACTGAATTGAGGGGAGAGGATCACACACCCTATCTGCTGGGCTTCGTGCTAATTGGAGGTCACAGAAAGAATTGCCATTAAAAGGCTGTATAATCTCTCATTTTAGTTTCTTGGTAACAGGCGTGGGGAATCAGAGGCACTGCTGGTAACTGGCTAGTGACTCTAACTGCAGCATTAGCCATCAGTTTGGAGAGAATCTGCTCTCCTTTTGAAACCTGTCCTGACCTGGACATTTTCAGGTGTTTCATCCCACGCATGGACAGGTCATAAGAAGCATTCGGTGCTCATCATAGCAACAAACTATGCTAAGCCCCAGGCCAGATCTTCAACTGGTGGAAATAAGTTTAGTGCCACGGAGTTCAACAGAGATCTGCTGATTTGTTCCCTTGAGCAGCTGACCCTGTGTTCAACACCAAGCGTCTCTGCTAGTACACAACATCTTTATAGCATTTGATCTGTTTACTAGAGAAGAAACAGAAAGCAGCTTAGGCACGGAGACTGATGGAGAGCTGGACCACTGTTCGCATGCCTTGCCATGCTAGGCTTTTATGGGAGAGTTCAGTGAGTGAGGTGAGGTCTCCTCAAGTTGGTGCAGAGGGTAAATTGCACTTACTCGTCTAGCCTGTTACCCAAGACCTCTTGCTTAACAAAAGACTTCTGATTTGTGCAGACAAGGAAAATAACCCAGGGAGGGATGTGCGGCTTTGTGAATTCTAAATGAACTGTCCAGACCTTTAATTCAAGGCCGCCAGTCAAATCCACTACAGGAGATGGTGTCTCATAGCACGCACCTCACCTTACTCCTTTTTGCAGTCTCAGCAGAGAAATCCAGGACTGGGGATGGAAATACCTTGGGGGCTGTCTCTTGCAACCACAATAAAGACCCACTAGTAGGGCGGTTTCTGCAGGAGGCTTGCACTGGTGCTACCCTTGTTGTATGGATCAGTAAAAGACTTCATTCCTTAGGACTGTCCATGCAGAAATTTTCATTAGCATTAACTTCAACACAAACAAGACAGTGTCCCAAACTGAAAAAAGACAAGAGGCAAAGATAATCCCAGAAACCTACAGTGGTGTCACTCTCTTTGATCTATGCAGTCCGCTCCACTTCCTACTGCTTGACAACCGAGACGGGACACAACCCAGAACTAATTGCCAAAGTTGCTGAACATTTTTTCCTTCTTTTTTAAACTTTCATGGACAGAAATCAGGGGCAAATTTGTAGTTTTGTGCTATTCTCAGCTGCTGTTTTCACAGTATTCAGTATTAGGAAACAGCGTTACCCGTGGGTTTTCCTACCAGAAAGAATCATGTAACAAGTAGAAGTACAGGTCAGCTAAAAGAGATGTGACTCTTGCTAAGCATTTTATTAACTGTTACTCTCTGGCTGCCAGATGACTCAGGGATTTAGTACAGGGGATGAGGAGTTCTCACATCTAGGTCAATATGAAGTTACTGCAAGATGGTTATGAACAAAAGTCTTTATTATATTGAAGTGCTTGCTAATGGAGTCCTGCATGGTGTCAATGTAGAGCCCGGTAGTGGGTCTGGATTACGAACAGGGTTAGAAATAGTCCCGCATAGGGTTCAGCCGGCTGATGTGAAGCTGATGTGCCCAGTCTGTTTTCCAAGTGCCAGTTCCTACCAAACAGGGATCAACATCACAAATAAATCCCGTAACAGCTGGCTCCTTTTTGGAATGTCACAGCAGACGGCTAACGACTGAATAGATGTCGAATGAATTACTGAATAAATCATCCAATTTTTTGATCAGAAGACTGGAGGTCTGTGTCCATTCTTAGGAGCACTGTATTTCAGGTCCAGAAAAGAGGATGGGGGAGAATGGGGGGGGCTTACCTGTGGCGGGGTTACTCACCTGCACCTGGGTACAGTGTCGGTCCCTGTCACCATGGCACAAGCACAGGATGCAGCAACAGCCATCATTCAGGGCCTCCGTGCAGGATCCCCTCCCTAGGACTGAGCACTGGGACCCATGTGGGCAGGGTCCCAACAGTGGTGTTGGGCAAGGGAATGAACCAATCAGCTGCGGATGCAGAGGAATGGACCAATCAGGAAGTGGACCAATTAGTGTAGCAGACTTTAAAAGAGGCTGAGTCTGGGAAAACCCAGTTGTATGGTAGCCCTATGAGCCAAAGTCCCAGTTGTCGATGTCATGAACAGTCGCAGGGGTGCAATCAGTTCCTGTATGCGGCTGCTGGCTGAAAGATTGGTGGGTGAAGCACGTGGAGGGATGTAGCTTGGCATATGCAGGTCAGATTAGATGATCACAACGTTCCCTTCTGGTTTTCAAATCTATTTAGCTCTTCTCTCCAGGCGAGGGCTCAGTGGCAGGGCTTTGGCGAGAGGATGGTAAAATTATCTTGCTGCCACTATCAGATCTTTTGGGTGGACAAATTAAACATTTGCCAAAGGGGTAGCTGTGTTAGTCTAGTCCAGCAAAAATACCAAGGAGTCATGTGGCACTTAAAGACTAACAGATTTATTTTTCGCATGAGCTTTCGTGGGAAAATATCCCACTTCGGAAACATGCCAATCTCCACCTCAATTTCCCATAACCTCCAGTGGGTGTCTGTTGCTTGCGTTTAAGGTGTTGGGTTTGACCTACAAAGCCCTAGAAGGCTTGAGACTGCCCAGCATGAGAGACCACCTCTCTTCTCATGCCACCTTGGTGCTGGGCAAAGGCCTTGACTGGGATCCTATTTAGTTTGGAAGAGAGGGATGCTGCTGTTTGAGTGGTCTGCGTCAGGGGACCTCAGTCTGGGGTGGTCTTCCATCACGTCTAGGTCCAGTTATAGGTCCAGCTCACTGGACCTCCCAGACTTGCTGCAAACATATCTGTTTGGCTGGGCTGCCACGGCGGATGGGACTGGTATATTTGATGGACTGGTTCTCTTGTGTTCTTCTGGCTGTTGAATTTATTTCTGTCATTTAGCGGCAGGGCTGCTGAACACTCTGGTGAGGGCGGGCCCCCTTTTATTTTTATCTGGAAATCTAAATAAATAAAAGTTTATGGCTATGTCCAAGAGAGATTGTTTGCTGGGGCCACACTCTCTCCTATTTCACCCCAATTACAGATGTTTCAGGGGGAACATGAATTCAGGAAGGTGGTATATGCGTTTCCCTTTCCCCTACCTCTTGACAGCCCTCATCAGTTTTTCAGGCCTCAGAAGTGCCTCTTTTGTGAAGGAAAACATCTTAACCAGTGACGAATTCTTGGTTTTTATCTGCTGATCAAGATTCTGAACCCCATTCTGCATTAACCTTGTTCATTTCCATGAGACTAGATACAGAAAAAGAGACACTACCGGCACTGGTGCCAACAATACGCTGATGATACTCAGCTGTGTTCCTCTTCTAGAGCCACCCCACCAAAAATCTGTCACGATGCCAACAAGAGATCAGCTCCTGGAGGAAGAGCAGACTCAGCTTTGGCAAGATTGAACTGATGTTGGCCAGAAGAGGAAAATAATTTGAATAACTAGTCGGGACACCCTCTTCCCCATCCATGAAAGACAAATGGCCTCCACTGGTCAATGTGTTACCTGGAGCTTCTTGCATTTCCTGTTTATCTCAAATTCCTATTAACGTCAAATCTCCTGCAGCTGACAGTACCTCAGAAACCACTTAATCAAGAAAGTCATATGGAGAGCTGCCTCAATAAACAAAAAAGCCTAGGGAAAAAAGAGAGGGAAAAATGATTGAAGTGACTTAATAAAGAGGAAATGGAAATTAACTGAAAGGAAAATTGTGCAAAATGCAACAATAATAGTACAAAAACCAGCCAAAGAAAATTATTTAGCTGGAAAATATCCATAATTGTAATAGGAAGTAGTTCCAGGGAGGTTAAATATTTGAGATCATGTCAGATGTGCATCTTATACACTGCAGGAGACAGAAATTCAATGGCCTTGTCTTTTTTCCATTTTTTATAGAACAATAGTTCAACAATAGCAAGAGTGGAAAACCTAAGTGGCAGTCATTAATTAGCTGGACAACTAGTAAAACTGAAAGCTCCAGAGCTCTATACTCCACTGGGGATGGAGTTTTTTACTTGTACTCAAAAACTTACCCCACATAAGCATATTCTTCATTATTATTACTACTCAGTTACAGGAAAGCATTGTGTGTACCCATTACATTCCTCCCTATCACCCCCGTTGTATTCCAGCCTTGTTCCACACCAGATGTGGCTGCATTTCAGCATTGAGGCTGTAAGCCCTATATATAGAAGCTCATTATAATGGTTTTCAGCAACTCTTAGGTTCAATTTTGTGTTTCTCACCCACTTATATCTTCCATTGATTTCAATGGGTGTGCAGGCAATGTGGTCCTGAATACCAGAACCAAACCACCATGTAAATGCTAAATAAAGTGCCTGGACCATTCACTGTGTGCTCCTTTCTCATAAAGCTGTTAAAATCCTTGCTCAAACATCTGTACTACGCTCACCATCTTCTTCTTTATTAAATCACTTAGGGCCAGATTTTTCAAGATACCTCAGCACCTAATGGGGTTTCCAAAAGTGCCAAAGTGGGTTAATTGACTAACTC
This sequence comes from Podocnemis expansa, assembly GCA_007922195.1. Taxonomy (NCBI): domain Eukaryota; kingdom Metazoa; phylum Chordata; order Testudines; family Podocnemididae; genus Podocnemis; species Podocnemis expansa. Next base: position 1,549,153 of record ML682003.1, on the reverse strand, counting down.
CCATCGACTTTCAGCAGGGCTTAGGGTATGTCTGTACTGCAAAACAAAATGAACAAAGAAAAAAAGCGTGTGCCTCAATCAAGTTAGTTAAAATAACAGTGAAGATAGAGCAACTCAGCTTTTAAGTCAGGTTAGCAGCGCCCTTAGCAGCACACTTTTTTTTTCTTTGAAGCCTACTACACATTTCTCTGAGTCCTGTTAAAGTTCAGGCAATAAGAAAATTGGGCAGTGGTAAATAATTAATGACAGTTCACGACTTCTGAGCAATCGGCATCATTTGGTAAGCTGAGTCCAAACAAACAATATGCATTTAATATGGCCAAATGTAAATGTATACACGTAGGGAAAGGAAGGTAGGCCATACTTATAGGATGCGGGACTCTAACCTGGAAAGCAGTGACTCTGAAAAGGGCTTGGAAGTCATGACAGATAATCAGCTGAATTTCCAGGGTGATGCAATGGGCGTACAGGCTAATGTGGTTTTTGTATGTATAACCAGTGGAATCGTGTGTAGGAGCAGAGAGATTATTTTACCTCTGTATTTGGCTCTGCTGTGTTACTGCTAGAATACTCTGCCCAGTTCTGATGCCCACAATTTAAGAAGGATATTGATAAATTGGAGAGGGTTCAAAAAAGAGCCAAGAGAATCATCAAAGAATTGTAAAATATGGCTTGTAATGGTAGATTGTGGGAGCCCAATCTATTTAGTTTCATAAAGCCAGCCACTTTCCCCCATAGTATTCACACCTCTGAAGTCACCACCCTCTAGCTCTGTCAGGTTTTAAGGCATTGAGACTTCTATGGCATTATCACCGAGATTAATTTGTCCCATCGAGCTTAAATTCTCCATGTATCGTCTCCTGGAAACAATAAATTACAACAAGTAAAGGATCAGATAAAGTTAAAACATTCTCAGACTCATTATACCTGTAGGTCTAAAACCCATTATCGTTACAGCCACCAGGGAATATTATAGAGAGAGGAATATAAATCCACTTTATTAATATCATCAATCAGTCTTCATCACCATTCCTATAATACAACAATACTCACATGCTTAAAGATAAGCACGTGCTTAAAGCTTTACTGGATCCGGAACATAAAGACGTCAGATGAATCCATAAATTAAAAGATAAACCTTCATTACATGATTATAACTATTCAGTTACCTGTTATTTCATTAGAACGGAAGAGAAAGAGCACAACACATTGATTAGAGAGTTGCCAGACTCATTTGGCTGAGGACTTTTAAAGCATGTAATGATCAAGAGAGTAAAAATGAATGACGATAGTAAAAAAAGGTGTGTGTGGGGGAATGTCAATGCAGTCTATAAGGTTGATTCCAATCTATGTTCATGTCAACAATAAAGACGTGCCCATTGCACAGACCCTGTTAATAGGACTAAGTGGCAGACTCCTCATTAATGCAGGGGCCTAGATTGGACACCCTACAGTCCTTGGATAAACTCCTGTTGCCATTGACTTCTAGGCTCAAGATTTTCATCCCTGGATTTTAATGCTGAAAAATATTTTATATTCTTCTGATTATTCGCAGTAATTCCTAGGAGTCCTCACCACAGACCCCATTGTACTAGTCACAGTACAAACACAGAACAAAAAGAGTCCCTGAACCAAAGAGTTTGCAATCTAAGAATGAGACAAGGGACAAGAGGTCAATATAGACAGATGGGGGAGTAGAAGGAAATAATCAAACAGTCCCCTCAAGCACAACAGATAGTGATCCCATCATACCATCTCTTTAAACTCTGTCAAGTTTCTTTGTAGGCATCATGGCCTATTTTTGCCTACGCCCTGATTTTTCTGATGTTCAGGATGGGGGAAACAGTAAATTCAGTATCCCAGGGGTGCTGACTCTGCTTCTGATGCATTGTAAGGATCATGCACTGATAGTAGAAATGGAACGAAGGAGGAGGTAGGCCTTTGCCATCTCTGTCTTCTAGGATTCTGAAAATCTCTTGGTCAAATCACTGCTATCAGTTGACTCTCCATTGACAGTGGTAAATAACGGTAAACAATCTTCCAAAGGTGCTTACTTGGAATTTAGTTTGGATAAGTGCCCCTACACTGAGACTTTTTCCCAATCTCTCTGAGCCCTCTCATTATGCTGGGACCTCCCCAGGCCAGTCTGACTCTTAAAATGGCTAAAATACCCCATTTCTAGTTGGGATAAAAACTCAGGAAGAACAGCGTCCCCATGGCACATTGGTGCGATCTGGCAGAATCAAAGTGCAGCAGTGTTTCAGAGAGTGCCAAGACATGGAAGGAGCAAGAGATGAAAAGGTTGTGAATATTGATGATTCCAAGATGGTGCAAGTGTTATGCGGGAGGGTACTGGTGACTGTCAGCAACTGGTAAGGCCACCTTTGGAGTATTCTGTCCAGTTTTGGGCCCATCCACTACAGAAAAGATGTGGACTAATGGAGAGCGTCCAATGGCTGTCAACAGTATGATAAGGGGGCTGGAGCAAATGACTTACAAGGAAAGACTGAGGGAACTGGGCTTGTTTAGTCTGCAGAAGAGAAGAATGATGGAGGATTTGATAGCAACCTTCAACTACCTGAAAGGGGTTCCAAGGAGGATGGAACGAGACTGTTCTCTGTGGTAGTAGATGACAGAACTAGGAGCAATGGTCTCAAGTTGCAGTGAGGAAGCTCTAGTTTGGAAATGAATAAAAGATTTTTCCACCAGGAGAGTGATGTAACAGTGGAGTTACTTAAGGAGGTGGAGGAATCTCCATCCTTAGAGCTTTTTAAGGCCCAGCATGACAAAGACTTGGCTGGGAAGATTTAGCTGGGGTTGGCTCTGCTTTGAGCAGTGGTTTAGACTAGATACATCCTGATTTCTCTTCCAATCACAATCTTCTATGATTCTATGAATGTGTCTTTGACCAATGGACACAGACCACAGATGAAGCTGATGGGCATGCTAACTGCCTTTCATCCAGCCTAAAATAAGTAGTATTTAAATCCCCCTTGGTTTAGTGATGGCTGAAGCAACAGATGCCACTGCCCAAATTACAGACTAGCATGGCAAGACTAGGATAGCAGCTGAGCAATGGAGGGTATATTTTTGCCCAGGAACTTATTAAAAAAATACAGGAGTTGGAGACTGATAGGTCTGCCACTGTGTAGGGACAGTGTGGGGTGTCTGCATGTCATAAGCAGAAAGACAGTGGGAGCTGCCAGAAAAGCCAGGCAAAAGCCAGAGAAGCATGGGTAGCATGGCCTTGAGAGGAAGCCAAGAGAGAATGATTCTTCGGGCAGAGTACTGCCTGCAAGGAGGCTTGGATTTCAGAGCAAGGGAAATGCCTCTTGCTGTTTGATTCCTGCTGTGTTCAGGGAATTGGACATTATATATATTCTTTGTAAATAAACAGAATTTCATCAGTCTGCTTCACTCTGTGAAGAGATGCTGCTAGTCTCATGGCTTTTCCAGCTCACTTAAAACCACTGAGAAAATTGCTGTGAATTTGGGCCACGTTCGGCACATGCCAGGCCAAAAATCTGATTCCAATGACACAAAGCAGGGTAGTTACAGTTCAATATATTCTTTACCTCCATAATCTCAAATCCAGCAGGTAGAACATCTGCTTCATTTTTAATGGAAAGCCGGCTTTATAAGTCATGCATTGAAACCTTATTTGGTGGTGGGAGTGGGTGGGGTAGCTGTGAAAGGGGAATAAACTATTTAAGTCATTTAATGCTCAGTGTATTGTCAGAGACCAGATCAATAGGAAATATTCTACAAATATTCATGGGAACTATATCTTCCAGTGCCTGTCCATCTGATAATGATACCCTGCTTAGATTAGAACATAGGAGGTGCCATCCAAGAACAAACTGTTGCTTCATCAAGGTTGATATTCTACCTCAAGAACGACCCACTGTTTAATGAATCAGAGGAATAAAATATTTTTAAGCAGGAAGTTGGACTAGATTAGGGATCTTACTTGTGGCCCAAGGGCTGCATGTGGCCCCTAAAGTTATTTCTTGCCGCCCGCAACAATGCTGTTGCCATCAATATTTGCAGTATCGTTGTATGAAAAGGTTTCTGTGGTGCAGCCCTTGGGCTAATGTACTAGTCCTTATGCGGCCCTCATGGTGATTTGAATCTGAGACCCCTGGACTGGACAATCTCCTTGGGCCCCTTCCAACTCAATCATTTTATGATTCTATGATCATCATTTTCCTACCTTAGTGAGGACCCCCTTGTCCATCCGTCACCCCCACTGATCCAAACTCTTTCTAATATTTGAAATCATGTCCTGGATTTTGCAGCTGACCCACCATCTGTACTGAGCAAAAACCAACCTCTGCAGTCCAGCTACCCCTGAAATGTGCATGCACTCATTTCCAGCTCCAAAGTTTGAAGTCCCAGGCCCTTCCTAACAAATTATGAAGCACTTCTGGTTGGTCCACGTCTACTCAGAGATGCTGTTGGTAGGGCCAGCAGGAAAGAGGTATTTGTGTGGATCTTTTTCTGGTTTCATAATCTAACACCTTTCTGAGAGCTGTGACGCCCTGGAGGGTGTCAGAATTCATTTGAAACACCTTTTGAAATGGGGAGTGAAATGGCTCAGAAATTGTTGGTTGCAGAACTGCTTGCGTGAGGGCTGTTGTTGCTAAATTGTGCCAAGTACTGTACTTGATTTTCATCTTTCATAATCACCTCTTCTTAAAAATAGTTGAACCTCCTTCTTTCAAATAGGTCAAAGCCACTTGCACTCATTTAGGACCAAGCCAATGGCAAGTCTGAAGTTTAAAAACTAACTTCTTGAATTCTAAAGTTAGAGATGCCCTACAAGAGCTTAGTTCTCGGATGAAGAGCTGCAGATTTGAGCTGAGCCCAGGTGAGACCCCTTGATGCTGGGAGGAATTAACTGAGATGATGTGCTGATCACCTATTGAAGTCATTCAATCCCCATTTATCAAAGCAATATGAAGCTTTGGGGGTCCTCCTTTGATGTTCAGGTGCTGTAATCTCTGTGTTCACCTTCAACTTGATAGGAAACATCATCCTCTTCTCCCTAAGGAGCACACAGCCACAGTGAGCATGCATTTGCCACTGCCGCCTTGGATTACTATAATTCACGGTATCTAAATTTGAATGTGAAAATGATCATGGTATCATAGAACCATGATATTAGAAAAGTCTCAAGAATCATCTACTCTAACTCCATGGCAAGATGCAGAATATGTTGTGTTTAAGCCATTCAAGATAAATGGCTATCCAACCTCCCTTTGAAAACCTCTAGTGAAGGATATTTCACAACTTCCCTAGGCAGTTTGTTCCATTGTCCTACTCTTCTTACAGTTGGAAAGTTTTTCCTGAGGTTTAATCTGAATCTGCTATGCTGTAGTTTGGACCTATCATCTCTTGTCCAACCCTCTGTGGCAAAAGAAAGCAATTTTTCTCCATCTTTTTATGGAAAACTTTCAAATATTTGAAGACTGCTATGATGTTCTCCCTTAATCTCCACTTTTCCAAAATAAACATACCTAGTTCTTTTAGTCTTTGCTCATACGGCTTGTATTCCATCCCTCTGATCATCTTTCTCACACACCTCTGGATTCTTTCCAGTTTCTTTACATCTTTTTTCAATATAGCAGTAACTAAAACTGGATACAGTACTCCAACTGATGCCAAATCAGTGCCAAGGAGAATAGTACTGTCACCAGCTGTGACTTGCATGGTACGCTGTTAATGGAACCCAAAATTGCAGTTGCTTTTTTTGCAACAGCATCACATTGTTGACTCATATTGAGTTTGTGATCCACCACAACTCCCAGGTTCCTCTCATCAATGGAGCTGCAAGTCAGATATTCCACATTCTGTATTCGTGCATTTGGTTTTTCTTCCCTAAGGATAGCATCTTACTTTTGTCTATGTTGAATTTTATTTTGTTGTCTATAGCCAAGTTCTCCAATTTATAAAAATGTCTTTGAATTTTAGTTCTATCTCCAAAGTGTTTGCAACCCTGCCTCCAGCTTTATGTCATCTGCAAATCTGATCATTATGGTCTCTAATTCTACATTCAAGTAACTAATAAAAATGTTTAATAACACCAGACCCAAGACAGACCCCATGCAACACTACTTGAGACCTCTTTCAAACCTGATCTCATTCCTTTAATAGTTCCTCTTTTTTTGTGGTTATTTAACCAATTACATCTCCACTTAACGGTACTTCTCCCAAACCTGCATTTCTCTAGTTCATTTATGAAAATTTCATTGTGTCAAAAGTCTTGCTAAAGTTCAGGTATATTCTGTCTACCACACTGCCCCCATCCACCAAACCGTCTACTTTGTCAAAGAAGGAATTCAAGCTGGTTTGGACTGCCTTGTTCTTAGTAAAGCCATGCTGGCTGCTAGCGATCACCTGTTCATCTTCCACATATTCACAAATTGAATGTTTTAGACATTGCTGCAGTAGCTACCCAGGTACCAAGGTCAGACTTACTTATCTATAGTTCCCCAGCTCCTCCTTTTTTCCTTTTTTAAAGATGGGCACCATGTTAGCCAGTCTGCGGTCTTCTGGGATCTCTTCCATCATCCGTGAGTTTGCAAGTGTTATTGTCAGTGGTCCCGAGATTCCTTCAGCTAATTCCCTCAATGAATAGCCTCAGATCCTGAATTCATTCAAATTAGTCAAAAGATCTCTGACATGTTCTTTACCTATCCTAAGCTGCATCCTGCCCCCTTTATTGTCGATGATAATTTTGTTAGTCATCCAGTCGTGTTATTTTTTATGAAGACCAAAGTAGTCACTCTTGAGGAAATTCCATTACCAGCTCACTTCTCCATTGAGAAGCAAACCCATAAAATCCTTGATCTCTCTTTTTTCCTGACTTATTTGTAGACCCCTTTCTTCTTCTCTCTAACATTTCTTGCCAGTTGTAACTCATTCCTTCTTTGGCTTTTCTGATTTTATCCCTACATGCTCATGCTATTCTTATGTGTGCTTTCTTAGTGACATCTCTCCTTTCATTTTCTTTACAGATACTTTTGGCGTTTTAACTAGCTAAAAAGCTCCTTGTGCAGCCACTATGATCACCTGTAGCTCTTCTTTTTCTTCTGCATTGGAACAGCTTGATGTTAGTCTAATATTATGTCTGCTAGAAACTGCCACCACCCTCTTCAGATCCTTTTCTTCCTAATTCATCTGTCCATGGGACCTTGCCTCCTATTTCTCTGAGTTTCTTGAAGTGTACCTTTTTGAAGTTGTTTTGTTCTTCTCATGTCCTCCTTTCCTTAGGATCTTGAACAGTATCAGATCACGATTACTCTCAACTTCCTGACCAGCTTCGCCTTCCCAGCTAATTCATGTCTATCAGTGAAAAACCAGGTCCAAAATGGATGACCCCAAGCTTTTTCCTGAAGTTTCTGAATCAGAAATTTGTCCTGTACACATACTAAGAACCTGCAGAATATATTGTTTTGTTGTATTAGTCTTACAACACATATCAAGGAAGTTAAAATCCCCCATTAATATTAGCTCATGCTTGTTTGCTAATCTTGTTACCTGCTTAAAGAATGACTTATCCACTTTCTCCTCTTGATTTGATGGCCTGTAATAGACCTCCTCTAGAACATCAATACTTTCCCCCCTTTTTATCCTTACCCATATAGGCTGTGTTCACACACATGCATTATTTCGATACAAGTTGTGTCGAAACAACTTGTATTGAAATAATGCCTTATTTCAAAATAACTTAATTTGAATTAACAGTTTGTTAATTCGAATTCAGGAAAAAAGCTCAAAGCGAAACAGCAGTTTCAGGTAACATGTTATTTCGAAACAAGTCACTGTTGTTTCGAAACAACATGTTCGCACAGCGTTGTTTTGAAACAATCATTTCAAAACAACATTGTTTCACCCCCACATGGGGTTTAAGTTGTTTTGAAACAACGCCGTTGTTTCGAAACAACGGGTGCCATTGTTTCGAAACAACCGTGCATCATGTGAACACGGTATTTCTTATTTCGAAACAACCTCTGTTGTTTCGAAATAAGAGTGCTCTGTGAACACAGCCATATTCTCAGAAGGTCTGCCACTCACTTCCTCCTGGACCCTGGAGCAAATGTATACATCCCTGATGCACAGCATGACACCTGTTCTTTTTTTCCCCCCCTATATCTATCATTGTGAAGCAAGCCATATCCCTCAGTGCTAGTACTGCAGTCACATTACACAGGCTCCAGCCGATACAAACTCTGGCTGCCTGCCTTCATCTTGACTTACGTCTCTGAGTACACATCAAGCCTGTGCTCAAGGAAAATATCAGATGTCACTTGAAGGCTTTGGTCCTAATCTTCAGAGTTAGCAATGCATTAAACTTCATCTCTGTTAAAGACTGAATTTCCATCTACAAACCACCAAGATAGTTGCCTCAAAACAGCTGAGCACAAAACATTCCTCATCAAGAGGCTCCAGATAGGCAACAAATATCCAGGATAGATCAGACAATTCCAGTGTCTGACTGTCTTTAGGAATCAACACAAACCTTCCTCTTCAAAAAGCCTTTTCACTAGAGCAAGAATAGCGCAACTTCTATCCAAATAATTCCCCAAAATCCCAAGGGGCATGTCTACATTGCCCAGCATTTTCAAAATGCTTATTTTGAAAAAACTTTTTTTCAAAAAAACTATTTCAGAACCACAGTCCGTTATCCCAAAATACCATGGCTTTTTTAATTAAAAAAAGGAAAGTCTAACCAGACCTTCTTTTCTGAAAAAAAGCAAGGCAATGAAAGAGGTAGGGAGGATATTTAAAAAAAAAAGTCTTTTCCATGTCCAGGGATGGCTTTTTTCAAAAAAGCTACCCAAAAAAGGCTTTTTATTTCAAAAAAGCTGGCGGGTTTAGCTTTTTTGAAAAAGTGCTCCAGTATCTTGAAATACGGGAGTGTTTTTTTGGGATTGCTAAACCTCGTTATTTTTTGAAAAAAAGCTTTTTTCAGGGTAGCTTTCACAAAAAAAAAGCCATCTCTAGACATGGAAAAGCCTTTTTTTTTTTTTTTAAATATCCTGTCTATCTTTTCCATTTCCTTGCTTTTTTCGAAAAAGAAATTCTGGTGTAGACTTTCTTTTCGGAAAAAAAGCCATTGTATTTCGAGATAATGAATGGTCCTCAGACAGTTCTCGTTAAATAGCATTTTTGGAAAAAGTTATTTCAAGATAATTATTTTGAAAATATTTCAAAATAATTTTTTTAGAAATTACTTTTTTTGAAAAATGCTCTGTAATGTAGACATAGCCAAGGACATGGCTACACAATGACGCATGCAAGGCCGATTTGCCAACATAAGAGTCAATATTAAATTTAGCGCCCTTCCATATTTATTGAACTTGGGCTCAAGTATTTGACAACATGGATTTTGCTCCCATACTTAGTTACCCTCACAAATGGAATGAGTCATAGAATCCTCGGGTTGGAAGGGACCTCATAGGTCATCTAGTCCAACCCCCTGCCAGAGGCAGGACCACTCCCACTAAACCATCCCAGTCATGGTTTTCTCCAGCCGGGCCTTAAACACCTCCAAAGACGGAGACTCCACCACCTCCCTTGGCAGCTCATTCCAAGGCTTCACCACTCGCCTAGTAAAAAAGTTTTTTCTAATATCCAGCCTAGACCTCCCTAACCGCAACTTGAGACCATTGCTCCTCATTCTGTCCTCTGTTATTACTGAGAACAGTCGAGCTACATCTTCCTTAGAGCATCCCTTCAAGTAGTTGAAGGTTGCTATCAAATCCCCCCTCAATCTTCTCTTCTGCAGACTAAATAAGCCTAATGCTTCCAGTCTTTCCTCATGGGGCTTGTGCTCCAGCCCTTTAATCATTTTGGTTGCCCTCCGCTCGACTCTCTCTAGCATGTCCCTGTCCTTTTTGTAGTGGGGAGCCCAAAACTGAACACAGTATTCTAGATGTGGCCTCACCAGTGCAGAATAGAGGGGAAGGATCACATCCCTTGATCTGCTGGTAATACTTCTTTTGATGCAGCCCAGTATGCCACTGGCCTTTTTGGCAGCAAGAGCACACTGCTGACTCATATCCAGCTGCCCATCCACCAGGACCCCCAGGTCCTTTTCTACACTGCTGCTACTTAGCTGAATGTTTCCCAGCCTGTAGCAGTGCATGGGGTTTTTTTCGTCCCATGTGCAGGATTTTACACTTGTCCTTATTGAATCTCATAAGATTTTTATTGGCCCACTGTTCCAATTTATCTAGGTCTTCCTGAATCCTGTCCTTGCCCTCCAACGTGTCTCCTGGTCCCCCCAGCTTGGTGTCATCCGCAAACTTACTGAGAGTGCAGTCTATTCCATCATCCAGATCATTGATGAAAATGTTGAACAGAACCAGCCCCAGGATTGACCCCTGGGGCACACCATTCGTTATTGGTTGCCAGCTAGACATGGAGCCATTGATTCCTACACGCTGAGACCGTTGATCTAGCCAGTTTTCTATCCACCTTATAGTCCACCTATCCAACCCATACTGCCTTAATTTGCCAATGAGAATGCTGTGGGAAACTGTATCAAAAGCCTTGCTAAAATCAAGGTATATCATATCAACGGTTCTTCCTGCATCCAGAAAACCAGTCATCTGATCATAGAAGGAGATGAGATTGGTCAAGCATGATTTACCCTTGGTAAATCCATGCTGACTGTTCCTGATCACTTTATTTTCCTCTAAGTGTTTAAGGATGGATTCTTTGAGAACCTGCTCCATAATTTTTCCAGGGATTGAGGTGAAGCTGATAGGTCTGTAATTCCCCGGATCCTCCTTTTTCCCTTTCTTGAAAATAGGCACTACATTTGCTTTTTTCCAATCCTCTGGCACCTCCCCCGTTCTCCATGAGTTTTGAAAGATAATGGCCAGCAGTGCTGCTATCTCATCAGCAAATTCCCTTAGCACTCTTGGATGCAGTTTGTCCAGCCCCATGGACTTGTGCACATCCAGCTTCTTTAAGCAGTCCCTAACCTGACCTTCCGTCACCAAGGGCCTGTCTTCTTCTCTCCAATCTGCCACACCCATGGTAGTGGGCTGGGAGCTGACCCTGCCTGTGAAAACTGAAGCAAAAAATGCATTGAGCACTTCAGCTTTTCCCTCATCCTCTGTCACAAGGATGCCTGCCCTATTCAGCAAGGGGCCTACACCATCCCTGATCCTGTTGTGGCACAATCATTATCCATAAACTAAATGGCACAGTATCTTTTTACACTTACACCATGGTTGACTTGACTTGATTTGCCTTTTTAAGCATCTAGTCACTGTTGTGATGGCCGTTCTTGAAAAAACAAAATGAGTCTAAAAAGTGGCTCAACATTTTGTTGAAACTTTCCAGACAAATTCCCCTTTGGGTTGAGTAAAACCATGAGAAATTTCAGGGTAAATAAAGTGATGGAAGCAATGAAATGTGCTCTAATAAGGTGTATCATGAATGGAGAGACACCCTAATGTCAAGTCACACAAAATCCCAAGCAAAGGCTGTAGAACAGCATTGAAGAAGTGAATGATTTGATAAAAATCAGAATCTTGGTACAGAGCAAAATCTAAAGAGCTTCAGGACAGCTCCTCACCAGCACAGGACTCATCCCATAGCATCACCAACTGTGATAACAAACTGTGATTCCACAAGGTTTGAACAAGGGAAAACGCTAACAGCTAAAGAAGATGTGGGTTTTCAATTGCTCTATAGTTTTGGAGTGGTACCAGTTGGCTTTACATTTTGCTACCTAGAATGCACCTCCAGCTAACTTCTTTGCTGGGCTTACTGATGCTGGGAAAAAAAGTGAGCCCACTTCTTGATTCAGCAAAAAAGTTTTCTTTATATGCTGAGCAAGGACACGGGTTGTTTAAAAGAACTTGCCGCTAGGTTCTAAGGGGAATGTGAATGCAGAAGGTAACATCACTGTGACCTCAGATGTTAGGAACTCTTCATAATTGATGTGTTTCTTCTGCTGCAATGTGTACCCTTATCCAATCCAGCTGTTACTTCATTAGACCAAACCGTGGTACAAATCTCTGTGGATAAGACACATCTGCTGTATGAATACGTAATGATATTTCTCTGTAGGCATTGTATGAATGCCCAGGTAATTATGGTATTTGGAACCAAGAAAGAAGATGCCTTATCTAGGTCAAATTAAAAAAAAAAATCCAAGTTCTGCCTGAACTAGAAGTAGGACATGTTCAGGCCGCCAGTTGCTCTGCGCTGTGTATTTTCAGGGACTAACTTTCCTCTTTTGCTGTTCTAGAAAAAAAAAAGTACATACAAAAAGTAAATTCACCAAGGATGTTCTAGGCTGTGTTCACACAGCAGTCTCATTTCGAAACAACAGAGGTTGTTTCGAAATAAGAAAATACCCTGTTCACACGATGCACGGTTGTTTCGAAACAACGGCGTTGTTTCAAAACAACTTAAACCCCACGTGGGGATGAAACAATGTTGTTTTGAAATGTCGTCCGAACATGTTGTTTCAAAACAACAGTGACTTGTTTCAAAATAACTGTTGCCTGAAACTGCTATTTCGCTTTGAGCTTTTTTCCTTAATTTGAATTAACAAACTGTTAATTCGAATTAAATTTTTTCACAATAAGGCATTATTTCGATACAAGTTGTTTCGACACAACTTGTATCGAAATAATGCCTGTGTGTGAACACAGCCCTAGAGGCTGCTCCATGCATGGACACTTTTCTTCAGTCTTGTCCCTACCCATGCAATCTCCGCTTTACACAACTATTGATCCTCACACTGTGTGACAAGCTACAGAGAGGCTCTGAGCAGGTACAGCCTTTCTCCCCTCTTTCTTCCTCACACTCTTCTCAACATCACCCCATTTGATTGGCTGGAGATTCAGTTGCATCCTTCCACTTCCCTCCTTATCAGCAATTCTCCTTTCAAAGGAATCCAAAACCCATTCCCTTAGGTTCTAGTCTTTATGACCCCCTCCCTTTGATCCCTGAAATAACATCCAAGCCCAGTTATCTCCCCTGATTTCATCCTATCCCTGTGTAATCAACTCATCCCAATGATCTCCTCTGTGACACAGCCAGATCCTTTCAGGCCCACCCTGCATCTGTGCCATATCCTACCTGATCCTTTGTGATTCCTGCAAGCCTGCAGTCCCTGTGATCTCTCCTAATCCCCCTGGCACTCTCTGACCCCATCTGATCCCTTCAGTCTCTCCCACTGAGATTCTCTCCCTTGAAGTCACTGGGATTCACCAGGTGAAGATCTGTGGCTTTGAATTTGGGCAAAATGTTGCCATTTTGGCTGATGTAAAACAAGGGGCTGTTGGCACAGAAAACAACTAAACCAAACCAAGAGAGATTCTCACTCAAAACAAAGCCCTGAAGGAGACCCTGGAAATGTCTCACCCCTCTCAATGCCTCACATCTCCTTTCTGCTCCTCTCATCTCCTAGTGCAGGGGTCTCAAACACGCAGCCCGAGGGCTGCATGTGGCCCTTAAGTGTATTTCCTGCGGTCCTCAATGACACTGTTGTTACCAATATTTGCAACATAGTTGCATGAAAAGGTTTCCGTGGTGCAGCCCTTGGGCTAATGTATTAGTCTTTATGTGGCCCTCTACTAGTCCTCATGCAGCCCTCGTGGTGATTTGAGTTTGAGACCCCTGTCCTAGTGCATCTAAGCCAGTCCTTTCAGCTGTCCTCCAAAGCCCACCTCAGTCATCTCCTTAGCTGCTCCCTTGCATTGTGCAGGACATCTGACTCCCTTCCCTTCTCTCTGCCAAGCCTTCATATAATTTGGGGCAGTGTGCAGCCCTGCTAAGTGAAAAGACAATAGCAAGGTGGCTTGCAGCCAGGTGCTCAGGCATCAGGGGCCCAAACCCCCCTGGGTTTGGCCAATGCAGCTGTTCAGGGCTTCCCCCGGCCTTTGATGAACACTCATTGCTGAGGTGCAAAAGGCATGCTCCCTGTCAGAACCCCTGAACCTGAGCCAGAAAAGTTTGAGAATTCAAAGCTCGGAGAGGGGAGAAAGTTAAACAAAAACCCCAGCAACCCTGTCTTGTGTTTTTCCTTTCCACTGCCATTGGCAGGGCTTTCTCAAGGCAGCAAGGAATGGAAACACCCTATGTTTGGATCTTAGCTAATCTGCTGGATGTCATAGTAGCCTCCACCCCCCAGCCTGCCAGGCCCTGTAATAAAGAAACCTTGATTACTGACTCACTGTGCTGGGCGAAAAATATACATCCCTGCAGAACGGTGGGTTTTTAATTTGAGGCCAACGAGCAGATTGGCTGGCATTTCAGCAGTTGAGGGGGCTGCCCGGGCCTGAGCTGTCAGACTGAGTCACCTGCTCTTGCAGCAGCAGCAAGGAACAAGCGCCTGCTTGGGAGAGAGTGGGAGAGAGATGGGGACTGGGTCTAAGCACTTCCGAGACAGCCAGGAAAGCAGGGCAGCAATGCACACCAAGAAGCTGTACACTCCCTCCCCGAAACCCAGTGCTATCATGGGAATGTCTTGCATTTGTCTAGGCTTCTTTTTCCTCACGCCTCCTTCCTCCTCTGAAAGCAGGGCACACTGATGACTTTTGCTGCCTTCGTACACCCCGGCCGCCATCTGCAGGGGTGAGAGGCTGGTGTTTCCATTGCACACAGAGGAGACAGTACAGCGCTGATGTGACTGAGCCATTCAGCCAACATCCAGGCCTTACCTACTTGGGTGACTATTTCCCTGGAAGACTCCAGTCCAAGGGACTGTGTGTTGGTTATTATTATTTTTAATTTGTTTTACCACAGCACCGAAAAATCTCAGCCATGGACTGTCGCCACCCCCAAGCACTGGGAAGGGAGACACCGAAGACCCTCGCTGATGACCACTTTCCAGGGACTTCCCTGTTCTTTGCTCTGTGACCCACGGTCGCCGAGGTATTTGGCAAACTGTGGGAGATGTTCCAGCCAAACATTAGCAGCTGACTCCAGCTGTGCCTTTGAAGGAGTTGACCAACATCATGCACATAGCTGCCTTCTCTCTTTGGAAAGCTCTGCAGAGCTCTGCTACTCTGGGAAATGAATGGTTTGTGGAGGGCAGCCTGGGGTGAAATATACCTTATATGAGCCTGTTGCATGCTGACTGTGCTGGCGGACAAAACTGTAAGTTCTCCAGTGCACTTTGTCCTTTGCTGCTTTGAACCAGGAGCAGAGCAAAGTGCACTAGGAAACCGTTAATGCACAGTGTCATGTTCCACATGGATAGCTTGTGCGCAGCGAGCCAGTGCAGGATGGATTTACCTGCCAGCATGCCACATACTAAGCGTTCATCTAGACAAGCCTTATGACAGCCCAGAAAGCTGGGGAATACATCCCACTTCTCCCCATCGATCCCCATCACGGCTTCCCTTTCTTCTTGTGCGGCTGCACCATCTACAGCTTCTTTCCACCACAGCTTTGTGTCCAAACCCTCACCACACACTCCCACCACACTTGACCAAGTGCCTTTCAGTATCTGCTGGGTAATTCAATTCAATCATAGACAGACATACAGAATAAATCAATAGATTACTCTGCTCCGATTATCCTATCTTTCTCATTGGGCCATTGCCCTTCACATCCAAAAGACTGGAGCTCCACTGTTCAGAAACTCTTCATGTTTCCATGTCCCTAGTGGAGTCTTAAGCTAATCTGGGGCCAGTGTTATCCAAAGGTATTTGGATGCAGATATGAGCTGGTGTGAATGTGAGAGCACTTTGATAAAGATTAGCTAGAAGTGACTAGGAAAGAAGATCAACATGTTTGGGAAGAGGAGGTTGGAAATGGATTGAATCATCAATATTGTCGCAATAATTGATTCAAAAGGATCCTGGTCCGATTGGACTGAAGACAAAAGGTCACTTCACACTTTCAGTCAGAATTACTGCTATTTTAAAGTACAAAATAAAACCAAGAAAGCACCAAAACTATGTCTCCATGAGAGAGACTAATGGAGCCTGAAGTGAATACTTCTTCTTTGACAGACCTTCCAGAAATGAACACAAAATAGCAGCTGCCTCAGCAGTGAGAAGAGATTTGAGGCACATCATATCCTAGTTGTTAGACCTCAGATGCAAGATGAAAGAACATTTCCCCAAACACTTCCACCTGAGGCCACTTCTTTCTGCTGCTTCCTGTTCAAATGGAGAAACAAAGGGCAAATGTCCTTTGCCATGATGTCTTCACAAAACCTGACAACAGTTAAGCAAGTGGAGAGCTGAAACCATTGCTGATCATTATGTCACTAGATGACTAGACTAGACTAACACAGCTACCCCTTTGGGACTTGGCATTGTCTCACTATTTCCCTGTGCTCGCCACCTCCACCGGTCTGCCTCTACCTGTTGTCTTATGTTTATATTGTAAGCTTTTGGAGCCAGAGACCCACCTTTTGTTCTGTGTTCGTACAGCACCTAGCACAGCACGGAAACAGTCCGGTGACTGGAGTTCTTCAGTGAAACTACAATAAATAAGATAATAATTAATTAATGCTATTTATGTAATTTTACTGTTAACTTCATCAAAATCCATCCTGTTTTTCCAGGCTTAGCTTAATGTCTATTGTGAAAAACATCAGAACCACAAAAAATGTCCTTAGGGAGTATGGATCCTAGCATGCCCAATGTAACTGTGATGGGATGTAACCCACATCACCTACAAGTTAAGGCAAAGCACCAAATTGGTTATGCTCCATACCTGGGAGGTGATTGATTCATTTCTCCATGTCCAGAAGAGGCAGAGGTAGGCTGTATGATGAGCTGAGGAAGCTCAGTTTGGGTAGGAGGAGACCCAGAAAAGAAGAGCTGGGGGGTGGCTGGAAGAAGGCACGGGGGTTTGGGACTGACCGTGGCCAGGAACCAGCACTCTAGGAGAAGGCTTAATTCCTGTGGTGGGACCCTAGAGTGAAGACACACTCCAAACTAGGGTCTCTGAGGACCAGGGAATAAGGAAGCAGCCCAGGAGAGGCACAGGACCTTTTTTGTTCAGAGCTCGTTGCATACGGCAAGGGTCTCAAACTCAAATCACCACAAGGGCTGAATGAGGACTAGTAAAGTGCTGCATGAAGACGAGAATGCACCACTGAAACCTTTTCATACAACAATATTGCAAATATCGGTAACAATAGTATCATTTCAGGCCGCAGGAAATAGCTTTAGTGGCCACATGTGGCCCACAGGCTGCGTGTTTGGGACCCCTGGTGTAGGGGATTGAATGGCTCATGATTTGGCTGGAGGGTTGTTAGTGACTGTTGTTAGCGATGTACCTGGGACATCAAGACTTCAAAGAGAAACAGCTGAACTCAAATTAATATGCAAGCTAAATTCTGTGAAAGCAGGACTCAATCAAGACTATGGGTTCTTTTCCCATTACAAAGGGTAATTTGACTTCAGGCTTGCCATGGTTTGAGCCTGTAAACTGCTCTGATTTGCTGTTACTTTATGACCTGATCCTATGTTTTACACCCCCTTGCATTTAGTTTCACTCCTTTCTGTAAGTTCACCCATCTTCGAAGCATCTGAGGAAGTGGGATCTTCTCCCACGAAAGCTCATGCAAAAAATAAATCTGTTAGTCTTCAAGTGCCACACAACTCCTTGTTGTTTTTTTACTGAACCACAGAAACACCCAGTAAGGCCATCTGAAGAAGGGACCAGAAGGGGCTGACCACTGCAGCCAAGGGAATGGCCATCTGAGGAAGGATGCAATCCTGTGTCCAGGAAAGTGGGGGCACCTCACAATCTATAAACAAAGTGTTGACCACAGTGGGACACCAGTGCAGGGGGAGGAAGCAAAAAGAGAGGCAAATGAAACAAAGTAGTTTTGTGGTATTTTCTTCTTCCAGGAAAATGAGCCTTAGAGGCACGTGCTGGACACTGTTTGCCATCCCCCACCCCCAAAGGCTGCTGTGTTTGACTTATACCCTACGGCCTTCTTTATCAGCTTCCCTCTGAATCTCTCCTGAATGGCAGAAGAATTATCAATGACATAGTTGTTTCTCCCCGGGCAAGAGGGAAGGGGGAAAAAAGACTGAAACACCTTCTCACACAGGTTTAAAAGTGCTGACACGTGTTGGTTATTTTTCAGGGATTGCCACCTTTATTGTTGATCAATAGTTAGCTGGAACTAAATCCATGGGTTTGACGTAACTGCTCTGCTGAGTCACTGTACTTGTCCTGTGGAGGAAAATCATTTCAATAATGCTTCTTTGTGACTGCTGCTATTCTCTCTTCCTCCGACTTCCTCTCAAGTGCTGGGAAGCTGTATTCACAGAGGAAAGAAAAGTATCCAGAGGTGTAAGAAAGAAGACAAAGGAAAGGACATGAGGGACGATTGTGGAGAAGAAGCCAAAGGAGGAAGATGGCACAGCCATGGCAAAAAGGGAGATGGAAAGTGGACTGTGTATAAGAAAGTGTGGTCTGCAAGAGCAGCAGTCACCATGTGTGCATCATTAAGTTGCTGTGTGAACTCTGACAAAGCATTTATCCCTGAGTCTTACTTCTCCACTTTTGGGATTCACCATTTTCATGAGGGTCTTGTGAAGATTCCTTAATGTCCCACAAGAAGTGCTGTGGTGTCTGTCTATATTCTTGCAGTTTAAATGTTTACACTCCACAGTCATGAAAACCTAAGTGCAGTATCCACTTCTCATTGTTTAAGCTTGTCTCATCAATCTACCAGCTACCCATTCCTGTCCTGGGCATTGCCTGGTTTTTAGCCTTAAGCCTGCAAGTCTACACCACCTCTTGCATTCCAGTGTGAACATGATGGGAGGTGACATGGGATGACAGCAGGGCGAGGCAGTATGCACAGTCACTTTCGGAGACCTACTATGTCTCAGGCCCCGTGCATATCAGGAGCACGATCCAAAGCACACTGCAATCAACCAGAAAGCCCCTCACTGACTTATTTGCAACAGCCTAAGGTAAAAAGGGGGTGGCGGCATGTGAGTGGAGAACTGGCATGTCCTAGAAGACGCCAGCTTATGTGTGATCTTCATTGCATCGATGAGACATGGTAGCTACACATGGACTTATCACAGCTCAGTCTTGGGAGTCCTCTGGTGGCTGTGTAATTGCATGCCAATAGGGGAACATAAATAACATTGCATTGTTCAAAAAGCTGGGAAGCAGCAATTCCTCAGGATATGGAGGTGAAGGGAGGCTGTATTACCTCCAGCTCCAAGACCTAATGCCTCCGCTCAACCAGCCCAAAATCTCCCTGGCCTGTCTTGCAGGCACATCATGTGGCTTTGCTGTCCATCCTCACCTGTAGTTTTCTTCCACAGCACTGCGTCTTAAACTCTCCCTTCCGCTGCATAGCTGAGTCCAGACAATTTATTCCCGGTCATATTAGCCTGCATCTCTCCAAAAGCAGAATTGTGTTTTGTTGTTTTCTGCCCTTATTTCTAAACTCTTGGAGCCTGCTACATTATTTTTCTATCTTCACAGGTATGCATAACTCCTCCCAGTTTGGTAAAATCTAGCAGTGCCATTAACATGTTCACTCCCTTTTGTTCTCACTAATGGGGGTGTTCATTTAAACCACCTCCCACACCGATTCCTATGCCACCCCTTTAACTCCCCCAACTCCACACATGGCCCTTTGCTCACAGCCCTTTGTTTCCAACCCAGATGTCAAAAATGAGACACAGAGCTTTGATTAGACTGAAATATAATGACCTCTGGCATTCTCGGTGCCAGATTAACCCCTTGGATTGCAGGAACAATCTGGAAAATGTCAGTTTCTTAGGGATTAAGGAGAAGGAATTTCTGGTTCTTCCTTAGAAATTTCCTCTGAGTAAGTTCCCGCTACCTTCTGGCCTCAGAGTCATGTCCAGAAGGCAGCCAATATCTCCACTGCAAAGCCGATCAGGTCCCGTCTGTGAGCTGGACTCTAGGATGGTTTCAGCTTTAGCTGTGCACCAGTGATTTTCTTTGAGGGAGATTTCTGAGGCAAAGAGCGTTAGTGGGTAACCCCAGCTCCAGACGGCTGCCTCTCTTCACTCACTCTCCACCCAATCCTAACAGGGTGAGCCCCTGGAGATGCCATTTCTCAGGCCAGAAGCAGCAGAAACTCATTGCACAAGGAAGCAAGAGGCCAACCTTTCTGTCCCGACTGTCAGAGGTGGCATGAGAAGTTTCTCACCCCCACACATGCATTACCTCCCGGCTCCAAGACATAATGCCTCTGCTCAACCAGCCCAAAATCTCCCTGGCCTATCTTGCAGTCATGTCATGTGACCTTGCTGTTCATCCTCACTTGTAGTTTTCTTCCACAGCATTGCATCTTAAACTCTTCCCTTCTGCTGCATAGCTGAGTCCAGACAATTTATTCCTGGTCATATTAGCCTGCATCTCTAAAAGCAGAATTGCATTTTGTTTGTTTGTTGTTAGACCTCTCCAATTGCTATCCCACTGGGAGAGCACACCCTTGCATGCATGGAGCTAAGACAGATGCTCCAGGACACTCCAGACAAGATACTGGTACCTAAGCAATTGCTACCGCCAGTCGCTGGGGGGGAGGTATCGGAAGAAAATCAAGCCACCGTAACAGTCTTTGTGATCCAATACAGCAGTCAGAGGTGTCAGGCCCCAAATGGTAGGACAGGGGCTACAACAGGCACTCAGAATGGGTGGGGGATGTGTAGGTCCTAAACCAACAGCCAGACAGACAAATCCTGTCTGCACAAAGCGGGCACAAGCTGGCCAATAGCAGCACAGGCCTTTTTCCTCGTGCCTCCTGCCACAGTCCTTCAAACCTGACCTTTGCTGATCACCTCTGGGCCAAAAGGGTAACCTCCTGGCCAGTTTGGCTAACCAGGGATCTGTTTAGCGCCATGGCTTATTGTGGTTTTATGAGTTAGACTCATCCGCTGTAGAAAGATGCCTGAACCATGGAGGTCAGAGCCGGATCTCCAAGTGATCTGCCATAGTTCTGGGGGTGTTCAGTTTGGGGAGGGGTCTCCGGTCTACTGGGGGCATCCACACATTTGACCAAGCACCTGCCACCTGGCAATGAGTTTTAGTCTCTAGCACGATCAACCTGGACTGATGGCCTGCTGGGGCAGGGAGTGGGGAGAGTTTCTGCATGGTTAAGATTGCAAGGAAATTAGTTTCTTGTGACCTGGCGCGGCTGCCTGCCATCTCAGAGATTCCTAAACTGAACTAGCATCATCCCATCCCTGCTCTGCTTTCTACTAAGCCACTTTTGGAGGATTTGTTTAACTGGCCTTCAACCCAGACTTCCTTCTGATAGGAACCCTGTGCATTGACCCAGCTTGCATCCCTGGGACACATGCTCAGGGCAGCTCCACTGACTTCAGTGCCAATTTATTCAAGCTGACCTCCTGCCTACCAGATCCTCTGCATAATCTCACCTACACGAGGACCAAGCTTGTGTGGGAAGGAGGGCAAATCTGGTCTGGGGCTGGCAACCTTGCTTGGGTAGCTGTAGTTTGGAGAGGGAGCACCGCTGTGTCTGGGTGGGACCACATTCGGACCCTCACAATCTCTCTCTGCAAGAAAGCATCCTCCAGCAAGGTCAACCACTGCAATATGTACCACCATCACAGTGCACCGTGGTGAAAATCTGCAAGCAAAGGTGCACAGGGAACAGTGAGCCACCAGGCCCAGCTAGTGGGCCCCCATGACAGGTCTGGAAGAAAGATTTCAGTCCAAGAAATGCTCCTTGAATGTGCTGCGTCAAGGAGCTGTGTGGGTGACGTGGGCGTGTGAGATAGAGTGAGCTGAATCCTTCACCTTGCTTTTCAGACTTTTCAATAGGGACAGCCAATGCAAGCGGAGGTGGGGAGTGGGGAAGAACGCTGCTGACAGGTTTCATTGTGGGAACCCTGCAGTCAGTCGTTCTCATACAGCTGCATGGTAGGAAAACAAATAAAAGAGGACATTTAAAAAAAAATCTTTAACCACACAAATACACAAGTATCCCTTTTCTAGCTGCTGAAGTGCTGCGGGGAAGGGACAAGCGCTGACCGCGGGCACATTATCCTGTGTCCGCCTCCCCACCGGGCCTTTGTGGTTCCTTGAAAGGAAAAAGGATGTTGTAGACAAAAAGGACCAAACTGCCGGGGCGGAGCAGCAGTGGGGGAGGGGGAGAGGAAGGAGGAAGAAATAATAAGGGACACACAAATGGCTGCAAACAGCAACGGGTACTGAAATGTTCAAGCCCCTTGTTTGATTGTTTTTCTCCTTTCCTGAGCAGGTTGTTGATTAGCAGCCAAAAGGAAATTTCATAGTAAGGGAGGTGGGGAGGCGGTGAATGAATGCCATGGGTACTAATACATGTGGTTCTGGGGAAGACCAAACAAGAAGGGGGGGGGAACAGGGAGGCCTTGTGGATGGGGGGTGGGATGGCCTCGTGACGGGAAATCCGGACAAGAAGCATTGGCATATTTGTCGCTGGTGCAAACTGGCTGCTGCAGCAGAGTGACTGACTGATCCCTGCGTAGCCTCCAGCACGTTTTGGAGGCCTCCTGGAGGTATCAGCACACTTAGGAAGTGCTGAAAACTATGGGGGAGAGGCAGGGTGACCAGATGTCCCAATGTTATAGAGACAGTCCCAATATTCAGGGTTTTTCCTTCTATAGGCACCAATTGCCCCCACCCCCCATCCTGATTTTTCACACTTGCTAGCTGCTCACCTTGGGGAGAGGGCTGAAATGACCTTGGAAGCCAGATCTGCACATGTTGGTCCTGATTCTCAGCTCACATCCGCATAAAGTCCCTAATCAGCAAAGCACTTGAGCCCATGCTTCGTTCTCATTGAACTGCTGTGACCAAATTGTAACTATCAGCAGAGATGCCCGGGCTTGGAGAGGCCAGAGGACTCTTCTCTCATCCCAAGAGATGCTCTGCTCAGAAGCCGGCTGAGGTACAGGAGCAGGGCATTGTAGGGGAAGGCTTCTGTATCCGGCTGATGTCACGTCTCTTCTGGGTCTGATCTGAAGCTTCGAGCCTCAGATCTCTTAACCCAGCACAAAATAATCTGATGAGGCAGCACGGTACAGCTTGGTGCTCCTGTGGAAGCAAAGTAGTGTTTGATTAGGTTGTGCTGTTTACCTTTTGTTTCTTTTCTCTGTTCCCCTCTCTTTTGAGAAATGCTTTGTTCTACACAAATGGATTGACTCAGTGGCTCTGTGGCTGCTATAGATAATCTGGAGGAAAATATATTTGCTGAGTTATTCAAAGATATCAGGAACCAAAAATGGCTGGTAACCCTAAAGTCCTGTTCAGCTGCAGTATATCTTTCATTGCAGAGACAGAGAAAGGCTTGCTATAACTTTCAAAGTCATGAAAAGGGGTTTTCTGTGCCGTGCTGCTTAGATGTTGGTGATTCAGTCAGTTAGATTCTTCACTGTGAGTCACCGTTGAACCAACACTCGGCATTATATTAAGTGCTACCAACAGACTCATCTTTCTAATGACAAGACACAAAGCTGAGGTCTTGGGCTCTGCTAGTCAGTAAAGGTCTCGTGGTCTGAGGGCTCTGACTTGCCGTGGGAGAAAATGGGCATGGACTGGTTCGAATATCCATCTCAGCAATTCTTTTGCTAAACCAGACAACATTCCTTGGGGTTTAAGTGTGTGTTTTATGGGTATGAGCATGGGAGTAAATGCTCTGAGAGGACAGTGGGTTCCCAGCACTGGGGGATGAACTGGTGACCTCTGATCCCATCCTGTATAATTTGTTGCTGTTTATAAAAAAGAGATTTAAGAGTTTTATAGATCACAGGCACTGTTCCTCTAAGGCGTGTGGCAGCACGGCCGCGCACTTGAAAAAATCCTGCCGCGCAGGATTTTCCTGCCCCCGCGCATGGGGCAGTTCAGGGTGGCAGCGTGGCCGAGGGGAGACGTGCCGGAGTGCAGTGTCCGGGCGCGAGCCTCAGCCCAGCCCCTCGGCTGGAGGCAGGGAGGGTGTGTGGGGAGAGGGGAGAAGGGGTCAGGATGGTGGGCTGGGGAGGGCTTGGGGGGGCTGAAAGAGGTGTCATGAAGATGGGGAGCTGGGGGTTGGGGTTTAGGAGGGCTGGGATGGGGGGCAGGGAGCTTAGGGAGTCGGAATTGGGGCAATTCTTCAGCTTTCTAAACAAGAGGTACAGCAAAGGGTAAGTGCCATTCACACCCTGACATTTGAAACTCCTCAAGTGGGAAACAGGGAGTGCATGGTGCCAAAATGTCCCTTCTATAACTAGATAAAGCTGTGAAGGTGAAAAATCTAAAAATCAGTTGTATATTTCCTGAAAGCTAGTGTGGATGTTACTGAAGTGGAGCAACTGAACAGCGAGAGTATTTGAGCGTGCTGACCCTGGGCCTTTGAAGAACCTGGAACGTGTTTTCTCCAGAATCCTGTAAATTACTACAGTTCATTACAAAACAAACAAGGAGTCATTGTGGTGCTTAAAGACTAACAAATATATGGATTGTGTGAGCTTTCATGGGAGAAAACCCCATTTCATCAGATGCTTTGAAGAACAATTCACAGAAATCTTAGAGATGTAATGGAGATATCAGATAAGTACTTGTTTTAAATATAGTAACAGCCAAAAGACTGGGAATCAAAGGCAGCCATGAGATTATTCTCTTCACTATGCACCTTGCCATTTCAAGTTGACCAAAACTATTCATGAATTTGACATGGATTTGCCGCCGAATACTTTTGACCAATAAATATATTTTTAGGCTAGCTTCACAAGATGACAGGGACATCATTTATTAAGAATGTGGTAATGCCACCCCAGAATAGCGGTATGGAGGAGAACTGTATTTGAATTTCTCCTCCAAAGCTAGGATCTGAACCTTGGGTTACCACATATCAGATGAATATCCCAACCACTGGGCTATTAAGTATAAAGATGGTAGCACCTCCTTCACTGGTCTTGTGAATCTAGACCAGTGGTTCCCAAACTTTTTGGCTCACAGATATCATTTTTAGAGCCTGTAGGGCCATCGGCAACACCCCCTCCACCCCGAAAAGCAGTTTGCCTCCCTGCTTGCAGGTCTCATATCTCCCTGCCTAGAGGAAGGAAACTGCATAAGTCCTGAACAGAGCCGTAATGTGCTGATCCACCACCCGGGGCACATTATGATCAGAACACACCCCACGCTATTAGTGGTGCTTGGGGCCAGCGCTGCAAAATGCACCTTTTAAATGAGCGGCTCTATTGAGCCGCTCTGGCGCACCCGGGGCAAAGCCCCATTGGCCCCACTGTAGTTACGGCCCTGGTCCTGAAGCTCTGCACGCTATCTGTGTCCCAAGGCGGTGGTTCCCTTCTGCAGCCAGAGGAACAGAAGACGACTGCTTCACTCCCCTCCCTCTGGTGCCAGCAAGGACCCTAACACCTATGGACCTAGGCAGAGTGCTTTGCCATGCTCCCTGCTACAGACAGAGTGATGACAGTGCTAATCTCTTGCCCCTTTGACTCCAGCAAGGAGCCAGCGTTGGTCTTTTAGCCCCTGAAAGAGAGGTTGGGAACCACTGACGTAGACTTTCATTTCCTTTGCTTTTATTTACAAAAGGGGTTTTAAATGCCAAACCAAAACCTTTTGGGGCTGAACAAAATATTTCATTCAACTGGAAACAAAATTTTTCCAGCTTCTTCAATTCACTTAGAATTCTGAAAAAAAATATCAGTTTAAATGTGATGTGAACAGAATTGTCCCTCCATTTTTTCATAGTTGCATGTGAACCGAAAATAAATAGGTACTTGCACTGCCCTACCCCAGCTACCAAGCCAGCAACATTGCACACAAGAAATGGGCTAAGTCTCTCTCATCTGGAAGCTGCTCTGCATATACTGTATTTGACATATTCCAATACTCCTGAGAAATTCACATGACTATTACTCATGCTGAGGCAGCTTTGCTGCCATTTCTTGTTGATCTCCCTCACTCCAGTTTTAGGGTCTTTGAAGAATAAAAAGATGCTGCATCCATTTAAATATCTCTAACAAGTGCTATGATTGAATAAGCACTCCTAGCTACCTGCAAAGAATGCTAGGTAGTGCGTCTTAGAACAGGAGTCACAAAGCTGATAGGAATTATGCAAACTACTCTGTGTAGCTCCTGTCGACAGCCAACAAATTTCACAAGCAGTGTAACTGGGGCCTCCGATGGCACAGTGCTATGGTGACAGGAATGCACCGTGCAGTACAGTGGAGAGGGCATGGGGAAAAAGGGAGTTGCAAAGGTGAAGAGAGTTACTGATGCTACTCTGTGTATCTTGCATAACTCCCGTCAGCTGCTTCCAAATTTCACCAAGAGTGTAGACCAGGCCTTAGAAAGACTGGCTTATGGAGACAGGACCGTATCATCTCACGCTCTCTAACAATAAGACTTGATTCCCATTTGAAGACCTGCTAGAAGACATAATGAGGGAGGAATCAGACAAACCACACAAGGCAGGATGGGGTCTACTATAGAGGATATACAAATGGAGTGAGAGCTTTTTAACATGTGGTTTTATTTTTTTAGGTTGGTGAGAAGGATAAATTTAATCCTTGCAACAGTGAGAAACTAAAATCAGAAAACAGAAAGTAACTGACAAGCTGCCAAGAAGTAGCTATAACATCTGCATCAAGGTCATTGGTCACAATCATCCTCAGTTAGTAATCCTACATGAAAACACAGAAGCAAAACCAAGAAAGATCTTGTGTCTTGAGGACACCTAAAATGCCTTGGAAGTGCTCGTGTACAGAGAGAAGTAACACAAACGAGCTCAGTCACTGACAGCAGGAAACACCAGAGCGGTGAACGTGGGTCCTAAACAGCCATCCCACCTCAGGAACTGAACCGGACCTTGCAGAAGGAAACCTTTGGAGAACAAGAAGCAACTGTGAGATCAGAAAGGCCGCATTGTTGGGAAGTGATTATGACTGCCAAATGTCCAGCATTGTGATATCTAGCCTGGTGTATCATTAATTAGCTCTCTTAGGTTGTTGTTTTGGGATAACTTAGTTTTTATTTGTATCTGACATAAGAAAGAAAGAAAGAAAGAAAGAAAGAAAGAAAGAAAGAAAGAAAGAAAGAAAGA